>CM072995.1:149278739-149633739 GCA_037038555.1 Rhynchonycteris naso
AACTTCTTTCAAACGGGCTCCCCGGAGCTCTGCGGATCACCATCGGTAGGAGGTACAGAATGCCCTTGTGGGCTCCAAGAAGTAGTGATGTTCTCTGAAAGGTTTACTCTGTGCTCTATCCCACATAAGGAGTGTAAAAATTTCACCATATACAAGGACACGGACGTTTACTTGAATAAGGTCCTATGCTGCCATAAAAGAACTCTATGCAATGCAATCAGTCAGGTATTTAGATTTCGCCAGCAATTTCATGGCCAGGGAGGTCATTCCAAAAGGAATTCAGATCAGAGGTGTGCAAGTGGAACCAGTCAGACTATTATCTCACTTGCGCAGTGGCCCAGGATGGCCGAAGTTCAATTATAATTTAGAAACATGCCCAAGAAGTCACTTTTCACTGTTACCAGTGGATTTCCACTTCTTTACTAAAAAGCTATGCAGATGCAGTAGAAAAAAATGCTTTATCGACTATATGGAAGAATATCTCCACGGCTCAAAGCATGTCGACTTTTCGAATAGAACACACAAAGAATGACCCACGAAGGAAGTCTTGAGAAAAGAGAATGCATTAAAATGTGCAAGTTTCAGCATGACAAAGGTCACCCTTGGACAGAGTAAAAAGCAAGCACAAAGTGGAGAAGATATTTGCAATGTCCATAATCAACCAAGAGATGACATATGCAACATGTAAAAATCGGCCACAGGCCATTAAGAAAAGAAAGGCAACCCAATGGGAAACCAGGGAGGACCTGAAATAAGGGCTTCGCACAGGTGATAAGGGAATGGCCAGTACACCCATTAAGATGTGCTCCTCTTCACATTTACCACTTAGAAAAGATCTGATACCACCAGTGTGAGCAAGGATGGGAACAAGTGGAACTCTCCCAAGCTGCGGTTTGGAGTTTAATTATTTCAATCACTCTGGAAGCTATTGGGCAGTATCTAGTAAACCTGAATGTGTCATACACCCCATGGCACAGCAAGACCTCTCCTAAGTACATAACAACAGCAGTGCAGACATACATCCTGAACACAGGCACAAAAGCACTCACAGTTATCACTGCTAATGGTCCCCCCAAACTGAGACCAAACCAAATGTACCCGTGAAAAGATTGCCATAATCCCCACTGAACTGGAGCTGTTGCAGCATACACCTGTTAACCTGGCATTACTGCTAATAGTGCCACTGTAAGTCCCCAGATTGTCCCATTTCTATAGCGTCCTGGTGATTGTCCTCAACACAAGGGGGAAAGCAGGACCTCAAAAAACAACTTGTCTGTAACCATAATAAGAACACTAGCAAACACTTTAAAAATGCAACTCTTCAGGACTCTGGAAACTAGGTCTTGCAACAATCTGAGCTACACTTATTAGGAAAATGGTTAAGTCTCAGTAGGAACAGCAAATGTGGGGGCACTTTAGCTTACCCTATTCCCTTCCTCCACTCCCTGATCTCCACAAACAGGTGAAAGGCAGCAGTCTAGCAACCATTACACGGGCCAGAAAGGATCTGGAGGTGCACTAAATACCATTCTCAGAGAACTCTCATTACATGACCTCTTTGGCAGTTCACAGGAAGTCTGCATTCATGGGGCTTGTTGCTATTTGACCTGACTCACAACTCATTCTCGCAAACAGCCTTTACTCCAGTGGGATTTGTGAAAAACAATTAGTAACAATTGCTTAATGTCATGGCTACCTGAGGTAGTGACAGAAGCTGGGGCAATAAAAAGAAAAGAAGCTAACCAAGAAACTTTAGGAAAATCTGGGAATGAGATGCCCCAAGTTATAAGAATCTAGCAGCTTACATACATGTACAGGGTTATTATGCACATACCCAGAAAACCCTGAAAAGATCCTACGCCCCCCGCCCAAGCTGACCTTGAGGCTCTGTGCAAGCAGAATTTAAGGCCAGGGCAGAGGTGTTAGCTAGCTGAGTGTTTAAGACACACACACAGAGGTATTCAGAAAAGACTGAAAGGCACTTGAGGAAATCTCTCCAAACGTTAGCTGACCACTAAATTAACACATCAGTGGCCACACATGACAAAGAATAAAGATTTTATTCAGAGAAGTCACTAAACTAGCAACAATTACAACAACCAACAACAAGCTGTAGGGGTGGGTGGGGTTGGAATCTGATTTCAGTAGATAGCACAGGATATTGGAGTAAGTCCTAACTAAATGTCACTGATAGACTCTGGGAACTGTTTCGAAATTATGTATAACAAAACCAATTTTACCACAGGCTAACTGATATAAGTTCCTATGGCACCTCTTCAATGTTATATTAAAACATTGAACAAAATGATGTTATTTGAGGATCTGCAGTATTTATAAATTACTTTTTATTTTATTCATTTTAGAGAGGAGACAGAGAGTGAGAGAGAGAGAGAGAAAGAAAGAAAGGGGGAGGAGCTGGAAGCATCAACTCCCATATGTGCCTTGACCAGACCAGTGCAGGGTTTTGAACTGGCGACCTCAGTGTTCCCAGGTCGTTGCTTTATCCACTGCGCCACCACAGGTCAGGCAAGGATCTGCTGTATTTAAAAAGCACAGTTTTCAACCAGAAAAGTATGAGATATGTAAAGAAACAGCAATGTATAGCACATACACAAGACAGGAAGTGGTCAGTAGAAACTGTCCCTGGGAAAGTTTAGATGGTGGCTTGCTAGATAAAGACATTAAATCCACTATTAATATTTCCAAAGAACTAATGAAAATCATGTCTAAAGAAGTAAACTGAGAATGATATCTCACCAAACCAAAATTATTTTTAAAGAACCAAATATAAATTCTAGAGTTGAAATGTAGAATAACCAAAGTGAAAATGTTAACAGCAAAGCTCAAAAGCAGATTTCAGCTATAGCTAAAAAAAAAACAGTGAAAGTAGGTCAATTGAGATCATCCAGTCTAGCGAACAAAACAAAAAAAAATGAAGATGAACAGTCGTAGAGACCTGTGGGATACCATCAACCGTACAAACAGAAACATAATGAGAGTCCCAGAAGGAAAAGAAAAAAATGGGCAGAAAAACTATTTTAAGAAATAAGGGTTGCCTGACCAGGCGGTAGTGCAGTGGATAGAGCATCGGGCTGGGATGTGGAAGACCCAGGTTCGAGACTCCAAGGTCGCCAGCTTGAGCGCAGGCCCATCTGGCTTGAGCAAAAGCTCACCAGCTTGGACCCAAGGTCGCTGGCTCCAGCAAGGGGTTGCTCAGTCTGCTGAAGGCCCGCGGTCAAGGCACATGTGAGAAAGCAATCAATGAACAACTAAGGTGTCGCAATGAAAAACTGATGATTGAGCCTTCTCATCTCTCTCTGTTCCTATCTATCTGTCCCTATCTATCCCTCTCTCTGTCCCTGTATAAAAAAAAAGAAAGAAAGAAAGAATGGTTGCCTGACCAGGTGGTGACACAGTGGATAGGGCATTGGACTGAGATGCAGAGGACCCAGGTTCGAAACCCCAAGGTCGCCAGTTTAAACGCGAGCTCATCCGGTTTGAGCAAGGATCACCAGCTTGAGCACAAGGTCGCTGGCTTGAGCAAGGGGTCACTCGGTCTGCTATAGCCCCCCAGTCAAGGCACATATGAAAAAGCAATCAATGAACAACTAAGGTGCCGCAATGAAGAGTTGATGCTTCTCATCTCTCTCCCTTCCTATCTGTCCCCACCCCCTCTCTCTCACAGACACACACACACACACACACACACACACACACACAAAGAAATAATGGTTAAAAACTTTACAAATGTGATTTAGCACACACTCACATCCCTCATACACATGCAAGGCACTCTATAAATTCCAGGTGAAATAAACTGAAAGAAATCAAGTTATATTATAATTCAACTGTTTAAAGACAAAATACAAAATCCACAAAGCAAAAACAGAAAAGCAACTTATCTATAAAAGGGATCCTCATAAGATTAACAAATGATTTTTCATCAGAATCCATGGAGACCAGGTGGCAGTGAAATAATATTTTTAAAGCACTGAAACAAGACTGTCAATCATGAATTTTATATCTTATTTATGTGTGTTTATGTCATAAATTTAAAGAAAGGAAAACATTTTTTTCTGTTCACAAACAAAAATCACTATTTTGTATTGATTACTTTAATCTCCCAAGTAAAACTAACTTTAGGGACCAAACCCAGAAACTTGGTGAAACAACCTACTACTCTCTTCCATGCCTTTGTTTCAACTCTCTCTCCTGCATAGAACATTCTCACCCTATTCACCCCTATTCTCTATGTTACTCACTGTCAGACTTTACCACACTATAAATACCTGTTGCTGTGTCTGCCTCCAGTATTAAATGTAAACACATCTAAGTACAGGAACTCTGTCAAAATTTTCTTGGTATTCTCAACAGCAATGGGCACAGCACACAGGAAGTATAGAATAAACGTTTGAGCAGTTCCTGATTATAAAAATTAATGAAGGAAGCCTTCCTAAAAAATACCACAGTAAGTTCTGGTAGAGTGTATCACAACTGAACAAACTCAAAGGATTTCCTATAAAGTCAAAATGTGTAACTCAAAATCGATTAGCATGATAGCACGTTTTATAATGCAATTAACAGCCACACTTCCAGAACACTGGGAAAGATTTGATAAGATGAAAAAGTGACCCGATTTGGTATGAATAGCTAGTCATTTCTGGAATGTCACTATTTTACTTTATGATTGCTAATCCTGTCTAAATTAAGGAACTCAGTTCCCTTTTTTAGAGTGTGACAAAAATGATATCAAAATCACAATGAAATATCCTTCAACCCATGGCACACAGAACAAGGTTCTCCAATTCAAGTGACACCCCTCCTTGGGCTTTCCTTTAGAACTTTCTGGGAATTTGATCATTCCTGGAATTTGATCATTCCTGCAATTCCATGTAGAGGTTGCTTTTGTCTTTCATCACTTTAGTTTCTAGAAGGAGCAGATACAACCCACCGCAACCAGGAAAACAGGGCCCGGTGCTCAGGCAGGAGAGAAGGATCTGATTCAGATTTGACATAAAACACCCAACAAACCTGGAAGAGGAAGGCGTCGCCCAGAGAGTTGCTGAGGCAGAAGACGAAGTCCTTCTTAGGGTGCTCGGGCACGGCCTGCACGATGCTGTTCTCCACCCACACAGCGTGCTTGGGGACGCTGGTGGCATCTATCCCCGACCTGCCATCAGTCTCATAGAAAAGGAGCGTGCACCCTGGAGATAGAAGAGGGGCTGCATGAGTTCCGGGTACCTGTCCAACAAAAGGTCTACAGCAGAGACCATGGGTCGTGACTGTCACCAGGAAAGGACTACTGGACTCTGGAGTGAATGAAATCTCAGGCGTAAAGGGAAGGGGCTGTGCCTGTAACTATAGTCATGGGTGGGCTTAGAGGAAAGGGAAAGATCTTAAATCACAGCTTCTCAACCCACACAGGACTCCTTATGCATGTTCTCAGCTCTTTAAGAATCTGCATGTGTTTTAGAATATTTTATACAAGTCTCTTCACAGGAATATCAGGGTCTTAGGGCTCCTAGGCCACTGGTGACTGTGAACACATTTCCACAGAACTGTGACAAGCACCCTGCAAGGACTGGCGGTCAGCACACTCCTACTGGAGACCCCTCCCTGTGTGTCTTACGAGACATGCAACCAGGAAACACAATTTACTAGGTTTCTTGATGATCCCCTCAGAGAGCACAATATATTATACTAGCATTAGGTGCTTTAAAGATAAAGAGAGAAATGATAGATTTTTAGTCTCAGACCTTTTCTATCAAGTGTTTTTCTATAAATACACCACGTCCTTATTCCTACTGTGAAGCTAGTGAAATGGCAGCAATAGAAACCTTTCCCAGGTATTCCTGAATATCACCTAATGTGAGGCTCACATTATTAGTGATGACTGGCTGACCACTTACTCTCAATGCAATTAAACCAATCTCAGGGGATACCCAGACCCAACTTGGTGACTCTTAACTTCAACATAAACCACTTGGCTGGTTTTCAACACCTTCCCTACAACAAGCAAGAGCCATAGTCTGTGTGAATTGCAAAGCCCTCAAAAGCACAATCTACCTAGCTTCAATATGAGTTCCACAAAACATGTTTGTGACTAGTAACATAGAATGACGTGGGCTGATGGAAAAGACACATTAGTTCAAAGCAATGTTTCCTGGCCCATAATAGTTCACATTCACATGAAACAGCTATGGATGCAACACCCCCAAACTCAGCCAAATGTAGCATACTAGAATGCAACTTCATGTCCCAACATTTCCCTTTGTGCCGTTTGACCCCAAAATTTGCTTAGAAGGCTGATTGCACGGGAATCCTGCATGTCAGGATTTCATGATTGTTGCTCTTGTCTCCTGATTCTTCCTTCTATCCAATCAACTTATATTCCCTTTATTAAAAATGTGTTTATGTGGTCTTCATGGTTCAGACTTAAGATACTAACTATATGAATACTTTTGACAGAGTTTTAGTTTGTTTTTGTTTTTTGGGTTTTTTTTTTAGTTTAGGTTTAAAAGCCACATGCATACAGAGCAGGTCCTCAAGTAAGACTGTTTCTTCCATATCATTTTGTTATAATGTTCAAAATAATGCAGACATCTTCAAACTCTTTATAAAAACGGCCCACTTTTGCAGTGCTGGTCTACCTGGTCCCTACCGCCCACTAGTGGGCGTTCCAGCTTTCATGGTGGGCCAATCGCGGTGCTGTTTGGTTGCTCCACTACTGCCCATCATGAAAACTGGAACACCTACTAGTGGGAGGTATGGACCAGGTTGATCAGCACTGCAAAAGTGGGCCGTTTTTATAAAAAGTTTGAAGACGTCTGAATAGTGTTACAATGTTAATAATAGTTAATAGTATAGAAGCTTAACTCTTGTTTATAGCAATTAGCCTATCGTAAAACTGGTTTCGTTTTATATATATATATGTGACACTAAGAACTTGGTGTGATATGATTACATACCTACTGAGTAGAATGCCCTGATCCTGTTTTCCTATAATCCTTATCATTTTGAAGATTTCAGGGTTTTTTTTTCCATGAATACTTGTACCCCATTGCAGAACTATCCATACCTACTTTTTCCATGTCTGAAGCTAGCATTATTTCAGAGACAAATATAAGAAAAAACTGAAAAGAGAAGGCTATTTTCCTCCAAACTATAGGTTCTCAAAGTGGCGTAATTTTGCCCCCCGGGGACATGGGGTGATGCCGAGACATTTTTGGGTCACATTCTGGAGGTACAGGAGTGAGGGAAGTGGTCCGGGCATCCAGAGCACAGGGGATAGGGGTGCCCAGAGTGCCCAGGACAGACCTCACAGCAAAGAATCATCCAGAAAGGTCAATAGTGCCCCTGGTGAGAAACCTGGCTCTAAATCACCTTCAGAGCTCACAGCACACTACTGAGGAGGAGAGGTACAGCAGCACTGCACCACAGGTCGAGAACAGCGAGAGAAGCCCGCGGATGATGAATCAGGCGACCCCTGCACAACCCGGCGTGTGCACACACTGGACATTTGATGGTCTTCCCAAATCGCTGTTATAATTTTTCAGCTTTGCCTTTAAATCATGCATGACGGTAGTTGGTTAAAATAGGCTTTCACTCCATTACCTATTTGTCCCAATTTTAAGACACGCGTAAAGCAGTGAGCCAGGGAGGCGCACGCTCCACCGATGACAGGCTGTCCCCTCTTCACTAGAGTGACACCGGCACACTCTCTGGTTGTCTGTGGAGACACTCCAGAGACTAATTTTAAATGAAGACTTTTTATTTTAAATTAATTATTCTGAAGTGAAATAATCTTCAGGGAAATTGATCCCACAGTTCCCGGGAACTCTGAGTTTTAATTCTCAATATCCAAGAGTTGCTAAGAAAAATTCAGCAGCAACCCTAGGATTTGAGAGGCGAGGACCAACCCCAAGTACATCAGTATATAAAGTGGCTCTGTGTTCTGGGCCTAGATTCTAGCAGACTGTGTCACTCAGATCTGGGTCACCAAAAATGTGAGGACTCCCTTCTCTCATGGGCTGTGAGCTGTGCTCCTGCGCACCCACACCCTGGCTTCCTGACCATTTATTCTACAGGGACAGCAAACACAAGACAGCATCCTCTCTCATGTCCCAAGTGTAAAGAAAACATCTAATTATTCTTATTCCAATGCTGCTGCTCTCAAATGGACTTTAAGAATCACTGGGAAGCTTGCTGAAAAAACAAATTCGGGGCCTGTTGTGGGCTGAAGTATATATACCCGCCCAAATTCCTAGGATGGAGTCCTAACCTAGGACTTAGGTTGTGTCTGCATTAGAAGACAGAGTCTTTAAAGAGGTAATAATGGTAAAGTAAGGTCATATAGGTGAGCCCTAATCCAATAAAACAGCTATCCTTTTTCTTTTTTTAAGCGACAGAGAGAGAAACAGAGACAGGAAGGGAGAGAGATGAGAAGCACCAACTCATAGCTGTGGCACTTTAGTTGTTCATTGCTCCTCAAACATGCCTTAATCGGGAGTCTCCAGCTGAGCCAATGATGCGTTGCTCAAGCCAGTGACCTTGGCCTTAAAGCCAGCAACCTTAGGGCTCAAGCCAGTGACCATGGGATCATGTGGATGATCCCCTGCCCACGCTGAAGCCAGTGACCCAGTGCTCAAGACGGTGAGCCTGTACTCAAGCTGGATGAGTCCACACTCAAGCCGGCAACCTCAGGGCTTTGAACCTGGGACCTCAGCATCCCAGGTTGATGCTCTATCCACTGCACCACCACCCGCCAGGCAAGAGCTGTCCTTATAAGAAGGGGAATTTCATCCTGGACAGGTACGGAGGGATGACCACGTGAAGACACTGAAGGAAGCCAAGGAGACAAGCCTCAGAACAAACCAAACCTGCTGACACCCCAATCTTGGACCTCGAAGCCCCAGGAGTATGAGAAGATAAGCTCCTTTTGCTTAAGCCCCCAGTCTGTGGAACTTTGTTATAGCATCCCCAAGACAGGGCTCCATCTTCAAACTCCAAGATTCAGCAAGTGTAGGAACAAAACTCAGAAAGAACCTCAGGTAACTGTAATGGGGTTGGTGGAGGGTAGGGGTAGGCTTCTTCGGACCAGGCCATTAAAAACTCAGCACAAATTAATAAAGCAAACGAGAAATGGAATGCAGAGGAGAACAGAGGCTGCAGTGTCTGGTGCTGAGGACAGTGGGAGGAGGAGCGGAGGTAAAGAAGGGGCCTTTCCCCTCCATCTCCTCTCACCTCACCCCCAGGGGAGCAGAGCAGCCGGCATGATCCGGGCCCCTCAAGACCACAACCCTGCAGTGCCTCCCAACTAAGGCAAGGCAAGTCACACCTGAGAGAGAACAGCCACAATTCTCCAATGTGGTCCCACAAGGTGAACATCTGTGTTTCACAAGCAGGATCACAACATCAAATAAGCCTTTTCACAATGAAAAACAAAAGCCAAGCGTGCACGTGTGTAAACTGATAGAATTTTTCCCAAGTTTAACATCTGATTTCATATTGGTGCTAAACTTTTAGTATATACTTTATGTGTGCTATATAACAGAGTGTTTAATTTAGCACAGCAAATAAATTTTAAAGTTTAACATCAACATTTCATGTAGCTTTCCACAAAAAATACTATGCTTGCCAGGATTCAGCTTTTTATTCAACTTCAAACCATGAAGGTCCTTTCTCAGGAGAAAAGAACATGAAAAAGTACCTGACTCTTCCTGAGATGTTCTAGGAAGTGGAACATTGAGAACATTATGAGAAGTCATAGTCCACCAAGTCTAATATCTGGACATGAAAACGAATGTGGCATCCCACCCTAAAACTACAGCAGCATGGGACACATAGGCCACTAACCTGCACAAGCTGACAAAACATGACAGTCCTCCATGGGAGAGCTGTGTGCTCCCAGGATGCCTGCCACACAGGAGTGTGGCTGTCATTCCTGCCTCCCTTGCAGCTAGCCCTGACTCATTTCTGGCCAATGAGATAGAAGCATGAGCGACGCAGGCAACTTCCAGGTAATGCCCTCACTTCCCCGTGTTCCCACTGGAATGTAGACCTGCTGGCCAGATAGCCTGACCACGACGACAGAGACAATACTCTAGGAGTAGCTGAGCAACAGGACAGGGAGCCCGAGCCCCTGATGACTTCACAGGAAAGAGGACCACACCAACCACAGATGCTCTGACTTTGGCAGCTGGGAGGGAAACAAAGTTCTATCTTGCTTCAGACACTGTGACTGTGGGTCTCGGTGACATGCAGCAAGACCTATCGCCTAATTAACATGCTCCCTTCCTGTTTTCCCGAGCATCAAAGCAATAGCTGACACAGGAATAATAGGGCCCACCCAAATCCTGCCCGTGCCCTGGGGTGCAGAGCTCTACACTGTTCTGGGCCTCCAGGACTGGACAGTCCCACACCAACCACAGTTGGTGAAATCCAGTGTCACATGGTCTAGTGTGTGCACCACACCAGGTAAGCCCAGGTTTCTTTATTCTGTACTTGTGCTTTGCACTTACCAACCCACCTAACCTATCCCATCACATACTAACCCCGCTTCAAAACTTGCTTATGGCAGAAAGTCCAAGGGGACCTGACGAATGTTGGTCTCTTTAAGACACAGAGCTCACAACATGATTCAATTTCTGGACTACTGGGCATATGCAGACACACACAAGAATACAGACACATATATACCCATCCAGAAATGTATATAACATATAAAAGGGAACATATTAAAGTATTAGGGTAATTAATAAAAATACAGTGATACACATATGTGCAACTACACAGAAGTATTCAAACTGTGACAGTAAAACAGAGACATTTCCCACAAGCTTAGACGTTCCCCCCTGGCTTAGACATTCCATGGAGCCTGAGGTTGAACCCTATGAAATTAATAATATCTATCATGTTTTGCCATCTAAAACATGGCAATTCCAGAGGATTCAGGCTAATGATTTTCCCTCTCAAACAGTCACTCTGGAGGCACTTGACTAAGCAGAATGATTAAAAGAACATTTTTTTCTAAGTGTATCTTCCCCAAACTGTCAACAGACCCGGCTGTACATAGGGAGGGCACTAGACATGAAATGCTCCCCCAGCTGAACTGTGGGAAAATGAAGACAGAACAGCCGGGGGGGGGGGGGGGGGGGGGGGGGTCACTAATCCAGGGACACAGAGTGTCAGTGAAGGAAGACAATGAGGTGCTAGGTGGCCCTGTGCCTCAGTCGCCAGTGTCTGCAGACCATCCTCTGCACTGGCGCAGTAAGTACATGTGAGGGGGGGCTCACTTGGAGTGGGACGGAGCACGCACGTGGAACGGGGTGGCACACACATGGAGTGGGATGACGGCGCACAACAATCCCAGGCACAGGGGCGTGGGGTGGGGGGTTGCGGGCATGGAGGGTGGGGGTAAGGCAGGATGCAGCTCACCTTTCAGGGATGCCCAGTAGTGCTTCCAGCGCCTGCGCGCAGCTGGCTCCACCTTTCTGCTCTTCTTGTGCACCAGGAAGTTCTTGACAGCCAGCGCGCCCGCCTTGCGCACTGTGCCCCGCGCTGCGGCCCGCAACACGTCAGAGCGGCCAGGCGAGCTCGGGGCACCGCTCGAGTGCTCGTCACTGTGCACTGAGCCCGCGTCCTCCAGGCTCTCACAGTTGGCGGCGCTCAGCTCCAGCTCCCTGCGGAAGTTCTCGTACACGCCCTGGCGCGCTGCATCCCCCGTGCTGCTGCTGCCACTGTCGCTGCCCACGAACGCGCGGCCGGTGGGTGGCGAGTAGCTGGAGTGGGTGGCATTGGAGCGCCTGGACAGCAGGTCCGTGTCGGTCGTGGCCCCTTCGATCCCACTGTCTGCAAACTCGCTGCCCTCGCCCGCGTTAACATCCTTGGGAGCCGAGAAAGGGAGGAAAAGAAGACACGCATCACACAGAGAAGTCACCCAGGAGTTCCTGAGGGCCCGACCAGGGGCTGTGCAGCTGCAGGCGACCCACAGAGACCTTCGTCCCACACACTCCTGCCAGTATGCTGCCTCCACCTCTGGACCCGACCTGCGCAAACCCAACCTGCCACGGAATGCCAGGGAACACCAGCAAGCCGCTCCTGTCCCAATGCGAACCATTTAAAATGCTCAAGAAATAGAAAAGAAAACAAAGAACACTGCGGAGAGCCTGTCATTTATCTGATTTAATTAGCTAATTGGCAAATCAGTTCCTGAGATTCTCCAGCCACCAGCAGAGTGCTCGGTGCCCCTACCTCCATCAGCCTGCCTGGAACTCCAGAAACTGTAGGCTTGTCAGCTACCTGCTCTGGAGGTCGAGGTTACAATCTGTAACCTGGATACAGCCTGAATAAAATAGAGACAGCTGATACCATTTTTAAAAAATAAAGGGCCTAGTTAGGAAACTATTTTTATAGTGTGATGACTAAAAGGGCAGCTCGGGCCACTCACCCAACAAGGGCCCATATCCCTGGAGCAAGCAACGCTCCTCGTGCCTTGACCAGCTTCGCCTCTTGAAAACAAGCAGCCTCTCACTCGCACTGGGCTAAATAAAATAAGTCTGTGGGGCCCATGGCTCCAACGCGGCTCTCCGATTACCTCGCCCTTTCAAAGCTGGGATGCTAGGAGCCCCAAGCAAGCTACTCACTGCCCCTGGGCCAAGTGACAGCTTGGGGCACCTGCCAAGTTGCTGGGGGTATCAATTCCCAGTTTCAACCCATTTGGAACTTCCAAAGCACTGCCCCAGCTCTGAAGCTGAACATTTCCGGGCCACAGACAGTCTGCTCCTAACTCAGAATCTTAACTGCTTGCAAGTGCTACAGGCATCTCCATAAACAGTAATTAAATAATGGCAGTAATCAAGGCAGGATAATGACAGCAGCTCCAGACGGGACAGCCTGACAGTCTTTTGGGCTTTTCTCAAAGGCAGAGTCTGGGGACATGAGTGAACTAGAAGAGATGGCAAAGTAAGGTATAGTTCAGGGGCGTCACCAGTTTTTGAACATTTAGTATGGTTAATTATGGTTTGAAAATATGAAAACTATCAGGATATTCACAGCCACCATAAAAACAAATGCCCGGGGCTCAAATCTGCCGAGAGTCAACAAATATTGTCCAGCACGAGGCCCAGAAGGTGCTGTGCCCATACCTCTGCATATCTCTGTCAGGTCCACCGTAGGAACCACGGGCTTCACCTCCGTCATGAATGGATAATGAGTGAGCAGCTAAAAGCTGGGCATGGCCACCCATGAAAACAAGGAAGAGACTTAGGAAGACAAAGACTGCCGGGTGCAGGCACGTGTGGAATCTAAAACTGTCGGCGCCCAGAACCAGAGAGAGCAGAGGTGGCGGCCGGAAGCTGGCGGTGGGGACATGGGGAAATGCTGCTCATGGGGGACATGCTTCCAGCTATGGGATGAGTAAGTTCTGAGGATTTCATGTACAGCGTGGTGACTGCAGTTAATAATACCATACTTATACTCGAAATCTGTTAAGAGAGGATAGATCCTCAGTGTTCTCACCACCAAAAAGATGATACTACTTATGTGGGGCAGTGGGTATGTTCATTAACTTGGTTTTAGTAATCATTCACAGTTTGCTAAATCATCACACTGTACATTTTCAAAAAAAAACAGTATGCAAATGGTGGAAAAAGCATAACTTTACAGTGAAGAAACCTGGCAGATACTACCTCAGCCAGGTGCTCAAGGTTAGTTAACTGGTGTGAGGCATATAGGCACGTCTATCTCATACTTATTAAAAAAAGAAAAGAAAAAGAAAAACAAGGTGAAGATACATTCCAAGGACCAAATACATTTCTAGTGGTTTTGCACATACTCAAGCAGGACAAAGAAATGATGGCTGGAGCTCAGAGGCAGACCCCTGTGAGCGCTGGTCTCATCGCTTTGCTCTCTGTGTTCTGCCCATGAACCTCCAGATGGTCACGAAGCCCCCAGAACCAAATGGGCACGGTGTTTGTTATCAAACCACAGTCCTCCTTTCTGTTTCCCTTTTCATACACAAGAAGTAAATCTGACCATCCTTGAGTATTCACGGTAACCACAAGTAGTGGGACATGAAGAGATTGTGAATTCCCCAAACTTCCGGGTGCATGGTCATACAGCTCAGTCTATTCTCTGAGAGAAGAGAAGGAATTAGCTATGCACCCTCTACAGCGCAGACATAAGGTAGAGAATGACAAGTGATACGGCTAACCACCCTAGTCCCAAAAAAGACTTCAAGACAAAGGAGTGAGTCGGCTCCCGGCCTCTTGTACTGCCTGGAGCTCTAGAACAGGAAGGATCCTTGGGAAGCCACCCCCTTGACTAATGGCCGGGGATACCAGGGTTCAGAAACTGATGAGCCTGGTTGGTGACAGATTGCAGGCTGGAACCCATGCCTCCAATGACCTTTTCCACTGTTACATGGTGGACCCATCGCTCAGCTGCAAGTGGCATCCAACCAGATTCTGTCTAAATGGTCAACTTCACGTCTTCCCCTCTGTCTGCGACAGTGCCCAGGTGTCCCAGCAAAGCTGAGTGACTTCATCTCAAACCTGGATGTGGTAGGGAGGGGAAGCAGTAAACAAAGATGAGGGAATCAGGCAGAGACCACACAGGCAGACCAGAAAGGACACGTCCCTTAACAGTCTGCACATCCCCACAAACTGTCCAGCCTTGTCCATAATGCCCAGAGGTCCCCACTGCATCTGAGAGCTGAGACCCGGAGAGACACTCACCTCCTTGTCAGACCTGAACATCTGCTCATACCACCTGACGTAACCTCTCAGCAGCCCCAGCTGCATGTACTCGATGCTGGGATGGTCACGACACTGAGCAAAGACACGATCCCTCCCAGAGAGAGGCCTGCTGGCCCCAGCGGAGCTCTGCACCTTGGGAGCACACAGCCCCGTGGAACCAAACTCTCTCCATCCGAGATCCGAGCCGACTCCACCCTGTCACCACAAGTGGTTAAGCAGGCTTCATGGTACACATCTTCCCACTGATATGTCACCCAGCCTGTTGGGAAAGAATTGCTGGCTGCCAAGACCCAACCCCTATTTGGTCATGAAGCTTGGGGTGTCCCAAATACCCAGAAGCACGTGCTCTAGCGTCGTGGGAAATAATGACTCGCCAGCCAGAGGCACTACTCAGCACTTGGATGGTCAGTGAGGGCTCCAAGGTCCCCATTCCAGCCATCTCCCACGTCAGTGTGGGAGAGAACCACCCACAGCAGGGCCATTCTACCCAGATGTCTGAGTGCCACACAGAAAGGCCAGTTTACAAGTCTCCGATTCTGTACAACAAACCCACAGCAGACTGATGTAGAGGCTCCTGGATCACACTCTGAAAGACACCAGACACCCCTCAGAGGCTGCATCCCAAATGCCCATCATTCTCAGATGCCAGAATGCATACTGCTCTGCTGTGGGTTCCAACAGCTCAGAAGAAAGGCAGCATCCATGTGATGCAAACGTAGTCTTTCCAAAGGCTCCTTCCCTGACCCACCTCAGCCTCAGAGGCACATCACACCTGAGAAACAGATCCTCCCCACATTGAGAAGCCCCTGAGAACCTCCCCCATTCTTCCCAGCAGCAAGGAATCCAGAAGACCGCCACCAAGTAAGAGTCCCACGGAGCCTTAGCCATCTCTGTAGCAACTGCAAGGGATGTCCCTTCTTATCTAGTTAAACATCTTAGCATCTGATTGGCCCTAGAATATCGAACCAAATGCTGAATCTGAACGGAAAAGTCAGAGGGGATCAAGGAAAGGGGTAAGGCCCTAACTAAATAAAAATAACACCCAGCGATGTTTTCAATTTCCTGAAAACAGCTCAAAATAAACCCTGCATGTTGGAAGCACTCCACTGGAGAGACTTCCAATTATCCACAACATTCACAGGGCACAGAGGCTCCTCGCTCTGCTCTGCCAGGGCACATCCTCCCAGCCGGGTTTTCTGCACACTAGCCAGTTTCAAGGCCATTGGCACATCCACAGCACAAACGTGTGCGCTTTCCTGTGAGACGCACAAGTGGCCAGCTGGAGCCCCATACATTCAGCATCTGCTGGGCCAGCTTCCTCCGGCATTTTAGCTGGGCACCAAGGGCTTCCATGGGCTCCGGAACTCAAATGGAGAGGGGGAGAGGCAAACTCACAGCCTGTGTCACTGCTTTGAAACCTGGATGGTCACCTGGCAGGAATGGGAGCTAATGACACATTGTGTCAAGGCTGGCATAGTTTTTACAAGGGACTTGCAAATACAGGCAACCCTGGAACAACACAGGTTTGAACCGTGTGGGCCCAGTGATACACTGATTATTCTTTCCCCAGTGAATACTAGAACTGTATTTTCGTTATGATTTTGTTAATAACATTTCCTCTGTTTGCTTTATTGTAAACTTGTAGTATATGATAACACATGACTTACAAAGTATGTGTTGATCGAGGTTCTTATTGGTGAGGCATCATTCAACAGTAGGTGATCAGCAGTTAAGTTTCGGGGAGTCAAAGTTATGCATGTATTTTTCACTGCAGGGGGTGGCCCCCCAACTTCTCTGGTATGTTCAAGAGTCACCTACAGCCTGACCAGGCAGTGGCACCGTGGATAGAGCGTCTATGCGGACTGGGATGCGTAAGACCCAGGTTCGAGACCCTGAGCTCACCAGCTTGAGCGCGGGCCCATCTGGCTTGAGCAAAAGCTCACCAGCTTGGACCCAAGGTCACTGGCTCCAGCAAGGGGTTGCTCGGTCTGCTGAAGGCCCGTGGTCAAGGCACATGTGAGAAAGCAATCAATGAACAACTATGGTGTCACAACGGCAACGAAAAACTAATGATTGATACTTCTCTCCTCTCTCCGTTCCTGTCTATCTGTCCCTATCTATCCCCTCTCTGACTCTCTCTCTATCCCTGTAAAAAAAAAAAAAAAAAAGAGTCAACTATAGCCCTGGCTGGGGTAGCTCAGTTGGTTAGCATGTCATCCCGATACACCAAGGATACAGGTTCAATCCCCAGTCAGGGCACAACAGATTGATGTTTCTCTCTCTCTCTCTCCCCTCCCCCAACCTACTTTCCCTCCCTCACTTCTCTCTCTAAAAATCAATAAATAAATTTAAAAATTTTAAGGGTCAACTACACTCTGAAAGACAGGTTTTCTGTTTTAATGATGGGTGGACACAATTTTAAAAGGCAATTAGCCACAAAGTTCAAGGGCCCTGGGACAATTTAGAAACCAGTAAGAACAACTGGCCACATGTAGTATAATTTGAATGCAGTTAGTAACTGTTGTGTTGCCTCCTTGGTTTCATTCCCCCAGTAATTCCAGCCCTGCTTTAATGCACCTGGACAGAGAAGCTAAACAGTGCAGGAGAGTGGTCACTGCGTTCCAAGTGTGGGAAGGAAATTCTGACCTGAGGAAGCCCCGAGTTAGAATAATCTCTGCCCTGGTGAATTCTGAAATATTCTTCCTCTGGTTTCCCATCTTGTTCCCCTGAAGTGTAAGGAACCCTTCCTGCACACCTGCACACACAGGAACACAGTCTGTGGGTCCCAGAGCTCTCTCCTTGACACACCGACGACACTCTTGGTATACTCTTCCTTGGTAATCTCAGCGCAGCAACTACCAGTTCCAGGCAGGTTACCCTGAACCTATCTGTGCCTGTTTCCTCATCTGTATAATGGAGATAAAAGCAGCATCAACTCTTTAAAACACTTTGATTAAGATGCTGTGAGACCGAATTTAAACCAAAACTGTGCCGAGCACATGGTATCTGCTCGAAACGTTAACTGTCATTACTGCAATTTATACCTTCAGACTCATTTACATCAGGGTCCAGAAAGGGAAGGCATCGCCTGACCCAGCTTCTGTACCAGCGTGGAAGAAACACTGATCATTTTGGAGGAACTTTGAGAAAAACAAGGTCTCATGGGAAAAACAGGCAGACAACGGCTGGTAGGAACTTATCAAGTCTCTTTTCATTATTTTCATATCCACAAAACACTACAGTCAGCTAGGACAATGGTGATTTTCTCCACTGCAAATCAGTAAGGACGGGGCCCTGTGACCTCACTGCCACTCCTGGTTTGCTGGGGATGTCACTGTGTCTGTCTCCCATCACGGCAAGGCTTTCTCCTCTCTCTGCCCAAATGCCCCGTGCCCTTCAAACTCTCACTTCTGAAGTTTATAGATTCATCCTCCTGTCCTCCTGGACACCAACTGTCCTTAACATCTGGGGATCCCTCAGGCCCTCCTCCCCTTATCCCCAAATGTCTCAGCACATCTCATCAGAGTGAGTGCAGAGGAGACAGGAGACCAGGGTCTTCTGTTAAGCCAGCAAGTGTAGAGATTTGCAAAATATAAAGCAATGCCCCTCTTCTCACAAATACTTATTTTAAAAGATAATGATTTTTGGCCCTGGCCAGTTGGCTCACTGGTAGAGCATCGGCTTGGTGTGTGGAAGTCCTGGGTTCAATTACTGGCCGGGGCACACAGGAGAACCACCCATCTGCTTATCCACCCTTCACCCTCTCCTTCCTCTCTGTCTCTCTCTTCCCCTCCAACAGCCAAGGCTCCGTTGGAGCAAAGTTGACCAGGCACTGAGGATGACTCCATGGTATCTACCTCAGGCGCTAGAATGGTATCAGCTGCAATGGAGCAACAGCCCAGATGGGCAGAGCATCACCCCTTAGTGGGCATGGCGGGTGGATCCCAGTTGGGTGCATGCAGGAGTCTGTCTCTCTGTCTCCCTACTTCTCATTTCAGGAAAATACAAAAAAGAAAAATAGATAATGATTTTTTTTGCATGAGCAGTGGTGGTACATTTGACAGAGCTTCAACATGGGATCCTGAGGTCCCATGTTCAAGACCCCTCAAGGTAACTGGCTTGAGCACGGGCTAATCCTGCTTGGGCACAGGCTCACCCAGATTGAGTGCTAGGTCACCAGCTTGAGCATGGGATCATCGTCATGATACCAAAAGTCACTCGCTGGCTTGGAACCCAAGATCTCTGACTTGAAGCCAAAGGTTGCTGGCTTGAGAAAAGGGTGGCTGGCTCGGCTGGAGCCCTTGGTCAAGGCACATATGAAGAGCAATCTATGAATAACTCAAGTGTTGCAACTACAAGTTGATGCTTCTCATCTCTCTCCTTTCCTGTCTCTCTGCCCTCTCTCTCCCTTCTCTCTCAAAGAATAATAGTGATAATAATGATTTTTAAATAATGGCATGATCCTATAACTGGTTCATTGCTGTTATTTTCAAGTGAATTAACAAGATTTTTTACTTTACTGGGAAACTTTTTTTTTCATTTTCTGTTGCATGAGGTTTTAGAACTATTTCTATATATTTCTGCATTGCTGATTCCAAATCTGAAATCCGTTTTTTGGTGCATGCTCTAGTTTTTACGCAATTTTAATTTCTTCTTATTACAGTTAATGACATGCATTGGTTTTTTAATTGGAATTAAAGGGTAATAACTCTTGGACTGAACATAACCACAGACAATTAATGTTTTACAAACATCACTTTTACAGAATTGTAGTTGTTTTTAAATGTAAAAAATTATCTGATAAAAACACCCTCTTATTTTGTTTTAAGATTGAATCATGAAGCCTGACCCGTGGTGGCGCAGTGGATAAAGTGTCGACCTGGGAACACTGAGGTCGCCAGTTCAAAACCCTGTACTGGTCTGGTCAAGGCACATATGGGAGTTGATGCTTCCAACTCCTCCCCCCTTTTTCTCTTTCTCTCTCTCTCTTTCTCTCTCTCTCTCTCTCTCTCTGTGTCTCCTCTCTAAAATGAATAAATAAAAAGAATTTTAAAAAAAAAGATTGAATCATGACTTCTTCAAGTATGAGTAAAATGTAAGAATAGTCCTGACACCTTTTGTTATATATGTGGCTGTTACATACTTCAATGTCAAAGGCGCAATATTTCATCATTTGTGACATGTGCATATATTGCCTATTTTCAAGTTCCCCATGGCGATCAGGACAAGAATTGGGCTCCTCAAATTATGTGTCATAATTGTGAGGAAATGCTTCATGACTGGACAAAAGGAAAACACAAAGGAATGCCTTTTGGTATTCCCATGGTTTGGCTTGAACCTAAGGACCACAGCAATGACTATTATTTCTGTCTGATCCATACAAAGGGCATCGGCAAGAAAAAATGGCATATGATCGCATATCCTAATATTCCTTCAGCAATACGACTTATCCCACACTCTGAGACACTCCTGGTTCTAGTTTTCAATGGTTTTATTTCTTCTAAGGATGAAGAAAGTGAATATGGTGATTAAGTGTATTTTGATAAGATGCATGAGGAAATGATTGTCAAATCTGAAGGGTCTTCTTCTGATGCCAAGCAGTCATTAACCCCTCAGCAATTTAGCCCACCCAAATTGAATTGACTTAGTAAGAGATTAGGGCCTATCAAAGAAAGCAGCTGAGTTATTGGCCTCCAGGCTTCAAGAAAAGAATGGACTTCATCGCTCCAAAGACAAACACTTTGTTGACTATCTTGATATCAGTAGTCCTCTCGGCCAGCTAGGTGTTATCACTTACAGTCCAACAGAATGGCGGCTATTTCTTGACAGCTCTAAACAGAGTCTGAAATGTGTTCTCCTACACAACAGTAATATTTATGCAGCGGTTCCAATTGGTTATTCAACTCATCTGCGAGAAGATTATAATGACATAAATATTGTCCTCGACTTACTGAAGTATGAGGAACATAACTGGATCATTTGTGTGGATCTTAAAATGGTAAATTTCCTGCTAGGACAACCGAGAGGTTTCACGAAGTATCCTTGCTTTCTGTGTTTGTGGGACAGCCGAGCTCAGGAGAAACATTGGACACAGAAGGAGTGGACAAAACGTGAAGCTCTGGAAGTAAGGATGCAAAATATTGTGAATGAACCCATAGTTAATCGAGACAGGATCATTTTTCCCCCACTTCAGATCAAACTTGGCTTAATGAAGCAAGTTCAGGCTTTGAATAGAGAAAGTGAATGCTTTCAACATATTATTTCTGCTTTTCCTGCCTTGTCTTTTGAGAAGATCAAAGCAGGTGTATTTGATGAACCTAAAATTCAACCCTCATACATGACTAAGAATTTGCCAGGAAGATGAATATGGAGGAGAAAGTAGCATGGCAGACTTTTGTGGCAGTTACAAAGAACTTCCTTGGCAACAAAAAAGCAGAAAACTATGAACTTCTGGTTCAAGGGATGCTGTTGGCTTTCCGCGACATTGGCTGTAACATGAGCGTTAAGATTCACTTCCTGAACAGTTATCTTGATAAGCTTCCCAAAAACCTTGGAGCTGTTAGTGATGAGCAGACTACTGCTGGAGCATCAAATGAGATTGTCCTCAACAAGTACACAAACGCAAGAGCTACAACTGCAAATTTTTGCCTGAAGAGAATTTAAATAAGTTTTGCGCAAATATTATGATTAAAATAAGTGTTTTAATATGTTCTATTTCAAAATTATAGACAAATCCTGATGCAATCATATCTTTTAGTGTATTAGTGTACTTACTGCATTATATAAATTATTATATTTTCACAAAGATGATGCCCAAGAAGACATTCTACTTTATTATGTTAAACTAAGTGTTGAAAATTTTACAGTAAGAAAACCTAAAATCTTGAGTTGCAAAAGAACTGTAGCTTACAGAGAAAAATAATGTCAGATTTGAGATCAGCACACTCGAATTAGGTAAGAACAAGTGTTTTTGCGGATGCAACAAAAATTTTGTTCCCCAGTATTATCTGTTTCCATTTCTCAAGTGACAAATATTTGGAGGTATCACTCCCATGAACAGAAGCCCTTTGGGGTCCGCCTTTGAAGAGTCTAAAGGGGTCTGAGAAGGGTTGATACGTACCATCCATCTACTATCTTCCCAGTCGCCTACTCCCCAAAGAAAGATCTTGGCAAAGAGGTGGATACTCTTATTGAAAATGGATGGGCTTGTTTTCAAAATAAATATCTCACTGCTTAATTCACATGCCAGGAAATGAAAAGATCAGGAGGGATGCAGAAAGGAAGCAAGAAACAGGAGACAAGGGGGAAGGACAAACATGGAGGTTTTGTGCATGGGTTTCGTACAAGAACATTCTGCTTCCTGAAGGATCAGCCTCAGGTTCTGAACCACAAGCTTGTAGATGGGCTTTGTGGGACCCATGAAGCCCCTGAAATTATATGGGGGGGAGGGGTCATCCAGGTATTTTTCTCAGGGAAAAACCCAAATCTCTAGTCTGATTCTCAAGGTAATCTGTGACCAAAGGCTAGGAATCTTTTAAACGCTGATGTCAATTTTCAGCTCGGGTCTGGCCAGGCGGTGGCGCAGTGGATAGAGCATCAGACTGGGATGTGAAGACCCAGGTTTGAGACCCTGAGGTCGCCAGCTTGAGCGCGGGCCCATCTGACTTGAGCAAAAGTTCACCAGCTTGGACCCAAGGTCGCTGGCTCCAGCAAGGGGTTGCTCAGTCTGCTGAAGGCCCGTGGTCAAGGCACGTGTGAGAAAGTAATCAATGAACAACTAAGGTGTCACATCAGCAACAAAAAACTAATGATTGATGCTTCTCTCCTCTCTCCGTTCCTGTCTGTCTGTCCCTATCTATCCCTCTCTCTGACTCTCTCACTGTCCCTGTAAAAAAAAAAAAAAAAAAATCAAATCAGCTCGGGGAAAACACTTATTCCTGAGCCATTTCAGCTAAGTTGTAAAACAGAACAAATTTTCTAAAAATTAACAGAACTGTTCTAGGAACTCAGATTCCCTTCCTAATGATGCCACACCCTCTGTCTGGCTGACAGCCCACCCAATCCTTGCTTGTTCTAGGAAGAAGCACAGGCACGGCCCCTCCAAAGTTGTCACGCTCACCCCACAGAGCAACACCACTCAGGGCCACAGGAGCGGGTGGTTACTACTTCCTTTGCAGTCAACAACCCTTTTTTGTTTCAAAATTGAGGGTTTTGATTTGAAAATCCAAGAACACATGAGCTAGTAACACTGGTGTGTTCCTCAGAAGGAAGAGCTGTGGGGAGGGGTGGGCTTCTGGAAAAGGAACCCTGGTCTGTGAGTCCGAAGACCTGGACTCTCATGCAGCTGTGAGACCTTGTCCTCTACTCTCGTTAGACCCACCTCCTCCCCTGGAGAGGCCAAGCTCTTGGGCCACATGTCTGCCAGGGACTCTTCGCCAAGGCAGAGGAAGAGGCCTCAGCACCCGTGACCAGAGCGTGCTGAAGAAGTCCCAACGGTCAGAACCTTTTACCAACAAAAACAAAGCGAGAATTCTCTCCAAGGAAGCTTCCACACCCACTGCCTCCTGTGTTGAGAGCACACTGGGCTCTCAAGAAACTGCGTTGGGAGAACACGCCAAGCTCAGATGAGGAAGCGTGGGTGGGTGAATCATGTTTTGCAAAATTCTGGGGTTTGTTTCAACTCATTAAAGATCCTCACTCAACACATCAAGTCGACATGGAAAAAAAAAAAAAGACTTCCGTTCATTTTTCACAAAAGATTTCCATGCTTGGTGTCCCACTCAGTCCCCCTAGTGGCCGGGTTGGAGGCTAGTGTCACTCACCCAGGTGGAGAAGGACCTGCAGTGCACACAAACATGGCGACCTGCCCAAGGTCAGGGAGGAGTGAGCCAGGACACGCGGCCTCAGTACTCCTAGGCCACAACAATTTGTGTTCCGTTAAGCTGCCTAAGCAGTGGCTTTAGGAAATGCCACAGATGATCTCTCCTTCGTATATTAAGTTTGAGAAGGCGACAAGCCAAGGAGTGGAAATTTCATCTGACAGTTGCCCACAAGCGTTCTCAGCGGTCCTGCCTCTGCCCCGCTCTGGAGCACCCTGACCAAGGGCTCACACCCTATCAGCAGGAAGCAGGGGACAGGGGGAGGCAGAAGTCCAGTTGTCCCCCCCGTGTGGGAGCCATGGAGAAAGGGAGGCAGAATGCAGCCCGGCACCCCTCTCAGATCTACAGTGACTAAGTGCTCTCTCAGCATTGCCCCTAAAGGCCATGGCTGCAGGGAAGGCTCCCTCCCCACCATCTCCATCAGACTGCCCTGCTCTGAATGCCGTCTCTATGAATCAGTCCTGCAAAGCCAGTCTGGCAGTGTCCTCAGGACAGAGCCCACTGTACCTTTCCCAGGTGACCTCTAATAGGTCACTGATCTCACCTGTCTCTAACCTGTCACACTGACCACTCGGGAGCAGCCCGCACAGAGTGAACAGAGGGACCACCGGGGTGGGGGTTATTTAGTAATTTCCATCACTACAACCTCACTTTGGAGGAGAGAGGGCTGAGATCTTGCGTGGTCCATCTAGCAACCAGCTTCACACTCAGCTTCTCAGAGCAGAGCCAGCTGGTTCACAGCCATGACTAAAAATCAACATTACAACCAACACATTTCCCCTTCCTGGCTGCTTCCTGAGGACCTGGCACTGGGCTGCCCGTGTCATTTCAGTTGGTTTTCTCAAAAAGCCTTATTATTATCCCCATTTGACAAAGTAAGAACATTCAGGTCGCCCAGGTAAGAAGAGGTGCAGCCAGGGTGACTGGCTTGGACACCCTCCGCAAACTTGCCCACCAACGGATGAAGGGGTTAAAAAAAATAAATGTGGTCCCTTCATACAGTGGAATAGTATTCAGCCTTTAAAAAGTAAGGGAATTGGCCCCTGCTAAACACGGACAAACCTCGAGGACATTGTGCTCCGTGAAGTAAGCCAGACACAAAAGGACAAATCCTACATGCTGCCAATCAGATGAGGGACCTCGGCCAGTCAAGTCCACAGAGACAACAAGTGGGACGGTGGGTGCCGGGGTGGGAGGAGGGAGAAATGGGGTGTCCAGCTGGAGTGGGGACAGAGTCCCAGTTCTACAGGATGAAGGCTTGTGAAGAGGCAAGGTGGTGGTTATAGCACAACCGCACAGTGAAGATGGGAAACACTCTGTGTCCTTTATCACAATTTGATTTTTTTTAAAAAGAATGGGAAAAAGTCAAACAGACTCCTTTAACTGATATAAACCTGAAGGAATGTACAATAAATGTTGATTATTCTAATAAACATATTGGCAATCGTAATAAAAAAGAAAGAAAAACCCTTGCATCCCCAAATGTCTTGTACAGGAGCATTTAAAATTCCAAAATAAAACTAGAAACTTGAGATTCTGAAAATTAAAAACAAAACCAAGAAGGACCCCGACAATCTAATTAATGCCAATGTTCTGTCTCCCACCCCCTCCCCAGCTTCTCCACCAGCGACCCCTCACCCATCACAGTCAGTCCTCCACTTCACCTTGAAATGTCCGACTTGCCCTGGACTGAGGTCAGAGTGTGCCAGGCTCTCCCACCAACCTCAGTGCGGCCACTGGTCATCCTGGTGCCAGACACTCCTTTTGAGGTAAATGGGCCCAGCCTGGACTTCTGATTGGAAGCACCACCCTGCCAACCATGGGCACAAGGCAGCACTGCCCACACTCTGCCACAGGGGACAGCAAAGGACCAAGGCACTCAGAGTGGCCTCACGTGTTGCTATTCTAGTGTTAATTATCACCACTTAAGGTGCTGTGTCCTCCTTTCATCAGTAAGATTCTTCTTAAATCTTTGAAAACTGTCTTCACACCCACCCGCCTCCCGTGCCCCAGATCTGGACCAGACAAGCAGAACATCTTCACCCCTCCTCTTTTTCCAGAAGAGCGACTACACGTTAGGGTCCGCCCAAGGTCAAGCTACAAGCTGGGAACTGGAACTCGCCTGTGTTATTCCTTCCGTTACCCCTCCCTCCAGAGACAGGGCTGGCCCGCATCGAAAAGGACAGGAAATTGAAAAGGCTCCTGGAAGGCAGGGAGCCTGCCAACTGCCAAGAGAGGCTGACAGATGACCGGAGCCCGCCTTGAATCCAAGACACAGCCTCCAACGAGCTTGCTTCCTTCCAACTACCCTCATCCCGCCTGCAGTGCCCAAAAAGAAAGCTCCGGAGAGTCCAAAGCCCAGCCCGGGCCCACCTGTCCACCAACAGACAGGACCACCTCACTGAGGAAGCTTAGGACCAACAAGATGAAAATCCGAGAGTCGAAGAGGCAGTTTCTCAATATGAATGAACTTACCAGCTTTATGCCACTCCTGAGATACCCCCCCCCACGCGCCCACTCTTTCCTTAGTCCCCACCCCTCAAGCGCAGAACAGGAAAACAGGCAAAGCAGAGGAGGCGAATCCTCAAGAGGCAGAGACCAGGCAACCAGGGGAAACCCGCCTCAAAGACGGAGACCTCACAAAAGCAACACCGTGCACCTGAAGTCACGCACCACCTCTGAGAGAATGAAACCGATTTGTCTCTTTACCTGAGTCGTTTTCGCTCTTCTGCCTTGCATGCTGTTGCTATGGCTAAGCTGTGGGTTGGTGGCACCTTCGGAAAGACAGTGAGACTTCCTACAGGGAAGGGTGTTATAGTTACTGTAGGGGAGAGCCTCTTCAGCAGCAGCTGGTGGCATCTTGTGGTTGGCAAGGCGGGGGATGTCAGACACCAAATTCCGACAATAGCCTGCGCATTTGCTCCTGGGCCCCCCATTGGCCATCACCCCAGGGTTTTTCTGAGCATACAGGTCACTCAGGGAATTGGCCCGCTGACAGTCGCTGAGGGGCCGTGGCCCCACCCGGGTTTCCATCCCCGGGGCCTCCTCGCAGTCTTTCTCCTCTGCAGAACCCAAGATTTCCTCATTGCTTGTCAAATGTTCTTGGCTCAGATCAGACAGCGAGAATTCCAGGCTGTCCTCTCGCCAGATGTCTGCAGACTTGGAGCGTTTCTTCTTAAACCCGGCCGTCTCTGGGAACGTGGGCCCAGTGCGTGCATAGGGATGCTGCCGCCCATCTCCCTCGGCCAGATAGGGCGCATCGTCCCTATAGAGCCGGCTCTCCTCCGAGTCGGGCATGCTCTGCACGGAGGCCGCGGTGAGCACGATGCTGCTGTCCACGCTGGGCGCGACGGAGTCAGTGTACGACACGGGTCTCAAGCCCATATCCACTCGGTCCACCCAGATGGGGCTCCCGAAGTCCTCGAGGGCACCTTCCTGGGAGAAGGGCTCCAGGCCGTTCTCTGCCAGGGACTGTGGGATGCTGGGGGTGCTGCTGGAGCGCGTGCTCACTTCAGAGCTCCGGGGGATCGCCTTCCCCGAGGACGAGTGCCGGGTGCGCCGCGCCTTGTGTGACAAGCGCAGCGAACGGGACGTGTGCTTGCGCCCCAGGCTGGCATGCTTCTCTCCATAAAACTCGTGCTCTACATTTTGACTTTCTGCGTTGCCCATGGTTTTGTGGTCTGCAGAGGAGAAAGAAAAAAGGAAAGGAGAGTTGAGTCACCAATGGGTACAGCGTTTGAAGAGGTCAGCCAATGGAGAGGGCACACGGCTGGCCGGGTGAGGGCGTCACCCTGTACACACCTGACAGGTACCTGGACGTCTACATGGTGGCAGGTGACAACCAGCATCTACTGAGATGACCCCCCCCCCCGGGAAAGTGAAATAGCATAAACCGGATCAGGAGGGCATGACACTGTCCTTGCCCAAAGGGCAGCTGCCCATCTGGCCTGCAGGGTTGGCTCTCCCAGGCTGGCAGCCCTGTCTTCCTCCTGTAGGTGCGTATTTCATTACACTCCTACTCTCAAACTGAAGTCGGCCGGCTCATGAGTGATCCTCTCTTTGGAATTATGTATTTCAGAAATCAAACTCAGGGGGGCATTTGATTGTCCCTCTTCCCCCTCCCTCCCAATGGTTCTTGTGCTGCACTCAGACTCCACCTACACTTCACAATCTATCAAAAGAGAAAATACCTCAAGACATAAGTCTGCTGAACCCATCCTAATAAATCAAAGCCAACATAGAAGAGGGCTTTTACCTTTAATTCCTCAGCATTCTGAAAACCTTGTTTGAGTTTGGAGGTGGGACATGGGACATGGGCAGGAAAAAACAGAAACCCTGCTCCCTGCTGAGCGGAGACTAATAGGTTTCGTTCTGGGAGCAGATCCAACCTGCAAACATTCATCTGGTAGTGTGCCGCCCCGCACATGAAAATTCACACTGCAAGACCTCCGAATGTCATGCAGCCTTTGGGGAGACCCGGGTTAAGGCGAGTCCCTCTTGAACATGTTTCCAGCATCTCTCACTGACCTGAGGACTGGTGCCCAGAGTGGGAAACAGAAAAAGTCTTCAAAGTTCAATAATCGTATCTATACAGCCTCTTCTTTCTTGGCATCAAGGTGTCCCCACACCACTCGACTTGTAGACACACAGGAGATGGCCAGAAAGAAAAGGAGGAAAGAGTGGAGGGGCAGGTCTCTGAGCTGATCCCATCCCCTACACAGTCCTCCGTTTGGATATCGTGCACTGAGCACGGGCAATGCTCTAGAGGCCAGACACTCAGCAGTGGACAGGAGGCACGTTCCCCACCCTCACACACACGACACTCCAGCAGGGAAGGCACCTGGTGCACAGAAAAGTGACAGGAACCAGAGAAAACCAGATGGAGTTGCTGTAACCGTTAAGGACAGTTTGAAACACCCCAAAACAGAATCCGCCTCCACGATGACCCAAGAATCCCTCTATATCCCCACTGCTCAGCCTAAAAGGTGGCTGTGACTCTAATAAACACATCTTTACTGAAATGAAACTTGTGGGAACAGGAAGGGGAAGTTCCCACTTAATGTCCCGTTGGGTCCGTAACTCAGACCCGGCGCCTGAGCTCCTCCCACACTGGAATGTCCCCTACCAGTTTCCACAGCGCGGGACCCTCAAAGGACGGTCCAGCACAGAGACACCCCTTTTCACTAGTGGCCAGGACATGTCAAAGCCACATGTTCTTGCTTCTCTGGCTGATGTTTTTAAGAAGCAAAAAAAAAGACAAAAACTGTATTTAGTAGATGGGACGCAAAAGGGTGAACTGGCCACACGTGACCATATGATGTCACCTTTATTCCTAAGAATATCATGGGCTACATATCATGTAAGTAAAGTAAATAAAGTAAATAAAATGAGCACTTCAGGAGCACTGATGGCCATGACCAACTGCCTAGAATTCTTGATTTTTTTAGGTATACATTAAGATACCTGGATGTGTCTATATATATATTTTGCCAATAATTAATGAAAAGCTTAAAACAATTAGAATAACTGTTAGCCAACAGCCCCATTTGAAGAACTGCATAGATTTAAATTTAAAACGGGGAGCCCTGGCCAGATAGCTCAGCTGGTTAGAGTATCATTCTGAGGCACAGAAGTTGCTGGTTCAATCCCTGCTGAAAGTACATACAGAAACAGATTCATGTTTCTGTCTCTCTCTCTCTCTCCTCCTCTCTCTAAAATCAGTAAATTTTAAAAAGTAATAATAAATTTAAGACGGGGAAAGTATTATGGCCAAAGACAGGGATGGGAGGGAAAGGCTAAATCACCTCACACACACTAGGAGGCGCTCTCCACTGTCATAGGTCAGAAATCCGCAAATACCAACTGACATACTGTCAACAACCAATTTCTGCTTAGGCTCGTTTCTGCCAACAGAAAGCAGGTCACACTCAAAGCCTCAGGAGAGGTTTCGTGCCAGAGAAGTCCCCAGACTCCCAGAGCCACTGCGCCCCACGCATTCCTGGGACAGACAGCAAGTAGAGCAGCATCTTTAGTAGCAAGCCTCTCTGTGGGACAGGCCAGCCACGGTGAGGACAGGAGCCATGCTTATCTTCAGAACGAGAATTTAGAGGTGAACACCAAATCTCCTAAATCCTACCGAGAAAAATCCTCAGAGGGTGATTTCAGCAGAGGTTGCAGGAAGTTGGAAGCAATCAAAGTTGAGTCCCTCGGGATGGCTGGTATACCCCAAAAATCAAGCTTTTCCTGAAAGTCAGTGAGCACCCCCGTCCTGGAAGGCCCGCGTGGGGTCAGCGGGGAACTCAGATGTAACATAAGCATGAAAAGTTAAAACTGTCTGTTGCATACAACAGATACAGTCTCTCCTTTAGGGGACAACCCCTGCCCCGAAGGCCACCCCCAGAACAGTGGTAAGAACACCAGCTACATCCAGCTTCTTAATTTCTCCCTGTCCTCTCCAACTAAGCCTGTCTCATTTACTTTTATTTCAAAAATACAAATTGTAAAAAAATAAAACAAAAACCTGGTTTATATTTTACATTTTGCACAAGCCTTCTTTGCCCTGAGAATCTAGAAGCTACTCTGGGGCAGAAAGTAGCTTTGACTTTTTGGTTGCCCCTACAGAGACTAGTGTGTTCCACTCGTGTTAAGGAGACTAGTGTATTCTACTCCAGATAAGGAGACAGACTAGCAAGTTCTACTCGTGATAAGAAAATAAGCATGTTCCACTTGTAACAAGGAGTCATTAAATGTCCGAGCAGCTGTGTGACAAAGCAGCAGCTCAGTGACGAGCCCCTCATCACAGAGCCACCAGGTGAGAGAGGAGAGGTTGGGGGTGGGGGGACTGCAGGCTGACCTACAAAGAAAAGGGGGAATAGGGGATGGAAATTGATAAAAAAGAGCATTAATAAAAGGAAATTCAATCTCAAACTAGAAAGCATGACCAGTTTTAAACCCTGAGGGCTCAGGTTCAGGCCGTGAGTGAGTTCTGCAGATGGTCAGTGGGCACGTCCTGGGAAGTGCACAGGAGACAGCGGGCAAGATTTTAGTGTGAGGACAACTCTAGGTATTGAACCCTCAAGCCTGGCAAGTCTAGGGCCTGGCTTCGCCAGCAGCCCCAGGGCCTTTGTGCTCACTCCTCTCTGCTGGCAGCTCCTGCTTCTAACCTCTACCTGGCTCACCATATCCAGTCCTACAGATCTTGACTCAGACCTCAGGGTGGCCTTTCCTGGCATCTCTGTCCCCAGTAATATCCCTTTCCTTGAGCTGAACACTCTCATCCCTCTTCTCTGCCTTAGCATTTATCACAGTTATAGGAAACAATTATTTTTTTCATTCTCTTTCCTCTTGCGCTAGAGCCAAAGCTGGTCTCATTGGCGGCCATATCCTCCATGCCTAGAGCATGCTGGGATGGCAGAGGTGCTCAGTGATCAAAACACAGAATGAATGAACGGCACTACAAACTTCAATCCAGGATGTCAGAATCCACCCCACCACAATGAAATCTGATGAGGACATTCCCACACTGTGAGCCAGGGAGCGCACATGCAGGTCTACAAAGAGCTCAGAGCACTCTACCCCAGGGGTGCCCTCTGCCCACTGGGCCCCTCCTACTGGCAGACCTCTGCAGGTCCCCCATTCCTGACCAGTGAGCTAGGTTGAGGGGTACAGCTGCCCCGTTACCTGGGCAAAGGATGAGGCCTTGCGCCTGTCTTACTCATCTTAACCATTCTCTGTATTCCCTTCTTCTTTCTCTTTTGGAAGCTGTCCCCGCAGAGGTTAAGGAAAGGGGTTCAAGGTTGGGAGGGCATCCCTCCCCACGATCAGGGCAGATCTGCTCGGCCCAAGATGGCCCAGAGAAAAGGGGGGCAAAGAAAACAAGTGTCATGATGGGCAGGGGTCATCTGCAAGGAGTACAGGGTCAGAATATCAGGTCCTCAGAGCCAGAGGGGCAGACACAAGAGGGAGTGTCCCAAAGCCACGATCTCTCTCTGAAAGTGATGCCTCCCATGTTTCTAGGAATCACAGTATATTCCTTTAAAGCCCACCAAATTAAACACACAGGGAAAGAGATAAACGTTAAAACTTGACCAACAAGGACCGACAGTCACGAGGGCGGTTCACACAGACACCAAGCAGGTCACTTTCTCTGGGACGGGTCTTCTGTAGGCTTATGCGCCTGCTGAGCCTTCCGTGTAAAACTATACATATATGTCGGAAAATAAAGTCAAACTGCTGGCTTCAGGAATTTACTATAATTACGCGAGACGCCACCGATATGGGGAGCTGGGGAAAGGGTATATATACTTCCTGTGTATAACTTTCTGTGAATCTAAAATTATTATTGAATGAACAGTTAACGTGGTCACAGCCTTAACTAACTGGAATGTTCTGGTTAAATGAGGACTCTTCCAAATGAAACTTGTTTCATAATACCCTTTGAAAGTTAAGAACCATCTACAGCAGTCTCATGACATGTCAACAAAGGAGGCAATAAAAAATAAGCACATACTGGCCAGCACCAACATCGTATGATCAGGAGACACAGAGCAAATGCAGACCAACCGTCCACAGCATGGGTAAGTGGACAGGTGGGGTTGATTAACTGGGGACAGAACTCCAGTCCTCATAGAGGAGGAACAAAACTGACTAGCTAACACTTGGTGCCAGCCAAGAGTGGGGTACGACGGCCCCATGCCTGCCACTGAAAAACCCTGGCAACTCTGGACCAAGGAACAATGCAGCAACCTGGGCATTGCGAGGCACAGGTGAGGGCAGGTGGGTTGCACAGGGGGTTCAAACCCTGAAGAAGATGCTCGCTGAAGAATGGGTTTCCTGTTTTGATTTTTATTGTTCTAGTTTCTCTCCCTGCCTTGAAGGGAAGGTGAGCCCCCACTGCAGCTCCCAAGACACACCCTGTCATCTGTCCAAAGAAACCAAGAAGAGTAGTCCCTGCAGGCCAGTAAGATGGGGGACCACAGAGGAAAGCACTGGAGCTGCTTGTGCCTCACACTGTGTCTGATCCAAGCTGTCCCAGGTTGACCACACTCCGGTGCACATGCCTGGGACCCACCCAACAGGAGATGGCAAAGACGCTGAAAGCTGAGTTAATATGCAAACCACAGCCGCACGGGGGGCGGGGGTGGGGGCAGACATGTGGCGACACACCCACAGCAGCAGAGAGAAGGCATTGAGTACTGAATACTAAGATGACAGGACAGCCACCATCACAGGGGGTCAGACAGAACTTGTAACCTGAACCTAAACAGGTGCGCCACCTGCTGAAATGGCAACAGAAAAACCAGCATTCTCCAGATGATTTTAACAGGACCCAGAGTCTGCCCACGTACCCCCACACACACACGCCCGTGATTATTCCACAGAACCAAGAAAATCTGACCAGCTCTAAAGGGGAAGGACAGCCAAGAGACGCAAACCCCAAGGTGACCCTGAAGTTGGAATTCTCAAATGAAGACAGACTTTCAAAGCAGCTATTACAACTGTGCTCCCTGAGCCACGGTGAACACTCAAAATAAATGGAAACCTCACCTGCTTGCAATGCCTGTACCAGGTCACTACGAACATCAATTATCATATGTGAGTAGAGAAACAGAACAAAAGGAAATGAAAGGTAAAACCCCTCTTATCTAAGACATAACATATAAGCTGCATTTTTTCATCACATTGCTGTTACGTCTTCCCAGTAATGCAAGCCACCCATGGTCAAGGTCTCCAAGTAGAGAGAACAAAGAAAAATACGACAAGTAAGTAACTTCAGACTGCTCAGAGGGAAGGAGGAAGAGAAAGAAGTTACAAGGGAAACTAGGAAGAAGTCATCCCCTCCTAGACAATGGAGGTTCTGATAGTATTGCTATGATTTGGGGGGGGGGGTGTCTAATTCCCTGGGTGAGACCAGGAGGCCAAGCAGCACTCCCCACAGAGGGCGGAATGCCCAGCCTTTCCCTGGAGACCGGGAAACACCCTCATCCCCAAAGCCCAGCTGGGGGATCAGACAGTCAAAAAGATAATTTTACAATTAGGGTCAAACATCTCTAGAGCAAAACTCCTCTTATTCTCAGGATGTAAAAATGTAAATTGGACATGCACATCCAAGAGACTGGCCTTGAAGAGATTCAGCTTTTAAGAATATTAATGATAGTTCACTGAAACAAATGCACTCATTTTTTTTTCAATGTTTATTGTACTGATTAGAGAGAGAGACAGGAACATTGAGCTGTTCTGTATGTGCCCTGACTGGGGATTGACAACGCTCTAACCAACTGGGCAATCCGGCCAGGGCTAATAATCTTAAAAGTAACTATTCTGGATAAAGTGATAACACATAATTTTTTCAATTACAGGAGTCCTCGGGTTACAACAGTCTCGACATAACGACATTTCGAGTTTACAACACTCACTCCCATAAAAACTTAAAAGAATTTAAGACACGAGTGTCTCAGCTTACACCATTAGCGTCGTCCTTATGGACTACGTGGGCAAACTAGTTTGGTTGCGAGTGGCAGAAGAATAGGCAGTAACGTGGCTTATGAGTGAGGGAGTTGGTGTTCCCCAGTACCCTTACCTACGCCATTTTGGACTGTTAAAAGCGCAAGAGTTCCGTTTGTGTTAGGCTAGGCTGTGTTTTGACTTACATCAAAATACAGGTTACATCACGGTCATACGAACGGAACTGTGTCATAACCCAAGGACCCCTTGTGTACCATTTTTACTATTTTCTAAAGTTTCTACACTAAACCTGCGACTCATTTTAAGGTTAAGTTAAATACATAAAACATGTAAACATGTTGCAAGTCCCTAGGTGTTTGGGGTCATTGAAGAGAGCAAGGATGTGGGCACAAGGCCCATGCCAGTGAAGGGGCATCCAACCCACACTTAAACCAGACGGTTCGGCGAAACTGTCTAAGACACAGGAGACACCGTCCAGCTTGGATGCAGGCATTGGCTCTCCGCTCCAAGGGCACGTGGCTTGGCCTCCTCACATGCATCTGTGGCCGGTCACTTGCTCACTGCAACAGGTGTCTTGCTTTGTACACACCCCTCCCCAATGAACTGTAACTGCCCAGAGGAGGGTCTGTTTTACCCGCCCCTGTGCTGACCATCTGAGTAAACTAAAGTGTCAGCACAGCTATTCGTGGTGGAAACAAGGCCACTTCAAATCAATAAAACATTGAGCTCACAAGTGGGCCCAAGATGACCCAATTCACACCCTATCCCAGCCAAACATCAACTATGACAGCAAGGTGTCTGTGTCGTAGCTGAGGGCGCCGTGAAAGCCGAGTGTGAGGCACTTTTAACAACGTATATAAATTATAATTATCAGTAACAAAAGTTTCCGCTCATCTGAGGTATTTAAAAACTTATTAAAATAAACCTAACGATTACCATTCTGTGATTTGAACCTCCAAAATTTCAGGGAGAAGAATGAAGTGTATTTATTTCCCAGTTAAATTTTGAACCGAAAAAATCACAAGACAACAGACTGCAAATTTAAAATTGGATTCCAGTGGGAGGTCTTTGCTCCCAGGCCTGTGTTTCTCTCTGCTGGAGGCTGAGCCCAGGAACGGGGTGGGGGGACAGAGCTAAGATTAAACTGAGACAAAGTTCTGAAAGTTTCACTAAAATCATTAAACTCATGAGAAGCGCCCTGTCAGGGCATCGACATCCCTCATACAAGAGACTGAACAAAAAGTTTTGCAAAAAACAGAAGATGACCTTTGATTTTAGAAAGATTATTATTTTGACTGTATTTAACTTTGCTTTCTAAAGATTACCCAAACCAGACATTAAAAAAATATCATTGTTTTGAAGTAAGATTCTTGAAGCTCGCTTGGCCTTTCAAACGTAATCCTATATAAAGACAGTGAAGCTTGGGGATAAACTGAAAAGGTCCTGAGGGCAATTCACGGGAGAAAGGAGATTTCACAGGTGCTTGATTTTTTTTTCTTTTTCTTTTTCTTTTAAGTTTTAATGCTCATGCTTTTGAATTGTTCAGTGGGTGTGATCTTAATCCAAAGAAGCGATTCCAAATTCTTGTTCCCACGCGCTAACACACAATGCAGCAATTCCAGTTACATTAAAACGCATCCAACCCACCACCTTGGAGGCATTTCCATGAACACACACCATCTTCACGGATTCAGATGCGCGTGCGCACACGCACATACACACACACAGCTTACCTCACAAGGCAGCAGTAGCTCCCAGCCCAACTTGCCCCAAGAGCACTGTGGCATTTAGATTCTGAGGTGAGAGGTGGAGTCAGGAGGAACAGTTGACTGGGCTGGGCAGTGTTTCAGCACCTGCCCTGGGGACAGCCTTCAGGGTCTCATCTGAGTCTAGGAGGAGGCGCCCGAAACCTGGAGAGGGGGCAGAACAGAGGAAAAGAGGGGTCAGCTAGAACTCAGGAAATGGGCATTTTTCATCAGTACTCCAACATCCACTGTGGGGGCAACACTGCACCCCTGATGAAACAACGCCACATCCGGCTACAAGTAGAAAAAGACACGCGTGATCAGATAAATAAATACACACAAGCACATTTCTCTTCAGAGTAATAAGCAGCCCTACAAACTAAGTCAGCGTGTCATTTTAACCTCTTCCTCTAGGTGAAGGGGCCAGATGACAGAACTGGGTCACTGTGCAACGACGTCCCTGGTCCCGGTTTACTCTTCAAAAGGTCTCCACAGAGAGACAGGATATGTAAGGTGGGCATCTCAGTTATTACAAAGTAGAGCTACCTACATTTCTAACAGAAGTTGAAGGAGAGGCTGGAAACCAGTTAAACAGAAGACCCACAGGAATGCACAGACTTTCCGCGTATGTGTGTTCTCAAACTGCCAGTCCTCAACCTCAAAGGACACTCAAGAAAGCACACAGAGAAGAATTCAGGTAAAATATCCAAACTGTTACTTAGCCCAGAAAATAAACTGGCAAGGACAGCTCCAAAAACAAGCCGCTTTAATGATCTTTTTTTTTTTTTTAGCCTGCCCTCTGTGGTGACATTGCAAACACTGAGAGGGGACAAACACGTGAGGGTCCCTCCTGCTGGATCTTCCTCTGTGGGGCTTCCCCTGCAGTAACGGTCACTCTGAGCAGGGACACAGAGAACACTGTCCCCTTTGTGGAAGGTGGCCACACACAGGCAGTAAATAAGTTATACATCCATAGAGCACAGAATAAGCAAAGTCACTGTTCTTCTTTCTCGTCTTAGAAAACGTGCTATTTAACGGTGAAGTGTGTGACTCAGGCTTGCAAGGGTGGAGTGTGACTTCTCAGCAGTACCCCATTATTACCTCAAAATACATGCCCTTCCATAACCCCACATACACACACTGCTGCCCTGTTCGCTCCCTTTTCCTGGGCATCTACCACCCTAAATGGCTCTCTCCAAATTTTCGGATTTCCACAGCGGTCCTTGAATTGCTGATGAACTGGCAGAAATTAATAAGCAACAGCCCATTTGTACTGACATGGACTCCTGACTGTGCCAGCTGCCAATAATCTGCAAGGCTGAGTCTTGCTGGCAAACAGGCCAGCGGCCGGCCAGCCCCTTTCCACCTGTACAGTGGAGGCTGAAGATGCATTTTTCTGCCCAGTCTATCTATCAGAACTAAATATTTTCTCTATCTGCATCCTCCCTGTCCCTGATCAGAAAGCTACACGGAGCAGGAGGCAACGGACGGTATTTTAAGGCGTGATTTGTGAAACATGAAGGACAAACGAAACAGAATCTATTTGCTACCATTTCTTTTTCTGATTTTGGTGGAAAACCTTCTTCACAACCTGACTGTGGCACTGACCATGATGCCTCACCACTGTCCCACCGTGGGCAGGCCCACCAAGGTTGCAATGTGCCAACAAATAACTAGTGCCGCCTGGTGACAGTAAGTCACGGCAACTCGAGAACTACCAGGATTCCGGTTGTCCTCATGAGCTGCCAGGCTGCATCAGCGGGAAGTAGCCACGCACCCCGGTCAGCCCTGCTGTCCACACCTGGAACCCTGCTGAATGCCTCACATGCCTGTGGAGCTATCTTAGGTAAAACTAAGTGTCAACTCACACCTCCACAGTGGGCATGACAACGGTCCCCAAATCCCTGGGCTGTCATGAGCATCACATGAGGTCACTGTTACAGGATGGGCCCAGTGCCTACGTCATGGTCAGTTCTCCCTGCTGTGTCACATGTGTACACCGCGAGGAGCACACTCCAGAGGGTCGCTGTTATAGGGGCTACCTTACAACGTGCCCTAACTCACTGGAGCTGGGGCGATGTCATAAGTGGGGTAAAACCAGTCACCTTAAGTTTGCTATGGGACAACAGGAAGGTCAGGGGACCAGTGGGAGGACAAGACAGGCTCAGCTGGCACAGCTCATATACACGGGCCACGCCAATGGACTTTGGTAAGAGGACCCCAGTGGGGTGGACATTGGTTGAACCAAGTTCCTGTCACCTGACATGTCTTTAGTGCGCAGCGTCTGCTGCTGTGTCAGGAGTCAGGGAACCAGTGCTCGTGGTGAAGCACGTGGGTCCAGGAGGCAGGACAGGAATTACCACAACCAACCTCCATGAAAACAGACCAAGTCCCCGTGCTCTAGTCCTGTGGTCTGACACGAGGAAGAACAGGACAACTGTCAGGACTATGGTACCCACAGCAATAAATCCACACTTTGTCCTACATCTGCCCAATAAGAGCTCTTTTCTCTCCTTCAAAACACACTCACCAGGGGCACCCTGTCCTTTGAACTTCTCCCAAGATCCAGGAGTCAAAGTACCTAGAGGAAATGATATTGTACTTGCCCTCAAAATACCCAAGCTCATGCCCCAGCCTCCATTACTCACACACTTAACGGCTCCTGGGCAAGTGAATTACCCTCCCTGAAACTCACCAGCAAAATTAAGGGCAAAGCATCATCCATATTAACTTGACCTGGAAAGGACATGAGAAGACAGAAATTGAGAGAACCAACCTGAAACACTATAAAACGCTACAGAAATGTTCACTCTTACACTGTTCAACCTGAGTCAGAGCCTCCAAAGGTTTTATAACTAGTGAGTAAGTGAAAAGCGTTACCCTGAACCTTTGGGGGTTGGGTGACGTGGAGGTGTTGGATCAAAATCTTGACTATTTTATATGTAATAAGCACCGAAAGAATTTAGTTTTTAGTGTTCGTGCTTAGACCAAATCAGTTGGATGGCTGGCTCGCTGGCTGGATGATGGATGGATGGATGGATGGATGGATGGATGGATGGATGGATCTGGGAAATGGAAATTTTTTAATGGCTCAGAAATTAAAGTGAAAGAAAATTATTCAGTTATTTTCTTTTTTATTTTGGGGGGCAGGGGCAGAGACAGATTCCTGAATGTGCCCAGAGTTGGATCCACCCAGCAAGCCCACTAGGGGGCGATGCTCTGCCCATCTGTAGCCCTTGCTCCATTGCAACCAGAGCCTTTTTTTTTTTTTAAGTACCTGAGGTGGAGGCCATGGAGCCATCCTCAGCACCCAGGGCCAACTCACTCTAATCGAACCATGGCTGTAGGAGAAGAGGAGAAGAGAAAGAGAGAGAGAGAGAAGCGAGAGGGGGAGAGGGGGAAAAGCAGACAGGTGCTTCTCCTGTGTGCCCTGACCGGGAATCAAACCCAGGACTTCCACACGCCGGGCCAACACTCTATCACTGAGCCAACCAGCCAGGGCTCATCAATCATTTTCTTTACCTATTTTTTTAGCCATTACTTTATCCAACAAAGCGCTCAGGAGTGGCTTTGAAAGATACATTATCTAAACTACAACTGAAGAAATTACTATTTGAACAAGAAAAAAAATTCCAAAGGCTAAGACAAAGTGAAGAGGGGAAGAATAAAGGTAACAGCGCCAGCTTGGTTCAACAGGATGCTTTGTGACTGCCAACTCAAACAGGGACAGCGGGACAGCTGTCAACTTGGGTTCTGAAGAGACAGGATCTTGCTGAAGAGAAGAGATGCTGCCACTTCCAGGAAGTCCTCCTGGTGCATTGTCTGCTCTCCACAGAGAGCTGGATCATAGCTGGGGTGGTGAGCTTGAGCCAGGGGCTCTCTGGCTCATGGCCCTGTTGAGCTAGCCAGGCCTGCTCCCCAATTTCCACACCCCACCTGACAGAGAGGGGCAGTTGCACCAGGGCAGAGCTTATCTGCTATACAAAAACTGAGACTGTGACAAAGACCCCTGCTCAGAGAGGTGTCCCACCTTCACCACAGGTGAGCATGGGACCTTTGAGGGCCCTGCGCAGAACCAGGATTCAGTGAAAACCCACTCTCAGATGAATGAGCTAGAACCGGGGCTCCTAATCCTACTCCATGAAGCACGGATGACATGGTCTTAGCCTACCCATGATTTCCAGGCAGGTACAAACAGATACCAAACCAAACAACAAAATCCCCAAAAGTTCCCCTTTCCCAGCAATGCTGCTTCTTAGCACAACTGAATGTACCCAACGTAACTCGGTGAACACATGCAGTCACAGAATCAGTATTTTCAAGGCAGCTCTAAGTCAAAGACATTCTGTTAAAATAGTAACTAATTTTAGAACAGTGGATCTTTGGCAATACTGAGCCTGCAGGTTCACCTGGGACATACATCACCATATTTCTAATCAGTAAAGTCAGTGCCTTCAAAGTGACATACCATGTTCTACTCCAACTCGGGCAGACCCGCCACTTACGGAATGCTCAAGATCCAGCTGGCATGGAGTTAGTAGCTTTGGGCCAAATTACTCAGCTGTGAGTCCCTGGATTCTTGGGGTTTATTGTCTTGCAACTATACTTGGATACTGGTGACAACCAAGGCATACAACTCCAACAGTGTACTCCTCACGATGAAGAAAGTTTGGAAGCCACCAGATGTTGCACAGCTGTGTTACAGAGCTAGCCATGAGATCTCCCCGCCCGCCCACAGCCTGGCCCTAACAAGGGCTGGAATGAGGCCCCAGCTCACTGAAATGGACACAGTAGCTTGTTTAGAAAAGACCATGTGAACCACATACGTTCTCAAGAACCTCAATAGCATCACGGCCACTGGGAAGCCATGAACCTGCTGAACACTGGAGAATTCCACCCAAATTCTGAGAGGAGTGACCATGTGACTGGGAGCTCAGGCCTGGGCTTGGCTCTTAAATCCTCAATGTCAAACTTGAGTCACATCAAAAGAACACGCCCATGCCACTGTCAGAGAGAGCTGAACACCTGATCTCCAATGCAAACAGAGGGAAGCTGATGACAGGTAACCTCTAATGATGAACCGTCCTTCTCTAGTTCACCACATGGTGGCTGAACTTGACAGGGTGTCCCCAGAGCTCCAGGCTATACCAGTGCCCATGAGAGCGCTGTGAGAGGACAGCACTGAGGAACGTGCTCTCATACCTCCTGTGAAATGGGAGACTATAGAATCCTTAAACTGCACACCATAATAGTCTTCTCAAAAACACATAACACATTAGCTTAGAAGAGATTTCAAAATAAAGTCATGTAATCCAACCATGTCCTTCCCAAAATCAAGCCACCTGGGTCTCTTCCCATCAGCAGACCTGCCTCCCATTCAGAGGTTGGCTGCAGATGCCTCGCCATTTTCAAGACCTCAGGGTAGAGTGGGAGGTCTGCCAGGGCAGCTGGTCTCGCCCTGGTCAGGGGGAGTTTGGTTGGGATTCTCTCTGGCTTGCCAAGCCTCAGGATCAGCCCTGCGACAGAATGGAGCTGGAATCTTCGTTCTCAAGGACGCAGCCCTGTGAAAGCAGTGCGGAGGGCAGGCATTATGAGGTAAGGGACACTCAGACCCAGCAGGTGCTGCTGCCTCCAATGCCTTCTCCAGGCCACCCAAGTGACCCTAGAGCAGTGTGGTTCTTAACCTGGGTTCTATCGAACCCTAAGGGTTCGATGAGTCGGTCTCAGGGGTTCGGAGAAGCCTCTGCCACAGAGGCCAGAATAAAGTAATACCATAATTTGTTGTGAGTTCATGCACTTTGTTGGTTTTGTTCTTTGAGCAAGGTGATGTTCATGCACAGCTAATTTTGTGCACCAGTAAAAAAACATATACCTATGTCTTGAATTTGGGGGGGGGGGGGGGGAAATCATATTTTATTTATCACTAAAGAAGGGTTCGGTGAATGCGCATCTGAAACTGGTGGGTTCGGTACCTCAAAAAAGGTTAAGAACCACTGCCCTAGAGTACAACAATACAACCTGCACTTTCCATGATGGTCACCACCCCCTCCACCCTGCCTCTCCTTTAACCTGTTGTCTCACCATAAAGCCAAGAGGGAAGTTCTTCAGCCCATAGTGCAGTCAGGGTACTGAGGGGCCCCCTTTCCTCATCAGGAAGCAGAGCCAGACATAGTCACCTGGCCAGTTCATTCCCAAGGTCACCACACAGGGCATGTTCCCAGGCCCAGAGCTGCCTGTCCCACACACAGCAGGAGGCCACTGTGAGTCAAGGAGACGCCGTGGGGTGAGGCCTCACACCCAAGCTGTGGGTGTGGCGACTACTCCTGTCAGCAGTGAGGGTGGGGACTGCCCACGGCCCAGAGGGCTGAGGAAACACCACAGTACTTTTGGAAAGGTCACTGGGTTGGGGCACACCAAATCCATTCTGTGAGAGCCTCCTCTCTAAGCATAAAGGGTCCATCACAAAGAATTGCTGCCCAGGGGACCCGCTCTTCCCTCCTTGGCTCTGTTTCTGCCACTGCCCACCTGTGTTGGCAGAAAGGCTGTGTAAGATGGTAACATTCTCTAAGAGAAGATGGTTAGAGGGAGACTTTGGTCACTCAGACACTGAGAATGGAGAGGAAAGAAGATCTAAGTATGCATGTTTGCAATCAGCAGCTTTATTTAATAAACAAAAAGTCAATGAGCTGGGTAACACAGCTGCCCTGTGTAAAAGCAATGCTAATTAATGTGTCCCGTATGATACTGTTGCTAAGGGGATACTATGAACACCAATCTTGATACATGTTATGTGGTAACATGGGGTTTGAATCAGAGGAAGTAAAAATTTCCACTCTGCAGTCAAATAAAATAATTTTTTTATTATTATTTCAAAAGGCATGCATGCCTCCCAAGGATTTTTAAAATGGGGGTAGCTCTTTACCTGTAAGTCCTCACCTTTTCAAAGAAAAGAGACAAAGATTCAATCATAAGTCAGACTGCTTGGGTGCTGAGCCCAAAGCCCGTTCCCTCTCTGCCCATTTTGAAATAAAAATTTAAAAAAAAACCTTGAAAAATGACCTAAACTTTTAATTTGCAAATCAATTCTATCTTGCAGTTACATACTTAAGACTAGAAGCTCTAATAGTAAAATAACAACTGTTCATTCCACGGATTCTAAAACACATCTTTCTCCCTTTGGACATCCTGGAAACTAAATCTATCTTACAATCACATTGGTGTATGTAGTGCAGCTTCACTGGCCCATTTCCTTTCTTTCTTATTCATAAAACTTCTGACTGAGAGCATCTTATAAAATAGAATATATAAAAATAAGCTTTGTAGGTGTTATACTTAGGACTACTTAAAAACTGCTTGTGAATAGTTTAGGCAAATCAGAGTGTAAACTAAGAATGTTACTGACTGCTGCCAATTCAGTTCAACCAAGCCAACACTTACTGAGCACCCACTGTGTGTCTGGGACGAGGAAACAGAGCATTCCCTTATGATGCCCACAATCAGAAAAGAGTGGACGCCTACATACTCCAGACAAGGGCCATGAGGCTAAACTGCATTATTAACAGTGAACGTGGGAGAAAACATAATCCAGCGGCCCAACCCCAGGCAGATCCCAGGTGACACTCTGATCATTTCAGTGGCCATGACAAGGAAGGCACTGGGGACAGAGATGGCAGGAAAGACATGAACTAAACATGGGGTCAAAAGTAAATCAATCCAACCTTTTGGACCACTCATGCTCTTTAAAATTAAGTGTCTATGCTCCCTGTCCTTAAAAAGAAGTCCATATTTCTTTAACTGGTTAAGTCGAAGCCCAAATATCATCCTGGGAACCACCGTGAGATCCTCCTCCCTGCTGCGCACACTTCTTACAGCGAGCGCAGAACCGATGAAGGGACAGGAGTCACAGGCTGGGCCCCGGGCACACATGACAGAACAGCCAACGCTTACATTAAAGATGCTGCAGGATCTTTCGGCTGAGTGATGACTGAACTTCATCTTTGAGGAATGACAAGTTGGGAAAGAAGTAATATGCACACAAAGTAGTGAAAGGCTGGATTTATTTTTTTAAGTGGAAGAGAAAAAAAACAAAACAAAAAAACAAAGCACACACACCCCACCCTGAAGTCAAAAGAGGATAATCAGCGTCTTTCAACATAAAGATCGTTCCCAGGAAGCATGGGAACATTTCTGAAAGCGATACATCAAAGTCCCAATGCGGAAAAACCGATACATAAATTCACAGGCAAATCTGTTTCTTGTATGACAGCAACTTGCTCAGAGAGCTTGACATTCATTGCCAAGTATTATCTGCGAGACCACACACAGAGCCAGTGAAGCACGCTGCACTGCCTAAGAATTCACAGAAATGTTCCTGCCCAGGCCATGCATGTGCACACGTGTGTGGGGGCATCCCCATTCAAGGAGGTCATTCTGAGAGTGCCCACCCAAAACAGTGTGAGTGTCACCACTTGCTTAATTAATGTATTAATTCCATACATGAGTGACTGTTCAAATGGCACACGCACTTTAAATTTCTGCGTAGGCTGATAATGCACATAGTTTATCGGACTCGGGACAGAAATACACAGAAATGTAAATAGACAAGATAGAAACAGATATTCTGAAATCTCCTTCCCACACCCTAATGAGATCATCTCACACATCCATTCAACATTGGAGATCACTGCTCTGGCACAGAGAAGACAATCTGAAAACTAGGGGAAAAGTCTGGGGCAAACTCACAGGAATGTCTCTGTCCCCTCCACAAGGCCCCAGGACAAACAAAACCACTGACCTTACCTATCCCTTCTTCCTCCCCCTGCTATCTGTATGTCATACTCAACCTGTCCCACCTAAGGCAGGCTCACTCCGTATTCCACTGGTGTGGCTGACAGGTGGGGGTCTGCAAGGTACAAGAGAGCTCTCCAACGAGGAGGGGAGGAGAGGGGAGGGGAGGGGAGGGGAGGGGAGGGGAAAACTGTCCCAGAATCAGATGCTGCTTGTCTTTGAGCCCATTTTTGACAAATTCCTCAGTTTCCCCATCTAAATGGAAAACGTCTGAATTTTACTCCCCCCAGCCCCCCACCCTACACTTAGCCTTTTTATGAAGCAACATCCAAGCAGGGTCCAAATCTCCCAGAAATTTCAGGAAAGCAACAGATTACCATTCAGGAAACTGGGTCTGTAGACACATGCTAAAAACTTCAGGCTGCTCTGAAGTCAACTGCTCCTGGCACCAGCTCTCACTAGGGGCCATTAAATTGCTTTCGCAATCAAGATAGCAATCAATATATATCCCTTCCCAAGAGTGAACAGAACAATGCCATTTGTAGAAAAAGAAAAAGACAGAAGGAAGAACTTGTTTTTTGCAACCTCCTCACCCCACCCACCATAAGAGAGCACACGATTGACCAAGATGCCGTAAGCAACCACGTTTCCCCCACCCCCACCTCTGCCACCCCTGCCTTTTCAGGGCGGATAACTTCAGACGCAGCCAGGACATCCCAGTTCTATAGTCTGGAAGGATAAAGGCTAACAACCACACACAAAGCAAAAGCATTAGAGAAATATTGTTGAACAAAACTTTGGTCCCATGGGGGGAAGAAGAGGTCTCATCTTCTGAAAGAAATTGTCACTCTTTGGCCTGCCTCCAACCCCGACAGCCACAGCAGACAGAAGGGTGGCCCCCTCAGAATGAGAAGTTCATGTGGCCACGCCTTCCACCAGCCAACTGACCCTGCCAGTCTGTCTCCCTCCCCTGGATACAACACTTCACCCTCCTCATGTTCCTCCTGCTCCCACGGGAGGTCCCACCAGCCATCTACCAAACTCCCCAGTGGTGGAACTTTTCTCTTCGACAACTGCACTCACTTCCTTCCACACTCTCATCTACCTGTACTTCAGTTTTCAGTTCTCTTCCTAACCTCTTCCCGGTCACCTGCCGCGCATCTCCACGGAGCAATCCCACTGACAGTTCCAATCTGACACACCTTTCAGGGTCTAAGCCTCCCACACTGTGATCCTCCCAGAGGGCGCCATGATTTGTAAATGTAACAGAGACCCTGGATTCTGGCAGACCTAGCCTTCATCCGCCATTTAACATCCCTTCTCCCCCTTTCCTCCCTTCAAAACCCCTGCAGCAATTTCTCTTCTATCCATCCTTCTACCCAGGTCTCCTTGCTTTCAATCCCTGCTGCTAACATTCTCTCCTCTGCCCCAACCACTCAATACACACATCACTGCAAACAAACTAATGCACACTCACAGTGTATTCCGTGTCCTTCGGGAACACCGCCATGTCAATCTGGGCTCGGCTAACTGAAGTACAAACACCCCTGGCATACCCAGCAGAGGGTTGTAGGAGTCAAGGAGTGTCTTTCTGAAGAATCCGTTTTACTCCAAGATTTCCTCAGGAGTTTAGAGAGAGCTGAGGAGTCAGGCATATTGATAATGGAATATAAATTTTAAGGTGCATTGTTTCCCAATACCCCTATTTCAAAAAAATAAAATAAAATGGCATATGGAGTGGTCAGAAGTTAATTATCTTTTTATAATGGAGACTTTTATTGAAAAGCTTGAAAATCTCTACTCTTCCAAGATTTTTCTTCATCATTTTTTCCTCTGAATACCACACACAATTATCACTTATTTGAATACTTGTATTAACCCATCTCCTCTCTGGTAGAATTACAAGTTCCATTACAAGGCCACAACTTATTATTCTTAGCATAATGTTCCATGGCATTAGGGTTATCCAAAGAAACAAATAGATGGATGGGTGCACAAGTGGATAGACGATAGATTGATGGATCGATCAATGGATGGATGGACAAATGGACGGATGAACAGAGGGGTGGGTGTGTTAGTGCGTGGGTGGGCAAATGGATGGATGGATGGATGGATGGATGGATGGATGGATGGATGGATGGATGGATTGGTGGGTGAATGGATAAATGGACAAATGAGTGAGTGGGTGGGTGGGTGGATGTATGGACAGATGAACAGGCAGGTAGGGGGTGGGTGGATGGATGAATGGATGGATGGACAAATCGATGAACAGACAGGCAGATGTATAAACGGGTAGATGGGCAGATGGATAAACAGGTAGATGGGTGGATGGGTGGATGGGTGGATGGGTGGATGGATGAATGGATGGATAAAGGCTAAGAAGTCCAGACTCTGTACGGCAGACGAGCAGGCTGCAGACCCAGGAAAGAGTTGATGCTACACTCTTGAGTACAAAGGCATCTGGAGGCAGAGTTGTTTCCTTCCTCGGTCTTTAATCCTAGGGCCTTCAAGTGGTCAAATGAAGTCAACCCACATAATAGAGAGTAATCTGCCTTACTAAATGCTCCACTGACTTAAATGTTAATCACATCTAAAAAATATCTCAGTGCAACATCTAAACTGGCATTTGACCAAACAGTTGGGCACCAGAGCCTAGCAAAGTTAACACATAAAATTAACCATCACATTCCCAAGACTTCTTTCTCTAGGACCAATATTGGCATCAAAACAAAAAAACAAAAAGAATAAGATGGATTCCCCCACAGAATGTTTACAACAGGACAGCCAGCAGGTGCCTGACTTACTGCCAGCCCACAAGTCCACTGACCTGGGGTTCTGAAAGAAGGCTGACTTGGGGTGCTCCTGGTTACACACTGACTCCAGGACACCACGGGGTCACTGCAGAGAGTGGCCTGACTTCTACGCTGTCACCTCGGCCATGCATTTCTAAACAATTATCTCCTTTGAAACTGATGTGTCTTGGTAGCCAGTATCCTCACGAGTTGTGGCTCCCTTTTACTTCAGTATGGAAAACAGCATCAAACACATTTGCAGGCTGTGCAACACAAACACACCAGCCTCCTCACAATGCTTATGCCCCCACGCACACACCAGTTATGGAGTCCCGGGTGCTTAGGCTTCCCTGTGGCGATGTTTCTGCACTGTCCTTCCATCTGAAGTTACCACCCTCCCCACCCCTTAGCCATGAAGTCAAGCCTGCAGCAAGACGGGGGTGGGGGGTGTTCCCAGCCAGTCCTTACCACAAATTCCCATGAAAGCTCGGGTGATGGGAGGGGGTCAGAACGATTGTTCAGCATCGTCCCACACCTGCTCCTGAGTAACACATCACCCCGGGAAAGAGAGTCCTCCCACCTCGCTGGGGCTGACGAGCCGCAATGACATGAAACCAACCTGGGCAGGCTCGGACGTCACCACGGCCCTCCTAAGCCCTACATGTGCCCCTTTCCAAGCATATTCACCTTGAAAGAGCCAGCTGAGAGCATCAGCTAAGCAATCCTAATTCTGCTCCACCAAAGGGCAGAGAAGCTTGAACGTTCAAGGGCCAAACCAAAGAACACACACAACAGGAAGAATGGGCACTCCTTTCTGTCTGCCGGGGACACCTGTTAAATCGGGCAGGTCACTTAATTCCTCTGTGGTTTCAGGTCCTCCCTCCATAAAACACAATCCCTTTCACTTAATGCTGGGCTACACAGGGAAGGGTGCTGAGGGCATGGTCACATGGGGATTTGCACATGGTCAATGTCAGGGGTTGATTTTCCCAAAAGTGGTATTCCTTTCAAAATAGGACCCAAGAGAAGACAGAGAGGGGTTGAGCCAGTGTGTGCACTAAACCAAGGTGTTGTTGGAAGCCTCGCTTGTGCAGGTGGGGGGTAGGCACAGCCTGTGGCCAGGGCACCGTTCCAGGACCACCTGTCCCGTCCTGTCTGGTTTCTCCCGCTGAGTCCCCACAATCCCAGGAGGGCTGCCCTGGACCTGTCCCTGGTTTGGCTTCATTTCCATGAGGGCAAATAAGCTCTTGGAGTTGTTTTCATGTCAAAGAATTCCTTCAATTCTTGCTCCCAGGGCGCCATCGAGTCAGCGCAATTCAGAATACTGCTGAAATACTTGGGAAAGAAGACATTTCTAATTGTGTGTGTGTGGTGGAGGGGGGACTTAATAATGGGTATTTGAAAACAATTTTACTATAAAATCATGGTATAGAAGACTATACTCATATAAATAAGTAAATAAACAAACCCCTTCCAAAGGCCTTATTTAAATAAACTAGAATGGTCATTTCAGATCTTAGACTAATTTTAAGATGGCTATTTTCCACTCCAAAGATTACAGAGAATTTCCTCAAAAGAGCATCATAGTGAGTCACCATTTTTAGACAGCAAATATGGTGAAATATAAAATTCTAGAAGTTCTGCCTATGCATAAAATCACCTGCTCGATAAAAGGACAATACTTAAGCGTTAAATCTCATGTCTCTTCTAGTTCAAGTATGGATTTAAGCAGAAACAAAACCTATGTCCTTGTCAGGGATGGCCCAAGTCCCCTTTGTCCTTACACGAGGATGGAGTGCAGCGTGACCAGCTCTCCCTAAGGACGTACCCTTCACGAGCCATCTCCTAACATCAGGGGCCTGGCCCGTCCGAGCCATTCCAGAGGGACACCCAGGGGCAGGTGCACGCGCACCACGCTGTGTGCTAAAAGAGTGACACTAGGAATGAGTGAAGAATGAAAATAAATTTTAAAAATGGCACATCAAGCAAATAGAGAACATACTTGAAGTAAAAGGAGCCAGACCCAAAAGAGCAAACATTGTGTGATTCCTGGAATGGTCAAGGAGACACGGGGGATGCCAGGGCCTGAGGGGAGAGGGGTAGGAGATGTTCGTGTTCCTGGAGACCGAGTTCCTGGAGCTGGATGGTGCTGATGGTTGTAAATAAAGGAAACTAAACTCACATAGTGCCACCAAACAGTGCAGCCAAAAGAGACAGACAGGTCAAGTTTATATTATGTGCAGTAGACCATTAGAGGGTGTATGAAAAACTAGTATGTGCAGGGTGCTTCAAAATCTGTAAAAGTTTCTGCCTGACCAGGCTGTGGCAAAGTGGATAGAGCATCGGACTGGGATGCGGAAGATCCAGGTTCAAGACCCTGAGGTCGCCAGCTTGAGCGCGGACCCATCTGGCTTGAGCAAAAAGCTCACCAGCTTGGACCCAAGGTCGCTGGCTCCAGCAAGGGGTGACTCGGTCTGCTGAAGGCCCGTGGTCAAGAAACATTTGAGAAAGCAATCAATGAACAACTAAGGTGTCGCAACGGCAATGAAAAACTAATGATTGATGTTTCTCACCTCTCTCCGTTCCTGTCTGTCTGTCCCTATCTATCCCTCTCTCTGTCTCTCTCTGTCCCTGTAAAAAAATTAAATAAATTAATTTTTAAAAAATCTGTAAAGGTTTCTATCTATTTAGTTGTCACAAGAACCTGGAGGAAGGGAACGTGTGTTAGTTTAAACCCATCTCTGTGTAAGTGACCTGTCCACTGTCCAGTGTGTGGACCAGTGGCCTGATGGCTACCTGACCCCAGGTCTACATCCTTCAAAGCATGTGCTCATTTTTCACCCCACACTGCCATCCAGCATGTATACACATCCCACACAAGCACAGGGCGTGCCCATGTGTGCTCCAGCACCGCCGTCCCCTGGTCAGCACGGGGAGCTCCACCCCTCGCAGGGAAGAAACGGATCCCAGGGTTTCCCAAACGTCCTCCCTCACATAAGCTCACTGTGTGGAACGCTCACCGGCGACCTGTGAGGAAGTGTTCTGGGGGCCACTACCAGGCAACATCATCCTGACAAAACCCGCTCCCTTCTCTTGCTGCAGCAGAACAAAGTGCCCAGCAACCCGAGTGCTTTCTGACTGGCAGCGCAGAGCATCACTCACATCACTACCCTCTCTTTGTCGGGTCATCTTCCCTCTCCAGGTTTCTGTCTTCCTCATCCAGATCCTACCGTCACCCATGACAATGCAACGCCGTCCATGAGAATGCGTGTCATGACGAACCTGCCACATCATTGGCTCCCAGGCTTCTTACCCAGTGGACACAGATCACATCGGACCCAGTCCAGGTTCACTTGTGATAACCGGAAAGACAGTGATATATATGCCCCCCAAACATACCCAAGCCCTCGTTTTACAAGCCTTGCTCCAAATGAGTCAGAGAAAGTAACAAATCTATTACTCCACGTTAATTAAACGTATTGGAGGAGGGGAGGCGTGGGGGAGAGAAGAACACAGATTTCACGGGGTGATTTTAGACAGCAACAACTTAGATTTGGCATTTAACACATCGTATCAGCAGTTTCTGCCCACCAATGAAAAATGTCAACCACCACAAACTGAGGTTTTTAGCCACAGCCTTGTTGTTCTGTTGTGCTTTTAACACTGGCAGCCATAACCCTTTAAGATCTAGCAACGGATTGCTCAGAAATAACTTGTAACCTGGTATACGCATAGTCTCAGAAAGGCATGGTGTCCTCTCTCTGGGAGTCAATTAAAAACACACCTTTCTCCATAACTCCTCAGGTTGAGGGAAAGCACAGCCTGGTTTCCACAGAGCGCACCTGGCCCCACACCGGGCGTTCCTGGGAATGCAGGTCACTGCTGACATTGGCCCAAACTGCAGGGGTAGCAAGCCCGAAACCTGTCCACAGAGCTTCTTGTCGGGGCCTGTGCTGTCTGTTACGTAGGCTTAAACTTATAAAAAGGGAGCTTGTCAGCTTCTTTTGTGTGAATTTGACACAATGGGAAAAGCCCTTAAGGGTTAATTATTAATCTCCAAATGAAATCTGAAAAAGATAATGAATGGGTCTTGAGCAACTGTGAAACGCCCAACAGCATCAGTCAAAAAAAAAAAAAAAACAGGTCTGTTCCCAGACAAGACGAGACTCAAACTCAGCTGCCTGTCATTAGCCAGTAAGTGGCAGGGACTGAGAGATCAGAGCTCAGAAAATGGCCTTTAGCACCAGACAGAATTGGGTGGGGACTGTGCTTCAGAGACTATCATACCTAAAGAACTATGGGAAGTTATCTCCTATCAGTGAGACTCAGTTTCCCCCTTGGTAAAATGGGAATGAAATAAAAGTTATAGGAACAGTCCATTAGAAGCCATACAGTCTGCTGTCTGAACCACAGAAGTAATCAATAAATGGTAGCTTAGATATTGATTAGAACCATATCTCCAAGCTCTTGTACCATAATTAAAAGTTTTCAAAAAATAAACAAGTACATAAAGTATTCTGTGAAAGAAGTACTTCCGTTTACGAAATCGCATTCCTCGTGTCCGATAAAAGCACATGAAGCCTTCTCACAGGACAGGAAGGCACAGCATGTCATATCACAAAGGGGCCCCCCGGACGCCTCATCCAGGACCAATGATACAGATGAGAAGTGAGGTCTAAAGACCATCACCTCGTGGGACCCTGGACCATTTCTCTGCTCACTTCTAACTTTGTAAGCTTGTGGAGAAGATTGCCATCACCCAAAAATGAAGTCACAGAAAATTCATCGTCTAAATATAAGAAACTACATTGATTCAAGACAGCTACAGACAAAAGTGTAAGCACCTTGGAACGAAGACTGCCAACAGGAATGCCTCATTTATTACCTCAGAACCTCTCGGATATGCACAAAACAAAGTTTACTAACCAAAAATATACTGAAGTGTATAGATATGCTGAAATACTGATTCTATACTAAATTCCCAAGGTCACAGTTTTGAGGGAGAAAAACCAAATCCCTGCTCTCTCATGAAAGGAGGGACCAATAACATGTGTGCTGCTAAGCTGGCTCAGAAGCAGGCACCACCACGGGACACAGAACAGACCACCCCAAGCACAGACGGCAGTGACAGGAGCGCCGGATCTGAGCTGTGAATTCTAGACCAGAGTGCCTCTGGAGAGTGGGATTCCATGGTGGCATCACATGCTGTTCACAAGCATAGACAACAGCCACAATGGAGCAGTCACAAGGTGCTCAGGGCTCAGGATGGGAAAGAGGTAGGGGTGTCCCATCAACACAGACACAATCATCCTCATTGGTCACCAAGAAGGACCCAGACCGAGAGCCTAGGCCTGGCCACCAATGCCCGATTGCAGCAGGCCCTGGTTCATAAGTGCTGGATCAATTAAGCAGAATGTACAACTAGACAGTAAAAACCCTGGGTCCGATTTCTTGGTCTTCTCTAGACTCTGTTATTCAGCTGCCCAGAGCTACGGAACACAGACAAGGGCATTAACGACAGACACTTGTAGCTGAGAGGCATAAAAACGGAGCTTGGATAGGAATTATACTCAGCACAGTCAGCCACCTACGCTGGACATAGGCAGCAGGCCTGTCTCCGTCACCGAGGTAGGACAACAGGCTCGGATAATGGAAACATCATTATTTAACATACAATTGAGAAGCCAACTGTCCTGCCATGTGGCCCTGCAATGCTCCCCTTTAAGCAACGTCTGGATCCTGGATCAGCACCACCCTCGCAGTCACGAGCATCAAAACTGATCTATGGCCATTAAAACAAAAAAACCTTGAAAAACGTACTCTTGGGGGAGAAAAATGACTAAAGATAAAGCCAAAGCAAATGATAAGAGTGAGTCCATATGAAACTCTACCCCAAGTTCCCACTCACCAAAAAACAATGAAATGGGAGACATCTGCTTGGCAAGTAGGGCGAACTGCGGGGGGGAGGGGGGTCCCCCTGAAAGTATGGCCGCTGTTTGGCTGAGAAAGCTACAGGTATGTCCTCCTGCTAAAGCAAAAGAAAAAGCTCCCTTTTCAGTTTCCTCAGAAACTCCAGGCCTGGCCTGTGGTGGTTCAGTAGATAAAGTGTAGACCTGGAACGCTGAGGGTGGCAGTTTGAAACCCTCGACTTGCCTGGTCAAGGCACATACAGGAAGCAACTACTATGAGTTGATGCTTCCCATTTCTCCCCCTTTTTTCTCTCTCCCTCTCTTCTTTGTTTCTCTCACTAAAGTAAAAAAATAAAATCAAATAAAGAAACTCCAGGCCAACTTAAAAGGTTTCCTACCTGTTAGTACCAGAAGGGTGAAAAATGGTCAACAGCAGTGATGGCAATAAATATTAGAAGGGACAGCAACCAGGACAGGAAAAGAAGGAAGAGGGAAAGGCTGGAACTACGGGAGTACAGGTGTGGTTAGATTTTTTATTTTTTAAATGTGAGTGTGGTTACTTAAAATTCAAGCGGGCAAAAAGAACATTGTTAGTCTTAGAAAATTCTGATAACAGATTGTAACATTATATCCTTGACGGGTTTGGAATTGGTAAATTTACCCCACTCCTCTCTGTCTCAGGTAAGTTTCTTTCATCACACTGGTGGGTATGTCTGTGTGTGTGTGGAGAGAGGGACACCGGGAGAGAGACGAGTTAAAATTAAATATTTTGCTTAACAAAGGATATACTACTGAAGTGTTCATTATGGTCATCACTTCAATATAATACTGCTTTGTTTTTCTAAAACCATCTATTTATAAACAATGTTTAAAACAAATTTGTAGCAAGAAGTGTCACTGGTTATTTTTAGCGTGGCAAACTGTAATAAACCACATAAAATAAAAAGTGAGTGGGAAAGAGTGAGGGTTTGCTTCAAAAGCTGAGTGGCAAGGAGGCTCCCAGGCTGAGGAGCCACTGGGGGTGGGGGTGGCACTCAGAGGAGAAGGACGGAAGGTCAGAGAAAGCAGAGGAGGAGAGACAAGAAGGGGGGACCCAGCCATGCCCGGCCCCGCCTCCCAGCTTCCTGCCCTGACATCACCTGGTAGATCTCACCAACACCCAGCTGTGGGAAGAAAAGATGATTAGAGCCATTTCAAACTTGGGTTTTAACATGACTGAACCTTTCCTGTCTTATCGTAATTTGTGTAAGAAGGTGCCTGGAGGCCCGAAGCCAGCGTATACATTCTAAACGGGCCAATTCTCCCTAAAACCTTCACAAAAGTGTCTGTGGATATAGACTCCAAGATAATCATGAAATATAATTTTTTAAAAACCTGGTGACCTGGGCCTGGCCAGTTGACTCAGCGGGAGAGCATAAACCTGGCGTGTAGAAGTCCCAGGTTTGATTTCCGGTCAGGGCACACAGGAGAAGCACTCATCAGCTTCTCCACCCCTTCCCCCTCTCCTTCCTCTCTATCACTCTCTTCCCCTCTCGCAGCCAAGGCTCCACTGGAACAGAGTTGGCCCGGGTGCTGACGATGGTTCTATGGCCTCTGCCTCAGGTGCTAGAATGGCTCCAGTTGCAGCGGAGAACGGCCCCAGATGGGCAGAGTATCGCCCCCTGGTGGGCATGCCCGGTGGATCCTGGTCGAGTGCATGCAGGAGTCTGTCTGACTACCTACCACTTCTCACTTCAGAAAAATACCAAAAAAAAAACCCTGGTGACCCATGTCAGAACCCGAGCAGTGTGATGGGGAGGGGGAGGCACCCACGGCAGGAGCAGCCAGGGTGCACAGGCTCCTGGTGGACTGAGGGGTGGGGGGACACAGCAGGACCAACAAGCCAGCTGGAAGGACTACCACCCGCAGTCAAATCAGGGAGGGAGGACATGAGCACCAGAATAAAGAGAACAGCTACCATTATAACCCACTGACCCAAACAGGAAACCATGAGTGAGTGTGTGTCCATGCACATAATTCTCAGTTTCATGAGTAACTGGGGATGTGCATATCTCCCCACAAAACACTTACTAGTTACGAGGGGGGGGATAACTTCCCAGCGGAGAAGGCTGGCAGACCACATCTCAACCAAGAGCCCGCAGTGAGTAGACAACACCAACAATGGGATGGGTCAAAACCGGGAGTTCCAAGGGTAAAGGACAGACACACCACGCATACTTGAGGTGTCTGCCAACAGCCCCCAAGACACCACCAAGTGAAACCAAACTGAGGGGAATTTGAAAAAACTTCCCTCAAAGTTTCTTAAAATTCCAAAATAAAAACAATTTTAAGCATGACAGCATATTTATGTATTCTACATTATACACTCCTATACGGAAAAGCTATGGATAATCATATGATAAAACGAGACAGTTTAGCAGGTGATTTACTACATTAATTAAGCGTGCAAATTAAAGAGTATGCATAACATTTGCTAGTTTCACTTTAGAAAACAGACAAACCCCTGTAGCCACGCGTGTCCATGTGCCCATGTCCCTCCCCCCACATTCTCTGAACCCTCAGCAGCAGCAGGTTTGTGCAATTCAGGGCCTTGTTTCATCTTTTCATGGACACACAACATGCAGAGCCCTAGGTGTGCCGCCCAAGAACAGTATGAGAATTGAGGAACAAACCAAAGTCACCATCAGGTTCGAAGTCTGTGTTGTCACAGAGTCTGAAGGCATGAGTTCTAGTCCCAGATCTACCACAGGCAGCTCTGTGACAGCAGTGATAGACCCGCACTGGGCCTCAGTTCTGTCATATGGCACAAAAATCTCTCATACTGACCAATGCCATCAGCACTGGTCAAGGGACCCTCTGTGAGCAGAGGGAACATGTGATGACCAGCCCCAAAGAAGTCTTGGAACTTGACCCTCATGGAAGCTGAACTTCAAAGCCCACAGCCTGGATGCGCAGTACCCCTGACGGCCCAGCCTCTCCAGCTGCCTTTCAAAATCAGACACTGACACTCCCTAAGAGAGCCCCCTGCCACTGCGCCCTCTCCTCAGAGGCAGCGACCCTGCAGGGGAGCTCTTCTGGTTCCCACAGCTAACAGCCCGGAAGGAGGGTCTTCCCACCAACGCTGCCTGTGAGCCAGCCACTGACCTGGTTCCAGGGGTGAGCTGTGTGAGGCCGTGTGGCGAATGTCTCTCTGCAGCCGAGTACAATTGGCATTTTTCTCTCCATTTAGCTTGGGGCCCCGTGCCGTGGAATCCTCTGACAAAGGGATGCATTCCATCTGGTCTCAAGAGAACGCAGAGAGCCAGCGCGTCCTAACGTGTCAGCACCTGCAAGGCTCAGGGCTTTCTCAACAGGCAAATGACAACGTGCCCGGCGGCCAGTTCCAGGTCCAAAGAGGGAACCTCAACTCCCTTGCCCCCGTCTACATTGTCAGGAAATGCTTTCTGACACTTCTTCGTAGATGCACTAAGAAGAACATGGTCCAAAATTGTTAACTTGGGGAATTACTGCCCCCAGGGTGAGAGAGGAGATCCTGCATTAGCTGCTCATTTCCGGAAAGGGGACAGACCCAACATCAGAGTCCATATTTCTACCAAACTGTTTTTGCTTCAAGACACCCACCTCGTGAAAGCCCAGAGCTTTAAATGACCAACATGAAGTCACTCTAAAAACACCATCCAGATGCCCAAAGACTCGTGGTTTTACCGACGTCAGCCCAAACAGCCCCAAGAGAGAGCTGGTTACCACCACTGCTGACACACCACTGAGAGTCATATTTCTAAAGACTCATCATGTCCCACCTGGGTCTGTGCACAAATCTCACAACAGCTCCCCCCACCCCCACCTCCGCGGTGGAGTCTTCGAGCCAGAAGAGGCTCCTCCTGACTCACCAGCCTCATCATCCCCACCCACCACTGCATGAGAGCAGGGAGCAGGGGGCAGGCGTTCCAACCCTGGGCCAGGAAGACTGCAGTGGGAGCTAACATCACTGAACACCCTGCTTTTCTGGAAGTGGTGAGAAATCCGCCCTGATGAGTCTTCCTGAAAAGACCTCACAACCCCTACCCCCACCCCCACCCCCACCCCACCGCCTACCACCCACACCAAGTGAACCATACAGGCAGAAGCATAGGACACTAGGCTTGGTTAGCAGGTATCACTCAGCATGTAATGCCAGGACCCTTGCAAAAAGTAGAGACAGGGAGAAATGATAAGACTTCAGGGACCCTAAAATCACCCTCCTGCTCACAAAATGCATCCCCTACCCAGATGAAGAACAACCAGAACAGCCCATGGTTAGATGATCAGTTTTAATTATCTCTCTCCTTACAAAACAGGTACCTTCCAGAGAAGGACACTCAAGCCTTCTCCCTATGAAGTGTTCCCTGAAACCATAGGTGACAAGAGGCCCATTTTACAGATGAACCAACTGAAGCTTAGAGCATTCAACGGAGCCGCCCAAGTTCTCAGAATTAGCTGAGGAGAAAACTCCATCAGCTCCACGGAACCCTGGATCCATGCCCCTTTCCTGTGAAATTCTGCCATGGACCAGTGGTGGCATCCCTGCCCAGGGGCACAAACAGGGCGAGACACCGTGCAGAACAGAAGGTCGGTAGGTGCAATTTGAACACCCAGTGGCCCCAGCCCCATGGGGAACAGGTCAGCATCTCCTCAAATCACATTACACACAGCTACTCACCTGAAATCATAGCAGCTACGCACTGGCCCAGTGCAGAGAAAGTTCATATGCACAGAGGATGTCTAACATTATTATTGTAAGGCACAGAGAGCTCTGACTTCACTCTTCTTGCCATATGTGAACAGTGGGGTAGAAGCAAAATTTTCATGGATAAATAACCTTTTCTCAGAATCCGGGTACATTAATTTGGGGTAGATGTTCGGTTTGATTGAGTATGTTCGATACTCCTGGAAAATTCAAAAACTTCCCTTCTTAAACATTAACACAATACATACCAAAAGTCACTGTGAGGGGGGAAGACACAAGGAAAACGTCTTAGGGTGTGTGTGTGTGTGTGTGTGTGTGTGTGTGTGTGTGTGTGTGTGTGTGTGTGTGTGTGTGTGTGTTACCACATTAACTTTAATAACAGACCCCGGCAACTGCACGTCTGTTCATGGGACTCTGAGCCTTTTCACACAGACGCCCATCTGGGTTGAAAATAAGCAACATTTGCAAGCAAACAGGATTTTGTTTCAAAATATAGAGAAAGGAAAGACAGATTGCTCTTTTAACGTCATTTATGATATGCGGGGGCAAAACAATTTATACAAAAAGAGAAAAAAGGAGTTAAGTAGACTACATTAAAAAAAAAAAACGATTAAGCAGATGCTTTCAAAACAAGGACACTGCTGTGCCCGGCATGCTCATCTGCTTGTTAAATGCAGCCAGAACGGGCTCTTTCTGGGAAATGGGTCTAAAGCAGAGACTACTGCACGGTGCTCAAACAGCTCGACCACCACTGAGGATCCTGATGAATGCCTACTGAGGATTTAGGCCACACACTGTATGCACATAAGCTCATTTAAATTCCTCAACAGCCTGGGAGAAGGACATCAGCATCATCAGGACCATTTTACAGATGAGGAAACTGAGTCTTGGGACCCTTAGCATCTCTCGTCTCGGAGGAGTAAGTGGATGTAGGGTACAGATCACCCTGATCCTGAGCTGGCTGGGGAAGAAAGAGGCTGAATATAAAGGAAAGTCCAGAGAGCCTAATTTAATTACGATTTAAGCTTACTTTCAAGAGAAGATACCTTTCTTGTATTCGCAGATCGACTTTAGATAAGCGATGTCTTGAGGTAGAATGTTGAGATATAAAAATGTTAGTGGGAATACTGAACTCTTGAACCGTTTTATGAGGAAGAAACAGAGCCACCACAGTCAGAATGTATCACGATAAGAAAGCCTGCATTTCTTTACATTGCTCCCACTGCCCCACATACCTATAATAAACAAGTCAGAGTTTTCTCAAACTGGGACCATATTTTTCATTCCAACCCAATACAGAGACCTGCAGGCCTATTGCCTGGTTTCCTTTCTCTTCTGTTCCATTACATTGTTTTCATAAGATTGGCCCCAAAACCACTAAAATTATTTTACAAATCCCTAATGGGTCTCAATCCTCAGTTAAAAAACCATTGGCCACATGGAAATTACAAGTTTTTACATGAAGCTATTTCTTTATTTAAAAAAACAATAGCCTGGCCAGGCGGTGGCGCAGTGGATAAAGCGTCGGACTGGAATGCGGAAGACCCAGGTTCGAGACTCCGAGGTTGCCAGCTTGAGCACGGGCCCACCTGGCTTGAGCAAAAGCTCGTCAGCTTGGACCCAAGGTCGCTGGCTCCAGCAAGGGGTTGCTCGGTCTGCTGAAGGCCCACGGTCAAGGCACATGTGAGAAAGCAATCAATGAACAACTAAGATGTCACAACAAAAAACTGATGATTGATGCTTCTCATCTCTCTCTGTTCCTGTCTGTCTGTCCCTATCTATCCCTCTCTCTGACTCTCTCACTGTCCCTTAAAAAAACAACATTCATGCTTTTAAAGGGTAGACATCACACAGACTTAATAACTTTGGCAATTTTTGGATAGACCCTGGGATTCACCTAATACAAAGGTTCTTAGCACAGGGTTCCTGGAGAACTTTCAAAGGCCTCTGAACCTTCTGGAAATTAAATACAATAATCACATGTGTGGGCATATCTGCATTTGTCTAAGGAGTGATTCCACAGCTTTCATCAGCTTTTCAATTGACTGGGACCCACAAAAGTTTTATATATAAATGTATTTATTTCGTAAGGCTCACCAAATCTGACCACAGAACTACACACAAAGCTTCCGCTACATCTAATAAATCTAACGTGTCAGGAGAAGAGCTCACACTAACCAAGAAGGCCATGAAATCACGTCATAAAGGACAAAATGCACACAACCATCGTTCATGTATTCTACAGATGGAGCGCCTACCAAGGGTGAGTAACCAAGCTAAGATTCTGGTTAGACTTTAGGGTCCCCCATGTCCTTGATGGTATTGTCCTGCTTGAAGACTGCTCCCCATGGAGACATGCTAAGATAACAACTTCAGTAAAAACCATCCTCCATCATTACCTGTTCCTAATTAAACAGCAATATAGTTCAAGGGAAGGTTCTCAGCGACCCAGACAGTCGCCTGGGAAGCAAGGGGCACCCCCTCCTCTGAAGGGAACTATTTTATGGGTGAAAACAAAAAAAGAGCCTCACTTGTACCTACATGGTGGTGATACACACAACGGCATGCTTTTCCCCTCCCCGTGCCTCGGCCCAGGGGCCCCTCACTAAAAACCAGCCGGACTCTGGGTGGTTCATGGTCACCAGGTCAGAGGTGACAAGACAGCTGCATTCTGGAACCAAGATAACATTGAGTTTGCTGGCCTGCGTGCTCTGTGGCCCTGGGCCTGAGGTTTTCTCTCCGGGGAAGGTCTGAGTCCTCAGTTTTCTGCTGTTATTACTATTTTGGTGTAGCTATTCTAGCGGGTGTAAGATGCTCCCTATCCCACTGTGGCAGTGACTAAATTTTCCTAGAATGACAATGATAAGCAGCATCTCTTCATGTGCTTTTGACCATTTGTATGTCTTCTTTAGAGAAATATCCGCCCTTTATTTTTTGTTGTTGTTGTTGTTTTTGTTGCTCTTGCCATGATGTCACATGGCCAATGTTCACAGCAGCACAAGGTGGAAACATCAAGGCCAACTGACAGGAGACAGGGTGAACAAAATATACTATGTACAGGCCCTGGCTGGTTAGCTCAGTGGTAGAGCATCGGCCTGGCATGTGGAAGTCCTGGGTTTGATTCCCAGTCAGGACACACAGGAGAAGCACCCGTCTGCTTCTCCAGCCCTCCCATTCTTCCTTCTCCCTTCTCTCTCTCCCTCTCCCCTTCCCACAGCCAGTGGTTTGACTGATCAACCCGGGTGCTAAGGATGGCTCCGTGGAGCCTCCCCTCAGGTGCTAAATATAGCTCAGTTACAAGCATGACCCTAGATGGGCAGAGCATCAGCCACAGACTGGGGTTACTGGGTGGATTCCAGTCGGGATGCAGGTAGGAGTCTGTCTGTCTGCCATCCTCTCACTTGGAAAAAGAGAAATAAAAGTGTACTGGGTAGATAATGGACTATTAGTCAAAAAAGGAATGCATTTCTAACATGTGCTACAGCATGAATGAACCTGGAAACATTATGGTATATGGAATAAGTCATCACCAAATACTCTCCAACCTGCGGATGAGGAAGTGCCCACCCAGCACAGGTAAATGCACAGAGACAGAATGTAGAATACAAGTCGGGGTGCACGAGGGGGCATTATTGCTTAATGAGTAGAAAGTTTCTGTTCAGGATGAGGAAAAAATTCTATAGACAGTGTTAATGGTTGTGTAACATCATAAATGCACTTAATTTATTGAGTTGTTAGGTTAAAAATGTCTAAAATGGTAAAATTTCTACATCCATTATCTATTATACCACACACACAGAAAAAGAAAGCTCAGTGTTGTTCCCTTTATACTTCCAAACATAATTGGTCAAGAAAACTATCCACAACATAAAAAATTGTGGCTTTGGGCAAGGATGGTTGGGTCGGGCCTGAGGCGCATGTGGACATGAACAGCACACGGGTCCCTGTCATCGGGCCCTCGACTCCTGCAGCTCCCCACTGACCTTCTTGCCACAGGGTCGAACCCTCCAGCCACACACAGCCTCCTCAGTGACGGGTCTGAGACGGGGGGACAATTACCTGAGAGGAGTGCCGTCGGGGAAACAGCAAGTCACCTTGTCGGGAGGTTCAGGGCAGGGAGGCCGAAGGACACGAAAGTTCCGCTGGCCGCACCTCTCCCAAGACTGAGTTTGTCCAATGCTGCCTCTTAAAGTTATTCTCCAAGCTTTTCTGGGACACTGAATATTTCATGACAGAAGTGTAAAAGCAAGTAAAAACTGCTCCTTATGTAACACATGAGAAACCAAAGTGCTAGCAGGAAGTGCAGGGAAACATTAACCTTCTTGACATCCTTCAGGAGCCAGAGCAGCGGAGGGGACAGACATCTGAAACGAATGACCGAACGCTGATGGTGGGCACCTCCAGAGGCAGTCCAAGGGCTGGTTCTGATGGTCCATTTTTTGCTTACTTTAAATAGTCCAATTCAGTGGTTCTTAACCTTTTTTGAGGTACCGAACCCACCAGTTTCATATGCGCATTCACCGAATCCTTCTTTAGTGATAAATAAAATATGATTTTTTTTTCCAAATTCAAGACATAGGTATATGTTTTTTTACTGGTGCACAAAATGAGCCATGCATGAACATCACCTTGCTCAAAGATCAAAACCAATAAAGTGCATGAACTCACAACAAATTACAGTATTACTTTATTCTGGCCTCCGCGGCAGAGGCTTCTCCAAACCCCTGAGACCGACTCATTGAACCCCTAGGGTTCGATAGAACCCAGGTTAAGAACCACTGGTCTAAGTTCTCTATAATAAATGGGCAGTATCATCATAAAACATGACACACAAAAGGGACACGAAAGGCTAGCTCAGAGCTCACCTTCTCCCAAGCCCTCCTGGCCCCTCTCCCTCCCCAGCAGAGCCCATCACAGGCCTCATGATGCCCAGGATGGCTCCAGCTCACCTGCACCTAAGGCATCTCATGCGGATGTCGTCGCCCCCTCCCAGGGGAGGGATCTGCTGAATGACTGGGGCTTGCCCACAGACACTGCCGTGGTATGACGCGCAATGTGGCTTCAAACCCACACCCTCAGCTGCAGCCCTCTGCCCTCCCAGTCTCCTGCCACCCTCTGGGATAGCAGCTGCCTCCTAGGACACCCCACCTGGAACATCCACACCCCTCGGGTCCCAGTCCACCCCGTGAACAGAGGCCCTGACCAGAGTGACGTCTCAGGTCAGCTGAATTGTGTAACCTCCTTGTGCACACATCACAAAGCTTCTGTCTCCACTCCACAGGGTGACAAAGAGTTGACCATCTGAGCAGCGCAGCCCCCTTGGGATCCCCGCAGCGCCCAGCAAGAGTTGCTCAGCCATGTAGTAGCCAACATCTCTTCGGGATGCTCAGGTTTGCTGGTGACTGTCATGGGAGAGTACAAGATGCGCTCTGCGCTTCCCAGCCTGTCAGAGAGCAGAAACATCACAGAGAGGCCAGAGCAAAGAAACAGACACCGCCAGAGAGGAAACAAAAAATGGTCCCGATGATCCTTCCAAAGCCCGAGATGTCCATTCACGGCGGGAGACGGAGACGAGTCTCTCCCAGCTCCACAGGCGGGAAACTGAAGGAACTGGGTTTGAAAATGGTCAAATGCTATAAAGGTTTAGGAGGAAAAAGGACAATAGTCTTCAACAGTTCTAGAAGAAATGCATGATCTCCAAATCATAAACAGAGACTCGGCGCAGGAGTTTCTTAAGTGACGCACCCCCTCTCATGCAGTCATTCTCACTGTGCCGCCTCAGTCTCCCTTTCTGCCTCCACCTCTCACCTGGGGTCAAGGCCACTGCAGAACTTTTGGACTCCATCTGCAGGGTCCTCAGCATCACAGTGAGAACAGGAATTAACACCCAACTTAGACACATAACACTTGGGTCCAAGGCAAAGATGTTGGCCTGTTCTGGCTTCCAAACAAGAAAGTGGGTTTCTAAGTCGTTCAGTTCCTCCAATCATTTATCTGTTTAAGGAACATTCCCATAATGTCCCCTTCCAATGAGAGCCCCCACAGCACAAGGAAATTTACCTGCCCCATGACCACAGATGAAGAGATGATCTTTGCACTACAGTTCCACCAAAATAGAAAAAACGCCAACACTCTAACAATTAAATGAAATAACTTTTTTATATAGTTCAGTGCTACTAACTAGGTAATAATCATGGAAGAATATAACCTCATAAGGCATGCTTTCAGAACGTACCAAGAAGGGCCTTCATCTAAAATAATATAAACATTTATCTTCCACCTGTAAAAATAGGAATGAACACATATTTCTGTTTTAAGTCATAAAGATGGAAAGAAACCAGACATCAGAGGGTTGGAGGTGTCCCATGGAGGGGGCACTGAAAGGACCCACACTTCTCAGCATTCTCCCATGACACTGTTTATTTCCGTGTGCAAACCTCCATAAGGCAATATGATGTTATAAAATCAATGTACTCTACCTCTACATTGGCATTTCGGTATTTTCTAAAATAGTACTAAAGACCCTTTTCAGAATGCTGGCAGCCCCTCCTCCTCATGTGTCTCGTCCCATAGCTTGCCGTCCCCTCTGTCATTCGGCATCCCGGAACGAGCCCGCTCACGCAGCAGGATTGCTGGTGCATGTAACCGCTCTGACCGCAGAGGGAGCGACTCCGCCTCACCCCTCCCACAGGTGAGCAGTGAAATCCTCCACCTGCTAACAACATGGCCAGGACATTGTCTCCTGTGGTTTTTCCCTTCTGCTCCATTTTTTAAAGAACGATGCTCTCATTCACCAGGAATGGATTCAAGCAGCTGTTTGGGGGCAAGAGGAGGCTCTCTCCTGCCTTGCTGCTGACTGACTCACGGGAGACTTCCTGGAGTGACGGAGTGACAGACCATGGAGGGGATGCCCCAGACCCCTAAATGACCTTACAACAGTGGTTCTTAACCTTTTTTGAGGTACTGAACCCACCAGTTTCATATGCGCATTCACCGAACCCTTCTTTAGTGATAAATAAAATATCTTTTTTCCAAATTCAAGACATAGGTATATGTTTTTTTACTGGTGCACAAAATGAGCCGTGCATGAACATCACCTTGCTCAAAGAACAAAACCAACAAAGTGCACGAACTCACAACAAATTACGGTATTACTTTATTCTGGCCTCCGCAGCAGAGGCTTCTCTGAACCCCTGAGACTGACTCATCAAACCCCGAGGGTTCGATAGAACCCAGGTTAAGAACCACACTGCCTTAGAAAAAGGCTGAAATTCAAAATGGAACTCCCTGCCTATCTGCATATCAAACCAACAAAATGCAAAGAAAGCTAAGCAGCCTCTGCAGCCTTAGATCCACACTAGAGATTCCAGATAATCCGTAAAAACGACAAGAACCTGTGCACTGAAAGCCAGACCTGACGCAATGAAAACCTTGCAAAGCTAGGGAAGCCCCTTTACCCCAGGACATTCCCACTCCTGCAGGTGGGTGAGATAATGTACTTCCCACTAGGGACTCTTGACAAGTACTTAAGAAGCCAGACAAATGCAAAATACCCATTAGTGTGCAGGGCAGGAGGCTGTCTCTCAGTCCTTCATGGCGGTGATCGCCTCCAACCTGCCCTTCATCCTGCCCTGCCGTCCAGCAATATGAGGTGTAATTCATGTGCGTTTGGGGGGTTTAAGATCCCCCGAAGAAAAGGGGACCAGATATGAAAGTTATTATTATTCTGTTCAAAGTACACTGGTAAACTAACATTTGTGGACAAGGTCACCTCGTGCCACTTAAAATAGGTGGACAAGAGGCAAACACTACAGAACTCAGTTTTGGGTTTTTGAATGGCATGGAGACTGGCCAGCTGTGCTCAGGCCATGGTCTCAGTGGCACTCGTGAGCAGGTCACATGACAAACAGGTTCTCCCCCCCCCCCCCGCCCCCAACCAAAACTCCAGTGAGCAACCTGGACCACAGAGGGGCATGTGAGAGGGATTGTCCAGTCTGCTCACAGGCAAGGGACTCTGGTGGCAAAGCAGAGCTCAGCTCAAGGACAGGGACAGGGACGCTGGCTTCAGAGATAAATGAGACATCCTGACATTACCTCGGGGTATTTCGGGCACTCTGGAACTCATTATAGAATCCATTGGCTCACTACCCTGCCATGATGAAAGCTTTCTTTTCATTAACTATAGAGAGATCTGTGCCTACAGAAGGGGAAAACTACTTCTAGTAAAGCCCAACAGCACTATGGGACAAGGGCTGCGTGCGCAGCCACAGAGGGTGACCACTGCTCAGACACAGATTGGTGTCTACGCAAAGATGAGGAGACCACACCACCAGGGGGCCCTACTGCAGCCTAAATCAGACCATGCCTCCCACCCCAACCCTGAAAAGGCTGCTCTTCACCCACAATCCTATGGGCTCCTCCCCTGACCAACTCCTCCCATCCTCCCTCTGACTCAGACTCTGACTCTTCCCCGGCTGCCTCCATCCAAGGCCCAGGGCCTAGACGCAGCTTTTCCAGCCTGCCAGGCCAGGCCTTCTGTGCCTAGATTGCTCCCTATCTGCTCACCAATGGCCTCGCTCCTTTGGTCCCTTGTTGACCTCTGCTCCAATGTCGCCCATGCAGCGTGACCCCTAATGCCCACTCAGAAGTTCACACTCCCAGGCCCCTCCCATTTCATTGCTCTCCATGGCAACGATGCCAACAGGTCCATGTTTCAGCTCCTGTCCATCACATCTTCTGCCCTCAGAACATCAGCCACACACGTGCTGGGACCCTTCTGGGTCCCACTCACCACTGTGCCCCAGTCCTTGGTAGTGGGAGAGGACAGGGAGAGGCACTCAGTAAACATCTCTGAAGATATAACGACTTCAAAAAAGCAGAAGACGGCCTGCAGGGAGAACCACAGGGGCTCCCAGGGACATTACATCATTGCTTAGGTCCATGATGTAGCGCCCTGCATCTAGAGTCCCTGCAGCTTTCTGTGGGAAGGTAACAGCGTCAAAGTTGGATGCAATCACTTCTGCCCCAGGCCATTTTTTAATTGATTTAAGAGAGAGAGAGAGATGAGAAGCATCAACAGTAGTTGCAGTACTTTAGTTGTTCATTGATCGCTTCACATCAGTGTCTTGACTGGGGGGCCCCAGCTGAGCCAGTGACCCATTGTTCAAGCCAGCAACCTTGGGCTCTGAGCCAGCAACCTTTGGTCTCAAGCCAAAAACCTTAGGATCATAGTGAGGATTCCATGTTCAAGCCAGCAACCCCGTGCTCAAGCTGACAAGCTCGTGCTCAAGCCGTCAACCTCAGGGTTTTGAACCAGGGATCACAGCGTTTTGGGTCAATGCCCCATCCACTGTGCCACCACCAGTCAGGCTGCACTTTTAAATACTATCAAAGCTCAACTTCTTCCTGACCATGCCCGATGCAAGGAAGTATGCCTAACATGAAAACTACCAAAGCAATCGGTTCATCAAAAACTGCATCCTTATGATCAACAGCACTGGCATGGATACATGGTCAGAAAGAAGAAAAAAACAAGAGCTCAAAACAAGAACTTTCATGGCTAGGAAGCCACCAGGGAAAGTCCCGTTCTTATCAGCCGCGCCTTCACAGGGAGTGTCCACACTGTCTGCCAACTGCAAAGAACTCTGGGAAGTAATACAAGTCAGGAGACACTGTCCCAGAGCCCATAAAGAGAATCCATGGCTGTCTCAATGTATGTTCTTCCTGTTTTTAAACAGACTTGACTTCAGAGAGCAGTTTAAAGCTGACAGCACAACTGAGCAGAAGTACAGGGACTCCTCATGTGCCCTCTGTTCCCAACACCCAACCTCACCAATCACAACACCCCCACCAGAGCAAGACACTGGTTACAATCCATGGACCTACAGTGACGCATCATGGTCCCCCCCAAGTTCACAGTTTCCAGTAGGGGACACCTGGTGTGGCACCTGCTATAGGTCCTGACAAACGTACAAGGAAGGACATGTACCTACTGTGATCATTATGCTACAGAATAGTTCGCTGACCTAACATCCCATGTTCTGCCTCTGCATGCTTACCCGCCTCCCTACCTGGCAAACCCTGATCTTTTTACCATCCCACAGTCTCAGCCCTTCCAGTTGGAATCACATGGTACGCAGCCTTTTCAGATTGGCCTTTCACGTAGTCACATGCATATAAGGTGCCTCTGTGTCTTTTCATGACTGGACAGATCACTTGCTTTGAGCACAGAAGGATATCCCACTGTCTGAATGACCACAGTTTACTTTGTCACCTGCTGAAGGATGTCTTGGTGGCCTCTGAGTATTGGAACCCATGCAGAAAGCCACTGTGGATGCCGTGTGCGGGTCTCTATGAGGATGTCTGTGTTTCAGCTGCACCTTCGGAGTAAAAAGATGTGGGACAGAAGCGCACAGCGGGACCCAAGAGAGCGGAAGGCAGCAAGGCTCCAGATCTCAAGGGAAGTCCCTCCTTCTAAGAACATTTGTAAGAAGTTCAACTGGTCAAAGAAGCCTGGTTTTAATCTTATATCACACAAACCCATTTCCAATGGCTCCTTCAAGTACTTCCAATGGATTTATAAATGATGAAACTCAAACATGTTTTGGACATTTCCATTTGCCCTGATTCATAAAATCTGTGGGATGTCATTGTCAGCCCATTATAGCTACCCATTCTTCCTGACTGCCCCCCGCCCTGAGCCCGCAAGTGCACCAAGAGCCATGCCGAAATGTCCACCATGTCAGCCCCATCCACGCCGAACCATGAGCCTCTCATGAACACCACACCCAAAAGGAGTTCAAATACTACACACAGAAGGGGCTCAAACACCACTGACCACTGGGTACATCTTGGACATTCGACCAAGTAGTCAATCAAGATTGCGACAAAGTTTACAACGAACTGTCATAGAAGTTCCTGGACCTGGGTACAGGAGTGAGGCGGGAAACTAAGAATCCGTTCAGAATCTACCTGCTAATTACTAGGCCCAAACTAGAGAAGCACAAGCGCCTCACATCCAATAACACACCTCTCAGGAAACAGGAGCTCGCCACAAAGAAACAGACCGCAGCCCTGGGCCCACACTGCGCACAACGACTGACCACGATGATGTTCAGGAAACAGGGGAGGCAGGTGGCATGCAGCAGCCCAACTTGTTTGAAGACGTTATGCACCATTTCCCAATGATTTCTCAAGTCAACGTTCACTCTCGGCAATTTCTCAAGTCAAAATTCACCCCCAGTGTGAAAGGCCCCACTGCCGTACCACTTGGGACAGGCAATCACAGTGTGCAACGCCAGCACTGAAAACTCGGGTCAACCACAAGGCACCCGGGAAGGCTTCCATGTTACATCTGTGATGCAGACATCCACAAAGGTCCACCCAAGGCCAACTCCCTGCAGGTGCACCTCCCTCACCCGCAGTCCTCACACCCAGTGTTCCTGGGCTCTCACACCCACCCCCGTCAGTGAGGAAGAACAAGGACTGGAGGGGAGGCCAGGTGGACAAATACACAGGAATCACCTAAACTGAAGTTGCCCCCTGAAGAATTTCAAATTACAGACAGCCCCCAACATGCAACGGTGCCACTTAATGATTTTTTAACTTTTATGGGTGTGAACAGGACACGCTCGATAAACTACAGGAGATGCCCAATGCTTTATTGTAACAGAGGTTCTGTGTGAGACGCTTCTGCCCACGGGGGGTTAAGTACATGTTCTAAACTCATTAAGGCAGGCGAGGCTAAGCTGTGATGTCCAGTAGGTCCAACATAAAAAATGCACTTTCAACTTAGTTTCAACTTTCAATGAGTTTGTTGGGATGGAAACCCCTCGTGACATGAAGAGCATCTGTCTAGAAATCAGAGGTGGGCATACGAGTTGAGATGCCAATTTGAGAAGGGGAAATAGTTCACATTCAGATCTGCTTTTCACTTTCTCTTAAACACAAGGTCCCAATGAAAATGTCACAGGATGAATCCAATTACAGAGAAAAACCAAGTGGGCCCTCCCCTGTCCCCTGTATCTGCTGGCAACAGAGAGGTTTGCCCATTCGGTTTACTTCCCCTCCTGCTGAAAACTACCTCCAGATCCTCTTTTTTCTGTTCATCTGGCTGCTGGTCTTCATTACCATACCGTTTCCATCTAGCCTTCATCTCCATTGCACAAATGTATGCCGGTGGCCCAGCCAGGAGACTGCTGATGAGGCCCCCTGCTCTGTCCTGCTTCTCCCAGGAGTCCAGGGACACTCACCTGAGCCTCCAGCAAAGCTGACCCGGCCTCTAGAATGAAGTCTTTCTCAGCTCTGACAGTCTGTTATCTGCAGTCCCATCACCCCTTCCCACACAGCCCCAGCCCATTCATGTTCCCACAACAAAACTAAACCCTACACCCATCAGGGGTGGAGAGAAGGCTGTGCCTCGAGCCACTGGCTTCATCCCATGCTAAACACCTTTCCATGAAGCGGACCCCGTGACCGCCCGGTCACACAGGCACAGGGCGCCCTGCCTTCCCACGAGAAACCCTTGTTTGCTCAACCACTAAGGGGGTACTTCCCAGCCCGTTTATCTTCCCCACCCCTACACCCCACACCCAGGCGACCAAATGTGACATCAAAGGGGCTCCGGAGTGGCCATCTGTCCCTGCCACAACAATGTTTATGCAACACGGGCAGGAGAGAGACAGGACAGCAGAGGGCTGCCCATGCCCCACTGCTGTAGATCCAGGGCCAGCACCCAGGGCTGTCCGTGCTGCAGGACAAGATGGAAAAAGCAGTTCCCAGTGTGGCTGCGGGGTACCCCCTTCTCCAAGTGAAGGAGAAAACCACTTAGCATTCCTGAGGGTGTTCAGAGAGCAGGCTCGATATATCTCACCTGTGATGAGTTTTCAAAAAAAAAGTCAGACCCTAATTTTTTATTTTCAAATATTACACATCTCACACCCAAAGGTCCCCCATAAACATAGTATTTCAGGCAATAAGGACTCTAATGAGCTCATGAACACTGAACCGCTAAGGTAGAAAAAGCACAGATAAGAAACAAACCCAGGAATCTCCAAGTTCTCGAGTTAATATGACCATGAGAATCACCATCTAAACACCTCTGCTTACACCTGAAACAAAGAGTCAAGACATAGGGTAATGGTCATGGGTTTAGCAATCAAATAAAAATTTAAAATCCAGAATCTCCCTCATCATGTGTGATATCAATCGAGTCACAGGGGTCCCCCCGAGTGGACATGGAGGGGAGAACCCGTGCACCTAGGGCGATTGTGAGGTGCAGTCTACCCTGTTATAGCATGCAGCGGGACTCCAGCCCACGGCAGGTGCTCCACCCGTGCAGCCTCTTCCTCCACTCCTGGCTTCCAGCCCTGCCCTCTGCAGACCTGCCCTGGGGTCACACCAGGAGGTAAAGCCCATTCAAAGTGGACAGGGTGCTGTGGACCGTCCGGCCAGCCATCAGCTAAGACTTCACATAAAGGCTGCCGAGTGACATCTTCGTTATCTCTCAGATGGGGACGTGGAGGAGACGCTTGGCATGTCTCACAGACCACTTGCATGACGCTTGTCAGAACACATCCCAAGTACTGGATGAGGACCCACATTATTCATCACATAAATCTGCTTCGCCTCCCTGGGGAGGAGATGGCTGGCCACCACACTCAACGCCAAAAGATGATGCGTCCAGCCTGTGACTTGGCTGAACAGCTGCAGTATGAGATCGCACACGCGACCTCACAAAACGAGCTGCTGCTCAGACCCACCCTCGCTGCTGCGCTCTCAGTCGAGTCCGTGGCGTAATCTCATGCCTTCCTGTCCCTCACAGGTTGAATCTCTGTGCCCAGGTCTGACCAGGCTGTGACTAATCCCCAAAGAATCGGCACAGGGGGCACAGAGCCCATGGCCCAGGGCCCGAAGTTGCCACAGTTGGAACAGAGAGGCGGGCTGGGCAGAGAAAAGGCACACAAGGCAGCACCTAACGAATGAGACTGCTCTCAAGGGACAACGTGACAGCAGACCAGACAGACTCCGCTGGACGGCAGTGGAAAGTCATTCCAGGGTAAACTGATGGGACTAATGCCAGAGGCAGGACTCAGTCCGGCTGACGGAGACAGAGCTGCGGGCAGCCAGGCCCCTGAAAAGCCCATGGCAGTCACGTGACCCACACAGAGGCAAATCTGCAGGCAGGACAAGCTGCCTGTTTGGAGAAACTTACAGGGGCATCTGGTGAAGAGCAGATTTGAACCCCGTGGCCCAGGGTTCAAATCCCAGCTCCCCACCTTCTAACTCTAATACTTCTAATGGGTACTAGAGTTTAAGCCACAGCTGAAAATATGCATCCAAGTTATTAACTGGGAAGCATTTCCAGAGAAATCCCGCTGGGGAAAGTGCTTTCTAAAGACAGGCTACAGGGATCTTGGTGTTGTTCCAAACACAGGATCCCAGCTGATGGTAGCCCCAGCTGAGGACTGCCCCGGGGAACAGCAACCCCCTGGACAAAGATGGGGACCAGCCCCTGAGGGCAGCATATAGCAAAGAGGGGGCTGCTGGCTACAGGAGTGACAGCATATGGGGGCCCCCCCTATGGGGTGGCGAAAGGGCTGGGGAAGGAGAGCAGAGACAGCTCTGCTACAGTTTCTGCACGATTATCACTTATATCATTTTCACCCTTAAAAAGGTAAATAACTGGCCTGACCTGTGGTGGCGCAGTGGATAAAGCGTCGACCTGGGAACACTGAGGTCGCCAGTTCAAAACCCTGCACTGGTCTGGTCAAGGCACATATGGAAGTTGAGCTTCCAGCTCCTCCCCCCCTTTCTCTCTCTTTCTCTCTCTCTCTCTCACTCTGTCTCCTATCTAAAATGAATAAAATAAAAATTAAAAAAAAAAAAAAGGTAAATAACTCAATGGGTGTCAGTGCTGAAGAGAGGTCTGCAGGATGTGAGCGCACCACCCAGAAAGGGGGCGCTAAGGCTCCTGTCTGGTGTCAGGACACAGGCGCAGCAGGAAAGACCGGAGGAACAGGTCCCAGGCAAGGTCTGCAGAGCAGGGCAGGTTGGACTCTGGGTGGGAAGAAACTGGACCTGGCAGGAATCCCAAACACAGTGTGGGGAGGGGGACAGAGGATGGAGGAGGGTCTGGGGGTCCTCAAAGAGGCAAAAACGGAGCCTCCACACAACCCAGCAGTCCCACTTCTGAGTATCTTTCATCCAAAAGAGGTACTAGCACCCCACGCTCCCTGCAGCAGGGCACACAACAGCCAGGATGGGGAAAGCACCTAAATGTCCAATGACAAAGAAATGGAAAAAATACCACATGGTTACAGAAATATATAATGGAACATTGCTCAGCCTTACCAAGAAGGGTGAACTCCAGTGACATTTTGCTATAGGAAACAAGGCAGTCACAGAAAGACCAAAAGACCAAGGTGGCAGGACTCCACTTACAAGAGGGACCTAACACAGATGACCTCGTGGAAAGTACAGAACTGAATGGTGGCTGCCAGAGGCTGGACGAGGGGATGCGTGGAGCATAAAACTGCAGTGAGCCTGACCTGTGGTGGCGCAGTGGATAAAGCGTCGACTTGGAACGCTGAGGTTGCTGGTTCGAAACCCTGGGATTACCCGGTCAAGGCACATATGGGAGTTGATGCTTCCTGCTCCTCCCCCCTTCTCTCTCTACTCCTTCTCTCCTCTCTAAAATGAATAAAGTCCTTTGAAAAAAAAAAACTGCAGTGAGCCCGGACGGGCAAGGTCCAGAGACCAGGGGTCAACTACGGTGCCCACATCCAAGCACACTGTCCATTCACTGGAAATCTCCTGTGAAGCCATCTTACCACAGAAAAATGAAAGAACCCACAAGGCAGGACCATGCCTCGGGGGGCATCCGTGACTGTGCCCGCCCATCAAGTCAGCAGTCATAGACTGTGCTCAGGACCTGATCAATATCAGAAAGGCAGCATGATGTGGCCCACTAACAAGGCTTGGGTGGGTTCATTCACAATGCTAACTTGAAAAGAACAACAGCACCTTTCTCACAGCCTTTTGGACTAAACCAGCTTCCCCTATGAAGTACACAGGGATGGCACAGGCCAAGTGTCGCTGTCCCCACCAGGCAGCTGGGAACTGGACTTCCCTGGGAGAGCCTCGAGGCACAGGAGTGAAAGGTGTCTCAGCTCCATTGCCCTCACCTGGGAATGCTGTCCGTTTACACCTGTCCTCTCACCGGGACGCTCCCAGCACCACGCAGTGGAGACACTCCATGTGAGTGCAGCAGGGACCCCTGCCCCCAAACAGCCCCCCATTATCCAATCCCTCTTCCTGTTCAACAGCCCAAGACAAAGCCCATCCTGATCCCAAGTCCCCTGTGGCAGATCACCCGTTCCTTCCTTCCTTTCCTTGGCGTGGTGAACACCAGTGAAGAGAAGCTGGGAAGACTCGGGGCATCACACGAAAACACTGCCGATGAGGGTCCAGACAGCGCTCGCAGTGTCCCACTTCATCCAGTTTGTAGAGTGCTCATCCATGGGAACAACCGAACAGGAACGGGGCCCTCACCATCAGAAGTTTCCCATAACTCCATGACAAAGTCCCCAGAAGTCAGGGGGGACAACCAGCAACCCAGTTCCCATCGGCACAGCAGTCAGAAATAATGACCTTCCTGTCCTCCCAAAACAGGAGAATCTGGGCAGGACCCTGAGACAAAAAAGACTTTGAAAACTTGAATCCTCACATCCCAGCCTTCTGCAAAGGCCCCCTCACCCCATCCCAAACAGATGAGGCTTCTCAAGATCTCCAAACGCTATGTCCGCTGAGGTTGCTCAACTCTAAGACTCAGAGGGCCACACCCCATGCCACTAAAAATTGTTGTCCTCCTCCTCCTCCTCCTCCTGGCCTCAGTCTCCAGCACTCTACCGACAAGAGCAGACACAGGGACACAGCGGGTCTGTGCTCACAGCTTGCATGCCTCTCGCCTCTCAAGGTCCCAAGACCATCCTCGGAACTACTAGTAACCGATGTTGCAGACACTCACTGATTGGTGTTTAGCATTTGCATCATCAAAGAAGCATTTATCAGCAGACTCTGTGACTTTGTAGAAAGCACATGTCATGCTTCTCTTGTCCCCACCGAAATCTCAGAGCTGATGGAGCCAGAATTCTCAACACTGGCACCTAAACCAAGGTCTCACAAACCCACCCCTAACACTAAGCAGATACAGCTTTCCCAAAGGGACACCCTTTCCCCCAAACCTTTACTCATGAAATACCATGCTGAGATCTGTTTTCAAGCAACAGAATTAAAATAAAAAGTGGAGAGCAATGTTGCAAAACACACAGATACTGCACGTCTCCATGTTCTCCACTCACATAGAATACCAATGAGAACAGACAGCGGCATCGGGCTGTGACTCGGGCCACCAGGCTGTGACACTAGTAACTGCGGACACGCCAGACCAAGGGCAGCTAGTCAATCTGTCGTCGTCAAAAAGAACTCCACCGCTGAGACGAATTCACTACACCAATTGGGGACCCAGGCTTGGCCCTCAGGCACAGCAGTGACAAGTGGACACAGCCCCATCAATACAGCCTTTGCCAACCTCACAGTGCCTTCCCATCCCAGGTCAGCTCCCTGCAACACTAGATATCTGAATAAGCACAGCTGCCACATATTCCCCAGGACCTTGCAACTGACAGAGCCCAGGGAGAACCAATCGCTCAAGGCTGGGTGGCTTCAATGAAGCTACACAGCAGGTCCTCGATAACGTCCCACATTTCATTGTAACATTGTGGGAACTCAACCTCCACTTCTATCAACCAGCCTCTGGTAAATCTGGTGTCACTAAACAACATTTCGCTTCCAGTCGCAGAACCTACCTGCAACATGAGGACTGTCTTCCTCCCCCCCCACCCCCCCACCCCGTGCATCCTTTCCCCTTCTTGGGGGTGAGGCCAGTCACAGTATAATCAACCACACTTCCCCAAAAGTTCTAAGGAACTGCAGGCTCTAGAAAGATGTTCTCAGAAAATGCCACGGCAATACAGAATCAACATGGCCAGCGTCCAAGCGGCCCACCACTCGTTTCATTCTGAAGTCACCAAGGCTACAAATGGTCCGCAGAGAAGCAGCCCCACAACTCACATGTTGGCCTCTGCCAAGCTGGGAGCTCTGCACACATTTCCTTTCTACCCCACAGATAGGGAAGGAGGAAGGAAGCAAGAAGGGAGGGAGAAAGGGAGAGAATAGAAAGGAAAGAAGGAAGAAGGAAAGGAGGGAGGGAGGAAAGGAGGGAGGGAGGAAAGAAGGAAAGAGGGAGGGAAGAAAGGAGGAAAGAAGGAAAGAGGGTGGGAGGGAAGGAGGGAGGGAGAAAATAAGAACAGAGCTGTGAGACCCTCAAGGGAGTGAGATGAAGTGAAGAAGAAAACCATCCCGAAGAAGGTAAGATAAAAATTGGAGGGAAAATAATCAGCCAGTTTATAGGACAAGCTGAAAATAGGGGAAGTGACCCTGGGTAACCACAGCTGCCCAAAACAAAGACCAAATGGGAGAAGTGAGTGTGTGTGTTTAATTCCATTGCATAACCTTTCACATTTCTGAAAGGAAGGACTGCGGGAAGTTGTGAGGTTGGAAATAGGACAAGAAAGGACCAGGGGATAAGCACTCAAATGTACTAGAATTTATTAAGTGCCTTTGTGCTGAACCATGATACAGGTACCTGAATATTCATAGAAATCTCACAGCACACACCCCCAGCCCCAAGCAGTTTTCGTGATTTCCATGTCACAGAAGGGGAAATGAAAGCTCAGAGAGGTTAGGCAATTTTCCTCAGGCCACACAGCTCAAAGTGGCAGAGCAGGAAATCAAACCCAGTTCTTTCGGACTCCAAAGTTCTTGTTCCTATATGGCCACACATTCAAAGATCTGAGATGCGCATTAAATATGAACTAAAATAAAACATGCTTCGTAGGTCTTTACAGCAAATTTGCTCCGCCCCCTCAGCACAAAGTAAACCGGTATGGTCAAGCAGGTTAAAAGCACCTACAATTCACATTAAATCACCAGCAAGTCTTACGTACATTCTAGTTAGCTGCTCCTAAAACAATTTCACAAGGGCGACCCAGTGAATACACAAAACCCCCCTTAAAACAATTTCATGCAATCTGTATGGTACTCGAGAACACAAGGCATGTTTTCATAAAACCGAAAAGCACTGTGTCAAAGACACATAAAGATAAATACATAATGTCTCGCTCCTTACAGCTAAGAGACTCGTGTACTTAGTTTTAAAGGCTCTTAAAATCTTTTTTGACAGAGTTCCACAGGGCAGCGCTTTTTTTTAAAATGCATGTTAACTTAAAGAAGGGAGGTTAAGTTTGTTCATGCTTCATTTAAAATACAAACAAAAACCAAAGCTGGTTCTTTCAAAAGACCAGTAAGACTGATAATATATTACATAGCAAGGTCCATAGGGAAGAAAAGGCAGGAGCCAGCAATGTTAGGAAGGAAAAAAAGGAAACATTTCTACAGATGCAGCAGTCTTTAAAAACACTGTGAAAGGATACTATGTGTAACTTTATATCAATAAATTTTTTAAATTACATGACATGGGAAACTCCCTTGTTTTAGTTACTAGAAGATCAGGTAAATGGCCAGATAACCAATTGAATCTGCCTGCACTTAAAAAAACAAACAAACAAAAAACACCCAGAGCACCTTATCTAGAGTAAAGGTAAGGAGATCATAAAGAAACAATCATGAAACAGAAATTGCAACACCTCCAAGGTCCCATAGTAAAATTCACCCAGTTTCAAATGTCAGCATGCCAGTGTCCTCTAACAGTCCCATGTGACAATGTCTGTAAACCTTTAGGAATAACGTGTTCCCCTTTCTCTCACTGAGGGTTATTGCTCCATAAAACACCAGGAACAAGGACCTGCCCATCAGACTCACTAGCACCAGCCATCCTGGTGCTAGTCTTTCCTGCTGGGTGAGTTGCAGAAGGCTCCTCAGGGTGAGGTGGGGTGGGGTGGGGTGGGGTGGGAGCACCACCAATCTTCTGCTCTGTTCTTTCTAGAACCAGCTCTGGCAGTTGTCACAGTCTGAGCCACCCATCCTGCACTGCCCGGGGACGTGTCTGGTTAGATCTAAATTTATTTCATTATACGTTTGTATTCTACTTCAGCCTCCTGGTCTTGTCCCACCGTACCCCCAACACTGAAAGAGACATGTGTGAAATGAAATTCAGTTTCCTAAGCACATGACAACTATACATTTCTTTACCCTCGTGTCCTGCTCTAAAAGTAAGACAGCTCTCTAAAAATTGTTATGAAGGGTTAGCTTACAACACACACACACGTGCATGCACGTGCACAAACACACACACACGTCTCTGTGCCAACCTGGTGATCAGATATGAAATAGGTGAGAGTTGACCCAAAAGCCTCCATCTGTGCCACAGGGACCAAATATCACACCTGTCAAGTGAAAACTCCTTGAGGAGCTCAAAATAGAACCTGAACAATGTTTGCCAGAGACCTTACCTTTAGCCAAGTCTCCGGTGGACTGAGACATGCCAGGTATCCCCTACAGTGATCCCTCCCCCAAAACTTCCTTTCCCAACTCCCCACACGGACTTGGGCAAACTGTCTGAAAATCAACTAGCTGCAATAGAAAAATATATTTTTCAAGAACGCTCCAGATAAACACCTCAACAGCCAGGATGCCTTGCCTGACCTAACCCCATCAAACGCAGAACCACTGAGAAGCCTCAGTCCAGGTCCCCTCCAGGAGTCAGCCTCTGGAGGCTTCAGAACATTCCTGGGAAGTTTTCCCCCCTCTGAATTCCAAGCCTTCCATGGGGGTTCTTTCCATAACGTCGACCAGTAGGTACTGAAGGCTCAGCAGGACAGCCAGTGACAGAGGACAGGAGGCATACTGCTGAGTAACACGTTCCCACGGTCCCCCTCCCTACCTGTGCATCCTGCAGTCCTGGTCACAGAAAGCAAGGGAGGTGAAGCGCCAGAGCCATCAGAGCCTGTCCCCTGGTCCCAGGGCAGCCCACAAGTCCCCATGCACGAGCTGCAGTTCTCCCCCGATTACCCACCACCCGGTCCAGAGCCACTGCCCAACACAGAGAAACTCGCAGTGGAACCAATGGTTGAAAAGAAAGCTCACCCTGCTCGGGGGCGGAGGCGCGTGCTGGTCCGTTTGTCCCATCTCACATCCCGAAGTTCCAGGGACACAGGAGCAGGCAGCAGCCTCCGAGCACCAGCTCCTCAAGGGGAAGCAGCGACTGTGGAGACAGCTCAGGCTGTCCGGGAGAGCTGGGAGGGAGTGTCGCTCCTCCCCACCCACCTCCGCAGCCTCCTCCCCGCCTCCCTCCTCATGTGAATGCTCCCCTAGGGCACTGGCTGTCTTGGAGTCCCCAAGCTCTTCTCCACTGTTCTTGGGGAAAACCGGGTCGTAACAGGTCTCAACCATTTCACAGGGGAGCCTGGTCGCCCTGCACGACGTCCTGTGGAGCTTTGCTCCTCAGCATAAGCAGAAAGGCCAGGAAGGCGGCACCACATACATGACTGAGAGCCTAGAAGTCCTAAATAATTGCACGCACCCTCTCTTCATAGGCAGGAAATGGGTCCTTCAGCAAGAGGGCACCTAATTTGGAAACAGCTATATATATCAAAAGAGTGGAGGTCAGAAGGACAAAAACCAAACTTTTAACTGGTTGTCTTTCCTTTAAAACTTGTAAAATATTTCAGATGTACAATGAAACACTCGTATGAATCCCCTCCGAGTACCCACCAAGCAGCATAAAAAATTAAAATCGCCAGCACAGTGGAAGCCATCTGCAAACTCCTTCGTGCAGTACACACTTTCTCTCCTACTAAAAAAGTAAATGCTGTACATTTGATTTCTGACAAGCAACTTTTCTATCGGTTTCTAAAACCACTAACTTAGAGTCCACCCAAAAGCAGCCCGGCAGCGAGCATCCTCCCGCTGGGCTGGACCTTGGATCCCTGACAGGAGTTGCTTGAAATGAAACTTGAAGTGACCACGCCTTAAATGAACCCTCAGGGGGCTAGTTAAAGAAAATGAAAGAAATCACAATGTAAGAAAATCCGGCTCTGGGATGACAGGCAGAAGCAGTATCTGAAGTAGCTGAAGCATTCATGGGTGAGATTGATAGATTACTATGGCATTATCACGTTCCACAGTCAACAGCTGCTTCAAAAGCTAAGGGCATGGCCCACACTGTGAGGGGCTTTCCTCAGAGACACAGGCCCCAGAATTAGCAACACAACATTCATTAAAGAAATCCTAATCATTCACATGCCTGTCAGGGTCACAGGCCAGGAACAATACTCAGAAAAGGGAGCTTTTGGCCCTGGCTGGTTGGTTTAGTGGACAGAGCATCTGCCCAGAGGACGGATGTTCTGGGTTCGATCCCTGGTCAGGGCACATAGGAGAAGTGACCATATGCTTCTCTCACCCTCCCCATCCTCTCTCTCTTCCCCTCCCACAGCCAGTGGCTTGATTGGTTCCAGCATTGTTTGGTTGATTCAAGCATGGCCCTAGATGGGGCTTGCCGGGTAGATCCCAGTCTAGGTGCATGCAGGAGTCTGTATCTCTATCTCCTCTCCTCAGTTAAAAAAAAAAAGAAAGAAAGAAAGCAGGGAGGGAAGGAGGGAGGAAAAAAGGAGAAGAGAGAGAGAGAGAGAGAGAGAGAGAGAAAGAAAGAAAGATCTTTCAAGACAATGATGACAAAAGTAAATGGTGGAACTCATGCTATATTTGAAACTGATTCAAACAGACACATTCCGGTCTGGCCCCTTGCACAGAGGCTGGAGTGAGTAGAAATAACTCTTTGGTAAACGAATGAACCCAAGTGCCCATGGAGACTCACGAGGAGCATTTAGACAGAGCAATGTTTCTTCCCGGGGGTGACTTTGTCTTCAGGAGCGCTTGGCAATGTATGAAGACATTTTTACATGTCACGACTTGGGGGTGGCTACTAGCATCTATAAGGCAGAAGTCAAGGATGCCACAAAACATCCCAAAATGTTCAGGAAACAGCGCCCCCTCAACAAAGAAATACCTAACCCAAAAGGCTAGCAGTGCCACTAGCGAGACACCCTGAGGTGGAGGTGTCACCATCAGCTGTCACTTAATTGGCTTACTCTGTATGTGCTCCTGAGCATTAGGAAGAGACTGTCCAGGGACTTAGAGAACAGCACAGCTGTCCCCTTTTCCCACTGAGCAGCATGGTGGGAGGTGGGGGGGTGCTATTCTCAGAGGTGTGGGAGCGCTGGGGTCAGAAGCCCTAAAGCGTTCAAGGGAGCACAACCCCTCAGGTCCACACAACTACTCACTAAGCTAAGGGCTGGTGTTGAACTTGAATGAGAACAAACCAGCAGGGTTGGGGAGAAGATGGTATCAAGTGAGAGTATCAGCTCCAGCATCAGAGAGAGACTCACAAGGGCAGGCTTATCGCAGCCGCATCAGTCACCTATCCACTACCAATCGTTAGCTGGAGGCTCTCCAGAGAGAACAGGAAAGACGTTTAATCTCCTTATCGAAAAGTTACAAACCACTTACAGGAAAAGAATGCACGCTCCACAGAGCCAGCCAGTTGGGGCAAAGGGCTCACCCAGTGAAGATACCTGGCTCGCCAGTGTTCTGATTCCATCATTGCCTAAGAAGCCTTTCTTCTAGCCAGATGTCACACAGGTTTGTCCTTCTTTCTGATAGTATTCCATTTCTGCCAAGGGTGGGGATGGGGGTGGGAGGGTGCCATCTGGATCCCTTGAAGCCTCCCAGGGGGTCGGTACCTGCCAAATCCATGCTGGGCTGAACTAAATGACCCCACCTTACTGTCCACCTCTCAGGCCTGAAAATAAAAGGTCCTACAGGGCTTCTGGAGGGGCCTGCAGGGCCCGCTAAGTTACAAGTCTGAATATCTGTGAACACATATCAAAACCTATTGATTTCATTCATCGGCACAGATTCGAAAAGACACGACAGGTACAAGCTCAGCAACACCGGAACCAGCGTCCCAGCAGTGGCCGCAGAAAGGAGCCAAAGCATGTACTCCTGCAGCAAAGGGAGGATGTCACAGACCACTAGACAGTAGGAGGGAAGGAAGACGCCCCCTATCACTCACTAGGTCACCAGCTCCTTAACTTGTGGTTCTAAAGGCCAATCATTTGGCTTTTCAAAAGTCACATAAAGTTTTCTGACACGAAAATGTGCATACAGCTACGTGTCGGACAGAAAGCAATGACCTCATGCCCAAAATGCGGGATTTCAGTTCCCAAGAAATGCAACCAACAGAGGGGACACTGATGACTTTTTGCTTTGCTTGATTTCCCAAGATCAGGACAGACCTGGGGACAAGGTGAGACCACACGTGTTACAGAAAGCATCACGCATCACCACAAATGAAAAGATTTGCACTAAGAAAATAAATGGGAAAGCATAAGCCACGGCCAGCTTCTAGAAGGGGCTCACACAGCTGAGGAGCATTTGCGTACAAGCTGGCAAACCTGACCTGAGAGGGAACACCATGAGTGGACACCTGCTGGGAACGGCATTGTACATGGTGGGAAAAATCACAGTGGGCTCAGCTGCTCCCTCACCCTTCATCGCGGATGAAAGGACAGTCAGAAACAAAAACACTAGACAGTTTATTCTGCCCACAGACCAACTGGGGCTTCATCGTGCTGTTTTATGCAGTAGAGCCACAACAGCGGGCTCCCAACATACCTTTCACATCATGTTCTCAGTGGCATGAAGGCCTTCCTGCGGCAAGGGTCTCCTGGGTGTGTGCTCAGGCATCTTCAAAACCAACTTGATGAGAAACGGAGGCAGCTTTCGCAAAAGGCATTCCCACCCACGGAACCGAAGGTCCTCAGAAATGTGTAAGAAGTGGCCCCACCAGTCACCCATTGGCCACGATACCAGCAACCCTGGGTCAACGGCAATGCTGGGGTGGGGATTGTGCTCCTTGAAGAATTAGGTGAAAAGACTAATGGGGGTGTTCATTAACACAAATTATCAGAGCCCAAATAAAAAGCTGACTTTCCAGTATAGCTGCGGTTCTGAACACAGACCCTGTCCATCCTGCGTGTTGCTATGGAAATGCAAGAGCCTCCCCATGAATACATTTTGCGGTTGACTACTGACTGATTGCCAAAATCAATTTTTCATATTTTGGGACTGATTGAAAGTCTAAATGCGGATCCACCCACCCCATCCGGGTGGCACGAGGACCCACACAGGAATACTGACATGTTTGAAAACTCGATCCAGCCCTGAACGAGGCCTTCCTTCCTTCCCTCCAAGAGGAAAGTGAGGGTCCTCCTCGCCCGCGATACCCCCCGTTTCAGGCCCTTGTTAAATTTGAGAAGGTTTGCCCATTTAATATTGAAACTTGCACCAACCAAACCTAGAAACACTTGACACAGCTTTCTCTCTGGAAAATGAATGCCTAAAAAAATAAGCAGAAATGTTCCTGAAACCTACACAGTCTGCTGAAAAGAGGCCAGGAAGGACTCTGATAGCCTTGGAATGACACCTGCAGAACATGCCAGTGCCTGAGCATGTAGTGGTCCATAAAACCCAGGGGCCTCAGCCTCCCCAGCCAGTAAACGATGCTCAAGTCCATCATCTCCTGCTTCCTGGCTCTCTGTTCCATTTGCATATACTTTCCCTACCTCAGCTCACATCTGACAGAGTGACTTCTATCTAGCATGTCAAGGCAAGCGTTTCTGGTGGCCCATGTACTTGTCACTGAAAGGTGCAGGAAGAGGAAGATGCACAAGCAAAGACAAAGGTAACTAAGACGATGCAGGACGAGTCCACAAACCCAGCCCCAAAGACAGCAGCCTGGTGGGGCCAGCTGCTGTCCCGCCCACACTCCCAGGGAAGCTGTTAGTGGTGAGGGCCCTGTGTGCTTGCACAAGAGGCCCAGGAGGCTCGTGGGGGTGACAGCAGCTGGGTTTTTGCCAGTGTGGGAGCTTTTCAGACACCTCTCTGTTCAGCAGCAGTACACAATAACGATTACGACTGGCACGAAGAGGAAGGCCATGCTGAACCCCTCATGCAGAATGTTAAGTCAAGTTCCAATTCCAGTTCTGCCTCCTCCCCACAGCCTGTGCCGCCAGGATGGGCGCATCCGCCAGTCCGCAGTCTGGCTGCTGAAGAGGAAAGGCCAGTTGGTCATGGGAGAGGAAAGGACATACACAAGACTTTGTTAAAGTTCAGATGCTGACAGCCGGATGAATAACATAGAACCAGCCAGGCAGACTCCCCTGCAATAAAGTAGAAGCTGAAGTTCACACAGGGGTTCCTAGGCTTTGTGGGAGGCAGGTGCCTAGCATCTCCCCTAAATGGTAAGGGGCAGTAAACATATAATGTTCCATCAGGAAAAAAGCCAAAACTGTATCTCAAACTATATTCATGTTTAGAATGTTTTCGAGTTGACCTTGCTATTTTGGTAATGGGTACCAGTTGTGTGCCGGACGGGACAGGGAGGGTCCTTCCAAGACCTTGGGCCATAGAGAGACCTCTTGAGCCTTAATATTTCCTCAGTGAGTCCCTATTGTGGGGCAGCAGCAGGTACTCTCATAAGGGTGAACTTCATGGGCACACAGGCCCTGGGCGTGAGCCAAGGCTAAGCGGAACAGCAGTATTTGGTTATGTTATTCATGGGGGAGAATAATTTGCGTTTTTATTTTATACTAAAATACACTGCTAATTGTCATTTCATATTTTCTGGAACAAAACACACTGGAGTGAGGGGAGGTGGGGATGAACTGAGGGTGGATGGGTGGGCACACTTGATGTGTGGGCACGGTGGGGAAGCAAGCAGCTCCACACCTGCGGATGCCTCACACAGTCCTGGACACGTGACAGGCACAGCGTCCACTGGAGTGAGGCGACCTGCAGTGTCAGGAGGAGCATGCAGACAAGAACCCACCAGCCCTGCCATCCCTGAAAGGACACAGACATTAGATTTCTGGTCTCTAAGGAGCACCGGGGCCTTTTCCCCTGATGTAAACAAAATCCCACCTACTACATGCAATCAGGAAATACAATGAGCATCTACCTCAAACTATTAAATGACCTTAGGTAGGACAACGGGCACACGAATGTCAAAGACCAGCATGTATACACATAAAGAAGGCCTTACTAACTACGCATCACAGGAGGCCAGCAGGGCTGGGTAACTTGCTCGGGCTCACCTAACAATGGCCAGTTCAGCCTGGAGCCCGGATCTATTGAAACAAATCTGCTCTGTGTTCTAACTCAACAACCACCGCCTGAAATAATTCCTTAGAATGAACAGTAAATGCAACATGTGCAGATATCATGTAGGCCCCCAACACGGGACAAAAGGCCCATATAAAATTAAACTGATATAAATTAAGCCCATCGCAAACTAGTAAGCCAACCACAATAACTGGGTGAATAAGATTTTCTGGCTCAGCCCCAGACAGCAAACAAGAGAGACTCAGAGACTGGGATGGAAGGTCATGGTCAAGCTGGGATAGTGGGATGGCTGAGGGCAACCAGACTCACCAGCCACCAAGTCATAGTGATGGGCATGGCCAGACTGCAGGAGAAGCCTGGTGGAGAGATGCAGGACAAATTTACACATGCCCAAGGGGCCACGTGGGTACCCTGGACAAAGACAGGGTCTCCCCCAGTTACAAAAGTCCTACTCTGAGAGTCCTAAGAAATCAAAGTAAATACCCTCATTTTCACCTGTACACAAACATTCACTGCAACGTTATTCACAATAGGCGAAAGGAGCAAACAACCCAGATGTCCATGAACAGGTGAGTAGATAACAGAGTGTGGCATGGCCGTGCAATGGAGTATTACTCAGCCATTAAAAAGGATGAAATTCTGATACATCCTATAACACAAATGAACCTTGAGAATAATATATCAAGTGATGAAGCCAGACACAAAAGGACAGCGATGACATGATTTCGGTTACAACACTATCCAGACGTCTTCAAACTCTTTATAAAAACGGCTCACTTTTGCAGTGCTGGTCTACCTGGTCCCTACCCCCCACTAGTGGGTGTTCCAACACTCATGGTGGGCCAATCGCGGTGCCATTTGGTTGCTCCACTACTGCCCATCCTGAAAGCTGGAACGCCTACTAGTGGGAGGTACAGACCAGGTAGACCAGCACTGCAAAAGTGGGCCGTTTTTATAAAAAAGTTTGAAGACGTCTGAAAGCAAATGCAGTCAAAAAGTAGATTAGAGGTTAAACTGAGGGGTGGGGTGGGGTGGGGTGGGGTGGGTCAGGGAGAGAATGGGGAGATACTGCTTAACAGTTACAGAGTTTCTGTTTGAGGTGATGAAAAAGTCTGGGATGTGGCCAGTGGTGATCACTGTTAAATGTTGCAAATGTAATTAACGCCATTGAACTGCAAACTAAAAAGTGGTTACAATAGCAAACTACATGTTACCTATTTCACTACAACTTGGGGGTAACATTTAAAAAAACATACATTACTTTCAATCTATTGGTTCAAGTGCCTGTAGCTTTTCAAAATACAGCTGCTAAAAACAAATGTAATCGCCTGACCAGGCAGTGGCGCAGTGGATAGAGAGTCAGACTGGGATGTGAAAGACCCAGGTTCGAGACCCCGAGCTCACCAGCTTGAGGGCGGGCCCATCTGGCTTGAGCAAAAGCTCGTCAGCTTGGACCCAAGGTCGCTGGCTCCAGCAAGGGGTTGCTCAGTCTGCTGAAGGCCCGCGGTCAAGGCACATGTGAGAAAGCAATCAATGAGCAACTAGGGTGTTGCAACGGCAAACGAAAAACTAATGATTGATGCTTCTCACCTCTCTCCATTCCTGTCTGTCTGTCCCTATCTATCCCTCTCTCTGGCTCTCTTTCTGTCCCTGTACAAAAAAAAAAGAAAAAAAATGTAATCAAAACTTAACTCTAAGCACAGTAGCCAAGCTTTAAAAGGCACCTCTTCTCCCAGTCACATCACCGTTATCTCAATCATACCCCCAGAAAAGTGGCTTTCTGTCTGTGAGGGCTACAATGGCACCATCCAACCTACCAAATTAAACCTTTTGTAATTATGAAAAAAGAAGGAGACACCCTTTCCAATGAAGTGCTCCCACAGCACACCAGTTGTTGCACCTGAACAGAACACCTCTCACTAAGGGTCTGTCCCACCCAACCCGTCCCGGTCCCTGTCCCCCTTCTCAGCACAAAGAAACCAGAAAGGGCTGGCTCTGAGTCCAGAACCACATGAGTGGGAGGGGAAAAGATCAAATTCGCCTTGCCAGGTGAGGGCACGAATCGGCACATGTGTAACAGAGCTGGACTGGCCTAGCAACATCTCCCCTAATCTTCAGGGAGCCTCGGCCCCTCCCCTGCACATGGGGCTGCAATAGTAACTCGCTGTGAAGTTCTGTGAGGATGAGTCACAGCATTGCCCGAATACTCACTCTGTGAAAACCAGGCGGCTGGGATGCTTTTGTACCTGGTCCTCAGGATAGGCCAAGTGCTACTTCCAGAACTATTTTACAGATGAAGAGTAACTGAGGCACGAAAAGGTGACGTGTACTGCCCACAGCTGCCTAGCACACAGGAGTCAGGTCTGATATCCTAACCTGGTCCCTATGAGGCTGGGGTCCAGCCCTCCTTCTCCTCATTGCCACATCTGGCCTAGAGTCTTGTCGTCATTGTCACCCTGGAAACCCGCAAACTCACTACGTCTGTTTTCATTACTATTATCGCTTTCCGTATTCACCGGCTCTGGGCTCACAAAGTCAGAGGACTGAGTCCGGTTCCTGAAGCCTGAGCTCACTCACGGGGTACCTCATCCCCGTCTCCAGGCAACGAAGCAAGCAGGCAGCATATTTTAGGGTTTGTCCTTAGCTGCTGAGGAGCACCTCTCCATTTCAAAAACATGACTGAACGAGGAATCTAAGGTGAGCAAATTCAACTGGGCAACAGGCGAAGGACATGCATGATGCATGTGCAGGAAATTCACAAGTGTATTCACCCTGCCCTAGCGCAGAACCAAGGTCTCCTGCAAGAAGTTCAAATTCTGGACTGAGATAATTAACCGTTGGATGAAAATTTTATCCTAACCTATTTATAATGTTGGTTCACAATCAAAAGAAATGCATAATGAACAGGATCTTGTTCAAGCTCAACCAGACTTCCCAGCAAGACACAGCAGGTGACTCACCGATGACACACAGCTCCTGGCACGGGGACCAAGAGTTACACATGCCTACCAGTGGTGGTGAGTATGGTAGGCCCAAGCAAGCAGGCTGACAAACACTTCACCAGATCACCTGAAACGCCAAGGTCTTCCACTCCCAGGTGACGGGTCTCTGAGAAAACTTCCCAGCATGGGAAACAATGACGCCACCATAAAGCTCATAGCCCTCGCCGGGGCTAGCCAGGACCAAGATAAGCCATCTCTAATTTTCTCAGCTTCACACATTCAACAAATTCACACACCTTGTTTCAGCTCCAGCTAAGGAATCCAACATCTTCCTCCTCCCAAAACCCCGTACCTGAAAGCCTCTGTTCTTTTTTCAGAACACAGATGAACTCAGCTCATTAATCCCTCACACATAGAACTTTCCATTGGCAGAATTTAGTCAGGTCAGCCGTGTCTGAGGTCAGCAGCCTCCTAAAGGAACACCAACCAGGGTGGGGGGGAGCCCCCCAAAAGTCAACACAGCTGATAACAAACTGCCCATTTCCACAGTCTCCGAGATATACACTGGCACATAGATCCTCCTGACTCATGCAGTTTCAGTAACCAAAAACAATATTCTTGGCTTGTGGCACAAAGAGTGGGCTTTTGTTCTCCTGAGGACATAGTGCCAACTCATTCTGTTTGCTCCTGTGGGCACTGGGCTTTGTTCTGTGCACACATGTGACCTTGAATCGGAGCTCTTTGTTCAAGGTCACCTTCCGCATGAGGGCCTCGTAGCCACGACACCCATCACCACCACCACCACTCTCCCCTGGCACACTTCCCTTCTCGCCTCCCTGCTTCATTCTTGTCTCCTTTACACACTAAGTATTTTCTTATTTTAGAATTTGTCTTCTTTATTGTTTCTCCCCCATAGGACTTTACACCCCTCAAAGGCAGGAACTTTCACCCGTTGTACCTAGAGTGCCCGGAAGAGTGCCCAGCACACGGAGACCCTCAGCAAGTATTTGTTGAGTGGAATACACCCACATGCTGGTGACCAAGGCCACAGCATGATCAAGACCACCCAGCCCAAGAGCCCTCCTTAAACTGCAGATCCCCAAGTAAGAGAAACAGGGAACAAATTACATACATTTATTCCAATAACACACAAATACTTGGACTTATCAACTTACCCCACGACACTAAGTCTTTAAGACACTGAATGCTAAACTTAAAATATCAGAGCTTTCAGCCGAGGGAGAGAAGACAGCAATACTCTCCATACAATTAGCACTCCCTGCCTCTCACCTCCCAGATACTCCCTCTCAGACCCCAACCCAGTAAGCCCACCACCTTTCACTGGCCCTCACAGCCGCGGCATACTCCTCGGCTGGTCATCAAATTCCCTTCCTTAACTCCCTCGTCTTTCTAGTACTTGGTCCCATCTGTTTTGCAAAGATACCAATCTGGTTAAGTCCAACCAGCTGCCTAATCTGCACCTGCACCCAGAAGGCTAGCTAGCTGTGGCGAGGCAAAAATGGATTAATAAACCTCTGGTCTCACATTTCCTGAGCTGGGGATGACCACACCACCCATTAGGCTGTATGTCCAAGTTTCCTGTATATTCTGGATATGCGGTGCACTACACAATTTAAGACAAGTTAATAAAAATCCACATGAAAACTAACTATTTTGGGGGAAAATATTTCCCACCAACTATTAACCTCAACCTTCCCCAAATAGAAGGTGTCTTAATTTTGGCTCTAGCTATAAAAAACCTGCATAAAGAGCACTGCTTCAAAAAAATCTCTGAGAAGTTCAACGGGTAAGACAGCTGATGACATAAGATGACATACTTGGTTCATTGACCACAAAACTAAGAGCTGGTCATGTTGCTACAGAGTCAGGTGACACTTCTCTAAGGGATATTGTCAGAAAGATGACTGATTGGGTGGAGAGACAGATGGATAGATGGATGGACGGATGATGTATTTATTATGTATAGACCCACAAAGGAAGCAGGAAGGACAGGTTGGTCAGCCCCACACTGAGCCCAGAGACTCCAGCCACCCACAGTGTCTGCCTTCACCCCACATGGACCCATTACTGATGAATACACTACCTTTTTATTTTTACGGAAAGGCCCAGTCATCACTGCTCAAAGTAATGAATCTGCCTTTCTTACCTGCACTGTGAGGAACTTGTTTTATTTTCTCAGTAGTTTCTAGCCTATGGAATGGGGACATCAAGTTCTCTGGTGTCTTTTCTGCCCAATATCAGTGGTGCAACCATTCCTCTCCTCCTCTGTCAGTCACTAATTTGCTTTGCACAGTACAACTCCCCACTTCCTTTTCCTCTGTCACAGCCATCAAGATGGGCACGTGTCCAGGCCAGGATAATCGCTCAACCTCACACCCCTGGACATAGTGACCAGTCTATACAGTGTGTCCGTAAAGTCATGGTGCACTTTTGACCGGTCACAGAAAAGCAACAAAAGACGATAGAAATGTGCAATCTGCACCAAATAAAAGGAAAACCCTCCCAGTTTCTGTAGGATGATGTGGCAGCATGCGCAGATGATGACGTAACACCGTGTATACAGCGGAGCAGCCCACCACCATGCCAGTCGAGATGTGGAACGTACAGAGGAAAGTTCAGTGTGTTCTGTGGCTTGCTAAATTTGAATCCGACCTTCCAAATCTGTGGACATGTTCATTGCCATAACGTCTGAATATGGGCTGCTGAACATCCTCATGCCTACGGTGAGTACGAACGTAACACCCCTAAAGTGAATGTGTGGTGTGGCCTGATGCATGATAAGGTAATAGGCCCATTTTTCTTCACGGAGCAGTCTGTGATGGCAAACACCTATCTTGACATGTTGGAATTGTATGCAGTGCCACAATTTCCAGAAGGTGTCATCTTTCAACAGGACGACACTACTCCACACTACACCACCATTGTTCGTGAGTTTCTGGATAGAACATTCCCCCAGCGGTGGATAGGCAGGGTTCTGTCAGGCCATGGCCACCATGATCCCCAGATCTGACGCCCTTAGACTTTTACTTTTGGGGTTATGTGAAGCAACATGTGTACATTTAACGTATCGATGACATTAATCACTTAAAACAGAGAATCACCAACGTTATTCACTCTGTTTCACCTGACATCCTTACCCATGTGTGGCAAGAACTTCACTATCGTTTGTATGTGTGTAGGGCAAAAATGGAGCCCACATCAAACTGCACTGAATAGGTATGGCACTGGGAGAGTTTTCCTTTTATTTGGTGCAGATTTCACATTTCTATCGTCTTTTGTTGCTTTCCTGTGACCAGTCAAAAGTGCACCATGACTTTACAGACACACTGTATTTTAGCCTACAGGAATCTATGCTTCCAAACTGAGGCTGTTCCAGCCTGGTGAGAAAGAAAGGCCCCACCATACCAACCAACTCTCTGGGTCTAGCTGTCCCCAAGTCCAGCTTTAACCATGGTGCTCAGATATAAACAGGATATTTTTACAATCTGGATATCTTGGGGACAGAGGTGCTGAGCCCAACCCCCACCTCACTTGCCTAGTTAACAAAGAGCTATACCTGATTCTCACTTGTCCCACCCATGTTCTCCAGAAGAGACTGGAAGCTAGTTTCTTATTGGTATAAAGTTAGATTTGAATGGTATGATGGGGGTTGTCTTTGAGTTGTCTTGGAAACAACTGAATTGCTCATGGACCACGTTTTTTTCCCTAAATAAAGATGGATGCGTCTTTGGGAGCAGCCATGTTACGGCTCAGGAATAGTAGAGACTGTTCTCCGTGCCGTCCTCCCAAACCCATCTGTACATACATATCTTTAAGTCTCTGTCTATCATTTATTCTATTCCATACCTTTTCCCGTCCGAGACCCCATAATAGACTCATCGCGGCTGGACCGCTACAGTCCTCTCAGGGTCCAAAACATGTCCACTTTGGTCTTAGGTCATCTTGGGTTTGACTCTTACAGCCCACAGTTCTAATAAGGAGGGCCAGGATTTTTTCCCCTGTGGTCTTTTTTTCCCAGTTTGATGGCTGAGGTTGCTGTCCTGCTGGAGTGAGCAGCAGAGCCACCCTGCGGTCCATGGCCCACCTCCGCTGCACCTGTCTATGAGAACACACCTGTGAGTCCCTTGGCTTCCTCTTTCCATTTCCTCTAACATGTGACCTCTGCAACCTTCTCCTGGACTCATTCCTCATTTCTTTCTTTAATCCTCTTTTCCTTCTTCAAAATATCAGCAGCTCCATGGTGAGCGCTTTAGATTTTTCCTCTTTCCTGTGAGAATGGAGAACCAAACCAAGAACTGAAAGGAAGAACTGAAGACGGTGCGGGGGACAGAGATGTTTCTGCAGCGCTGAGATTAGGATCTCCGAGCTCTTCCAGGAGAAAGCGCTCTGGTTTTGAGGAAGCTCCATGTGGGGGCAGCCAAAGGAAGTGCCTCTAAGCATCAGAGCATGCAACGGAACCGCAGGGGAAAGCCTCTTCCTGTATGCTTCCTGGAGCCTTAGGCTTAAAGAGAGACGGGGGTGTTTGATTTTAAGAAAGAAGTACCATGAGGAAACATGTCCAGCAAAACAGCTCCATGACAACCCAGAAAAGGTCCAGGGCAGCAGGGGCCCTTTGTGCCAACTAGACATCCCTCCACCATCCTGAATGTTGAAGCACATCACACCAGCATGTCTCAGGAAAGTAAGGTGCCCCAGCAGCCGCACCAGCCAACAGCTCTCTTTAACTCCATGATGACCATAGGCCCTAGAGACCATGAGAGGACCCAGCACTGCCTCACTGCCCATGTCTATGGGCCACAAACACTGAAGAATATCCCCCGGGTGGAGTAAATGTGTTAAGCGAAGAGCCAGATGAAAATAAAACTGCGTATACAGAGAGAGCTCTCTTGCAGCTTCTGGAATGGGGCTTGATTTTTCCACTCTAAAATTGTGATCAAATACAAAACCCTTCAAAGGCCCTGCTGAATACCAACTCAGCACTCAAGTGTCTGCAGGGGAGCCAGTAAATGACCTCCTATAGGCCTTGAGACTGGAGTATAGGGGAGGAGATGGAACTGAGCAAACACTGGACCATCATCAATGGATGGGGGTTAATGCAGCTCAACCCGTGGGAATTCTTGATAAGCATTCTGTTTTCTCTATAAACAAACCCTAGAGCAGCTGATGCCATCATGGCCAAAAACCATAAATGGATGGATAGACAAATGGATAGATGGATGGATAGCGGGATGGATGGATGGATGGACAGATAAATGGATGGACAAGCAGATGGACAGAGGGATCTTTAAATGGGTGGATAGGTCTGACTGCTGGTTGCACAATGGATAAAGCATCGACCCAAACTGCTGAGGTCGCCAGTTTGAAGCCCCGAGAAGTCAATGGCTTGAGCAGAGGAATCATCCACATGATCCCAAAGCTCGCCAGCTTCAGCCCAAAGATCACTGGCATGAAAAGCCTTAGGTCACTGGCTTTAGTAAGGAGACACTGGCTTGTGCAGGCCAAGACATGTAGGAAAAGCAATCAACATACAATTAAAGTGAAAGCAACTACAAGTTGATGCTTCTCACCCTCTCACTCTTACCTTCCCATCTTTCCTTCCCTCCCCCTCTCTCAGAAAAAAAAAATTTTTAAAGGATGAATAGATAGGTGAATGGGTGGATAGGCAGATAGATGGATATTTAGATGGATGTTTGGATGAATATTTGGATGGATAAACAGAGGGAGAGATGGGTGGATGGACGTTTAATTGGATAAATGAATGGGTGGGTGGGTGGATGGATGAATGGATGGATGGACAGACATATGGATAAATAGATGTTTAAATGGATGAGTGGATGGACAGATAGAATGAGAAGGAAACGGCAGCAGTTAGAACAAGAGGGTGTGTGTTGATGAAGGGAGCAAACGGAGGACGGGTGACCACACCGTGACTGTTAAGTAATGGCACAGTTCAGAGTGGTTGAATGTTTTCTTCGACAGGTCAGACAGGAACTATTTCAGGCTTTAGCATCATGGCTGTACTGTGTTCCCCAAAATTCATATGTAGGAGTACTAAGCACTAACACCTCAGAATGTGACTCTATATGGAGGATCTTTATAGAAATAATTAAATAAAAATGAACTCCTATGCATGAGCTCTAATCCAATAAGACAAGTCCTTAGAAAAAGAGATTAGGACACAGACAATTATGGAGGGAAGACATGAGGACAAGGAGAAGACAGTCATCTACAAGCCAAGGAGAGGGGCTTCAGAAGGAATGAACCCTGCTGACACCTTGATCTCAGGATTCCACCCTTCAGAATTGTAAGAAAATAAATGTATATTGCTTAAGTCACCACATGGACTTAAAGCCACTACATGCCAAGCAGAACAACAGCAGGCAACAGAGTCTCTGTTGTGACCACTCCACTTACTTGTTATAATGTCAAAACAACAAGAATGCAATATGTAAACAAACAATGTGGCTTTGTGCCAATAAAGCTTTTTTCTTGGACATGAAATGTAAATGATACACAACTTTGATATGTTAAGACTTATTATTCTTCTTTTAATTATTTTCTAACCATTGAAAAGTGATAAGTAGGGAGCAAGCAGAATTTGAGCCTCACACAATCACCTGAGGGTCCTAGATCCGGTCTCCACACTCAGGACGGTGACTCAGAGAGGAACATCTCTCCAGGGAGATCCTGCACGTGGGCAGTTCTCTGCTCCGTGCTCTGCATACACATCTCCTTCTTCCTTTAACACTGTTATCCATCTGTGAGCACGGGTCTGTTCTGCCCCGTGGGCTACAAGCACCATCTGGCCAGCGTCTCTCACCTGTTCCTTCATCACCAACACTTGGCACAGTACCTTAACATAGCAAGCACCTGATACCCAGTCCCTGAATCAAATCAGACTGCCAAATACCACAGGATCAGTCCCCTGTCCAGGTGTGGCATGAGAGGCAATCCAGGAACAGCCATCCAGCCACCTCCCCCGACTGTCTGACACCACACCCATGACTACTAGTCCCCTGAATTGCCTGACAAAGGTCACAAGAAGTCAGCTGCACACATCAGCCTGAAGCTGGAAGCTTCCCTTTGTCAAAAGCAGCTTAGTCTGTAACCCTAAGGCAGAATGCCAGTCACCTCGTTCCTGCCAAGGCCTGTCTGGACTGAGAAGAAACACGCCCTCCACTAGCAGAAGATGAGAAACATGTCACCCTTGACCCCTGTGGTTGGGGATCAACGTGCAGGAGCACAAGGGAGCAGTGCCTTCCCCTCCCATCACATCCAATGACCCAGTCCACCATCGACACAGGCCACCTGTCAGGAGAAGCTCATCGTCACCTTCACGGTGAGCACAGTGCACTAGGCCTGTCCACAGCTTCCCTCCACAACATCTGTGTGTTGCCCGGGAGACAGAGGCTACCACAGACATGGCGCTTAGAGACCTTTTTAAAAGTTTTATGTGATTGAAAATCTCGAATAGAAGTGAGCCAGAAACCAAATCTGCGTGCAAATCTGCATGGAAGTGACTCATTACTCTTGAGCTGTAGACAGACCCTGACATCCGGCCCCAGACACCTAAATCACTCCAGTACAGGAAGGCCAGCAGGCAGGTAAGTGAGAAAGGAGGGAGGGAGAGAGGATACCTGCTGCACACCTCAGGCTGGTCCTGCACTGAGCCTCCCCCCACAACTGGTCCCCACAAAGGGACTGGACAGTCTCGGGGTTCAAGTTCCTGCACACAGTGCCCACACAGAGTTGAGTGCAGACATCACTCCTCCCTGTCACTGTCTTTCTCTCACTGCTTCAAGGGCCATGCAGGAAGTCCTGAAGAAGAAAGTGGATGCTAATTTGGTTCTCATGAATCACTGCGCTGAGACCCAAACACTGCCCAGAAACTGGCACAGGAGACCACTTCACGCAAAGATTCATATTCAAAGCATTCATTCTGAAATACTCTCTCTAAATTCAAACTTCGTTTTTTACATTAGGTCAGAGGGCTTGAACCAACTGGATGATAAATTAACAAAATAAATCCATCAGTTACTTTATCTTCATGAAAGATTTAGCCTGACCTGTGGTGGTGCAGTGGATAAAGCGTCGACCTGGAACACTGAGGTCGCCAGTTCAAAACCCACGGTTTGCCTGGTCAAGGCACATATGGGAGTTGATGCTTCCTGCTCCTCCCTCCCTTCTCTCTCTTCTCTCTCCTCTTTAAAATGAATAAATAAAATCATGAAAGATTTTAAAGGAAAACATGCAAGACTGGTATTAATAACTCCTTATTTTATTTTTTAGGCTTCTCAAAAATCTTAGGCTTCTTAGTCCTTAAAATACTTTAACATTTCAAAGTAATTGAATTCAAGCTTTCCAAATAACCTTCCCTAAAAATCCAAGCAAACCGTTTCTGGAATCTGTTAACTGCCCACAGCTCGACAAATTGCTCATTGAGCTCAGCCACACACGTGCCCTTCCTAATGAGAGTGTGCCTTGATTTCAAATCAAAAATACTCCAATCCAACAGGACTCTGTAGGCTTCCTGTTTGCTGCCAGGAGTTTGAAAAGGTAAAAAGAGCAACCAAGTTTTCACGCCACAAGTAAGCACCGGTGCTCAGGAAAGCACACGGGCTTCAGACGAATTCGTGCACAGGTCCCAATGCCAGCCACAGGCTGACAGGACCTCAGACCTGGTCACCCCACTCAGGACTGGGGCCGACGTTTAAGTGTCATAGGACCAGGGGCATCATAAAACAGGAACTCATCAACTACGTGGGAGCAAGAGGAAAAGAAGGCAAAGCTGCTACAACACAAGGATTTAGATCAGGGGCGCCCACACTTTTTCAGCTTGCGAGCTACTTATAAGATGACCAAGTCAAAATGATCTACCTACAATAAAAATGCAAAACATAAATTTATTTCTTCTATATTATCATTATTTAAGTTACTATTATTACTATTTAATACTGTGTATTCTTCTTTCACCTTTCTTCTCAGCTCTCTTTTCGGACGAAAGTCAATGTCATAGGTTTTATGAACAGTCCAAAAAAGCCGCTCCACATTTCCCTTCTTTGGAATAGCAATGGCACACAGACAGATGAGGCAAACGCACTTAGAATATGACATAGTGAAAAAATCCCCTCCCATTCTGTATGAAAGTGGTAGGTTTTAGGCTTCTTACTCGGACCAGCTACGGCACTCATTTTTATACCCTTTGTTGTATTTCGTTTAGATAAATTGAAGGCTAACTACACAGCAATGTAACTGAACAAGTTAGCGCAGTTTAACGCGCATGCGTAGGGTGTCAAAAGTTCAGACATCAGATTCACTACCCTGTATGCCAATCAAAAGACAAATGTCTTTTTAATGTCATGCGATCTACCCACACTTCCTTAGCGATTGACCAGTAGATCGCGATCGACGTATTAAGCACCCCTGATCTAGATGCTTCCATACCAAAAAACTAAAGACACTGAGTCTGTAAAGTTTGTTCAAAGCAATAGGAATTCAACTGGCAAAATCCAGACCAAGGGCTTTGTTATGTCTCTTCAATAAGTAAAGTAAGGCCTGACCTGTGGTGGCGCAGTGGATAAAGCTTCGAACTGGAATGCTGAGGCTGCTGGTTCGAAAATATGGGCTTGCTTGGTCAAGGCACAAATGGGAGTTGATGCTTCCTGCTCCTCCCCTCTCTCCCTCTCTCTCTCTTTCCCCCCCTTTCTAAAATGAATAAATAATAAAAACAATTGTTTAAAGAAAAACAAATAAAAGGAATAAAAGAATAAAAAAGGGAGGTAGCAGGAAACCTATCAATCATAAAAGAGTGGAGACCCACATTTGTCAGTTGTAATGTATGGTGCTACTTGGGTCATGACTTAAGATGGGTAAGTTGTTAAAAAAAAGAGAAAAGTTATGCCTGACCAGGCGGTGGCGCAGTGGATAGAGCGTCGGACTGGGATGTGGAAGACCCAGGTTCGAGACCCCGAGGTCGCCAGCTTGAGCGCGGGCCCATCTGGCTTGAGCAAAAGCTCGCCAGCTTGGACCCAAGGTCGCTGGCTCCAGCAAGGGGTTGCTCAGTCTGCTGAAGGCCCGCAGTCAAGGCACATGTGAGAAAGCAATCAATAAACAACTATGGTGTCGCAATGGCAAAGAAAAACTAATGATTGATGCTTCTCATCTTTCTCTGTTCCTGTCTTTCTGTCCCTATCTATCCCTCTCTCTGACTCTCTCTCTCTCTGTCCCTGTAAAAAAAAAAAGTTATGAGGCCCTGGCTGGTTTGCTCAATGAATAGTGTTGTCTCGTTGTGTGGACATCCTGGATTTGATCACCAGTCAGAGCACACAAGAGAAGCGATCATCATCTGCTTCTCTTCTCCTCCCTTTCCCCCTTCTCTCTCTCTTCTCCTCTTACAGCCAGTGGCTCAACTGGTTCCAGCATCAGCCTCAGATGCTAAAAATAGCTCGATTGATTTGAGCATCCACTACAGACAGAGGTTACTGGGTGGATCCCAGTGGAACACATGTAGGAGTCTGTCTCACTATCTCCCCTCCTCCCACTCATTTAAAAAAATATATATTATGAGACCTGAGTGTAAATTTGAAAATGGACTGGGAATACTTGGTAATATTAAGGAGTTACATAGTCCACATGCATTTTAATGTTCTTATCTCTCTGTGACACATACTGGTCTGTTAACAAGTGAGATGATATAATGTCTGCGATTTGTATCAGAATTGTGTGTGTGTGTGTGAGTGTGTGTGTGTGTGTGTGTGTGTGTGTGTGTGTGTGTGTGTGTAAGAGAGAGAGAGAAAGACAGAGACAATAGATGAAGACCAACTGGTCATGGATTGATAATCCTTGAAGCTCTGTAATAGGTGCATGACAATGTGTAGGGGGGTTAATTATACAACTTTCTCCACTTATAAATGTTTGAAGTTGTCCACAATGAAAAGGTTCATAGTAACTACAGGTACACAAGAAATGTGGTCCGTGCACACAGAAAGTGCCTCTGGGTGGCCCAAGGGTGTGTGTGTGGCCGGCAAACATATTTTGTTTGGATTGCTGCACTGGTTTTTTTAAAAAATATTTTCTTTCCTTTTTGATCCAACATTTAAAATAAGACATCACATAAAATCAGGATTTCCAACTTCTCTTGCAAAATATAAAAATCTGGCAATTTTGGACCAAAGCAACGAGGCCTGAGAATTTCCTGCCAGCTCCCTCTGTCACCCTGTAACCACTTACAGACACAGCCTCCCTGGTCTCTGGTCATTGGCGTCTGGCCCCCTCGGAGCAGGGACACCATGCCCAGTCTGCAGAACGAACAGGCATCTCTGCTAGCCCAAACCACCAGAACCTCGCTATCTGCCCGGTAACCAAAAGTTCCTGACAACAGCTTCAACACGAGCGCCTGGAAAGGTTCAGTTTACATGACACAGAACCATGATTGGAAACACATGGACGGCCACGGCGCTGCAAAAGGAAGTGGCGGAGCTTCTGGGACCTCTGGCCGCTCTGCGTGGTCCCCAATCCCTCAGGGTCCTGTCCTGCTCCACAGATGGGGCGGGGCTGGGGATCTGTCCAGCTCCTTCCCTCCCCCTCATTGCAGCTGTCAGGCCAGCGGAGGGGGAGTAATTCAACCCACGGTTTCCCAAGGGGTCATCAGAGGAAGGATGGAAAAGGAAACGTAACATGAGAGGGAGTCTGAATGGCCCCCCACGTTCCAGTTACTGGGCGGCGACCCACTCCTGTGTGTTTTAATCACTTCACTGTCTCTTCCTGGATGGCGGGACAGGGTAGCATTCCTCTACAGAAACATGAGCTTTGGACCTTGAGTCCAACCCAACATCAAAGCATTTGGGTTCTGGCATCCCTGCTTAACTGACACTCGACATGGCCAGACTGTTAACAAGACCCAGTTCCTCACCTGAACAGCGAGGTACCTTCCCATCGGGCAACAAGACAAGTAACATCAGTCCTTCTACCTCCTGGGTTCTCCATCCAGCTCTCAGATTGATTCCTTCCCCAACCCAGCTCCACCAAGCTGCAGCAAAGTGTCCTCAAGGTCACGCAGTGACCATCGTATTTTCAGACCCAACTTTCTCTGACCTCGGGCTCTTCCCAATGTGAGTGTCCCCAGTTGACAACAGACTAGTCTTGAAGTCTAATTAATTCAACAGCAGACAAGTTAAAACAATGAAAATGCACCAGCCCAGGGCAACAGATGGGACAGACTGCGGTGCTCTGCAAGGGCAGCTCTTTTCAGCCTCCAGCTGCCCCCAACCCCCCAGGCCAGCACAGTTCACTGACTTTCTCACATCCACCTTGCCTCCTGTCTGCCACGCTCTTGCACTAAAGCACAGGAAGACAGGATCCAGCTGAGCTGTCCCAGGTCTGAAGCTCAGCAGCAACTCCCGGTTGGGGTTCCTTCTTTTCTCGGCATCTGGACTGGAAGAAGCCCTTCAGGGCCCATCACCAGCATTACCGTAGGAAGCGCCTGACAAACACAAGGACAATGACACAGTGCTCACGCTCCACACTGGAGGCTCAACAGACCTGAACTGCACTTCCAGGATGAAACAGGAGGCTTTGGGGACTCTTGGGAGCATCTCTGGCCAAACTCTGCTCAGCCAGCATTTGACCATGGAGACCGGTGGGAGAACAGCCATGGGGATCAGTCTGGCAAGAGGACAAAAGGCTAAACCAAGGCAGTGGCCACAAGGGTGATGAGAAGGGGAGGGGGAGTTCCAGAGACTCTCAGTGGCTGGAAGACATAATGATGTGCACCAACCTTCATTTCATGCATATAATAAGTAGTCCCTGAGCAGCAAACATGTGACAGGCACAATACAAAACACCGAGGACACGACAGGGAGCAGGGCAGGGTGAGGAGGAAACATGGAAAGAGATGCTCAGTAGTGTCAGGATGGGGGGCAGGGGCACTAGAGATAAGAAAAGATGAGACCAGCGAGCTCATTCAGATAAAGGCTAAATTTGCAGGCAAGTCAAATTGGCAGAAGGAATCTAGGACAAGTCAAAAAAGCATTCAGATTTTGACACACACCTGCTTCAATCTGCTTACTTCTCCTCCATCTTTCCCACAACCCAATGCAGTCATTGCCCCACAGTCCCCTCTGGGCTTCTTTCCATCTCAACCACACTTCGTCCCAGCCCAGTCACCAGACAGCCCCCCGACAGCCATGGTCACTCTGAAAGACCCCTGCCCTCACGTGAAACCAACAGCCACACCCATTTCAGGGAAGCCTTGTCACCTGAATTCTGTCACAGTTATAGAGGACTCCTTGTGAGCTTCAGCCCCATGTGACCAGACACGGGAGTGGAACCAGCTCCTGCCACACCATAGGGCCAGTGGGCAGCGGGCAGTAGGCGGGGCTGGCCCCACAGGCCATGCACAGGTGCTGGTAAAGAAGGTGGAAAAGGAATGCCGAGTAGACAATCAAAACAATGTCCACCGCAGAGTCTTTTCTCTCCCACCGCTGTGAACGTTTCTCCTCAAACTCCCTCTGCTCTCTTCCCCGGGCCAAGTACACTCAGTGCACAGAACATCCTCCGTGCTGTCACCATACACACCGTCCCGCCCCTCAGAACCGAGGAACTAGAAATCGGGGTGGGAGGCAGAGCTGGACAGCAATGGGGACTGTCTCCTGCGACTCCCCAGGACACTGGGCTACAGGTGTGCGTACCCCCCCTCCCCCATCACTCTATCAAAGCACCTCCAGGGGCAAGGAAACATACCGTTCTCAGCTGGGGAAAACTGTTTCTAAAGTGACATGGGACAGATTCAAATCCCAGCACTTATTTATTTATTCAAATTCTGGGGCCAAAGTGACAACCAGACAACTGATAATTCTGGAATGAATTTACATAAAAGAGACACAAATAGGCATTATTCCTCTGACCTTTAAATATATCTATTCCCTTGCCCCTCCCCCAAAAAAAGGTTAAAACTCTATGATTTAAAAAAATAAAAATAAAACCAGCTCTATGGTCAACCATTAAAATTAAGCTTGGCCTGCCTAAGTGCTGGGGGGTGGGAGAGTGCAGAGAAATTTAGCAAAAAATGCCAGGAAAGGGGCAACACCTCTCGTCCATAGAAAACCGGGTCTGTGATGTGCCAGTTCTGCAGGGTGGGTTGGTTGGTTTTTTCTGACCTAGAACCTGGCTTCCTTCTCTGTATTTTCTGCACAAGCTGAGAAGCATGTCCACTTTTGAGCTCTCACTTTTCGCTCCTTATTTACTCTTAACTACTAGATAATATTGCACGAAGCATCCAGTTTGGGGTTGCACTTAGCCAACATTTTACATAAATAAAATACCAACAGTCAATGTTTAATAGAAAAAGCGACATATATTACCACCAACATGCTAAAACATGACGCACACACAGCATAGTCACCTGTATCCGGGCACTTGAGGTGTCTGTGTGCAGAAATTACATACATCTGTGGGTGTGGATGTGCACATCTCATATATTACTCCACACTAACATGTTCAAATAACAAAGAACGGGAACAACAGCACAGTATGAGCATGACTTTGACTGATGGGTCAAGAGGCAATTGTCTGCCCTTTTTCAAATTTTTCTGTTTCAAACTTTCCACCATGACTGCTCAGACAAGTGGAAGGAAAAGTAAGTAACTTTATCCTTATCCCCTATAGAAACATCTAGGTTTTTACAACATGCATTTACATATCTCCTCCTAATATAAAAAAAAAAGCTGGATACTAAATACCTCACGTTACACACACCCTCTGGCACCAAAATAATCGATACCGTAAAAAAAGACTCAACTTCTTTGCTAAACTAAATCTGTTTACGAAAAGTGAAAATTAATAAAAACCCTTTTGTATCAATATTACTATCTATAGCCTTTAAGTCTTTCAGGGTTTTTTTGGGGGGTGGGAGTTGAGAGAAGGGAAGGAAAAGGGGAGGGATGAGAAAGAGAGAGAGAGAGAGAGAAGCATTAACTTCTTGTTTCACTCAGCTGTGTTATTGATTCCCTGACCACGGCTTGAACCCATGATTCCAGGATCAAGCCTGTGCCCTTCATGCTCTGGGATAACATTTTATTCACTGCACCACTGGCTGGGGCAGTCTTCCAGTTTTATCATTGAATTTACATAATCTGTCTCAAAATGCAATGTCACACCCTCCCATGAACTTAGCTCTCATGTTGACTAATCACACCCACACACTGTCACTGATACCTGCATCAAAGTCTTGACCATAATAGCAATCACCAAGAAATTGCTTTTCCCCAAATGCCAGGCTCTCCTTCTGTGCTGTCACGCACTTCATGGCCAGGCCTCCTGCAGCCCACTCTGTTGTATGTTTCACGGTATTTAATGCAAACTCCTGACTACACACACTAATAAAGATAAAGTTTGCAGCATACTCGTGTTTGGCACCAGGTTTCCCTAACCATATTTTGCTGTGGCTATCATCAAAACCCCTTCCTGTTCCCCAAACACACATGCAGCAGAAGGACCAGCAGCTGGAAGGGTTTCTGGGTGCTGGAGGCACTGGCAAAAGTGTATGGGAGACTCCAATGTACAGAAAGAACACATTCCACATCTGCACACCCAGGGGTCTACATGTAAGTCACTGGGTATCCAGCTGTGAGCACACCGCCTCACCGCAGGGCAGCCCACGATCCTGCCGAAACACTATCATAGAACATACCCCAGAGACGAAGAACACCTCCTCTGTCTGCAGCAGCCCAGGTGAATGGTACTTAAGACAGCACCAATCCAGGAGGCACAAAATTCAGGCAACTCCTTCCTCTGTTTCAAAGAATTAGAAACATTTTCTTACCTGGATTGGAAAGTCTCGCACTCTCAGAAACTCGCATTTGGCCTGGAGGAACCTCTGTCTCTTCTGTCACAGAAGAAAGGGGGCAGTCTGGTCCTACATTCCTGTTCTCGAGCACACAGTCAGCTCTTCTTTCTTCCTGTTTCCCCTAGACTCCGGTAGGACACCACATGCTGCTTTCTGAATGTTATGGAACAGCTATCTATCTGCCTATGGCCCAGGGTCTGTACTGAACGACCTTACAGGTCTCCCATCCAGACGTGACACTCAGGTTCTAAAACTGCCGGCAGCCACATTTTTGGCCATGTCACTTCAGAAACAAGAAAGAATAATTAAAGGTGCAGGAGAGAGGAGAACGACCTAGAGGACAGGAAAAAGCCAGTCTGGCAGGCCAGAATCCTGATGGCCTTCCCAACTGGCTCAATCCCTGGACACACACATAACTAGCAACATGTGCTGGAGGCATCCTGTAAATTTATAACAAATTGACACACAGAATCTTTGCCGTGTGTGATCCTGAGTTGGGACGTACAATGATGCAGCCACTCCGGAAGCCAGCCTGGCAGCTCCTCCCACAGTAAACCTAGAGTTACCTACCCTGTGACGAGCAAGGGGATTCCAAGGTAAATGATAACATATGACCCATCTAAAGCTTGTCTGTTACAGCAGCATTGCCTGTAACAGCCAAAGAAAGAGCAGGAATAACCCAGATGTCCAACTGGTGAATAAATGGATCAATAAAGTGTACCATCCCATGCAACATAATAGCATTTGGCCATAAAAAAGAATGGTGTGCTGATACAAACCACGCTGCAGATGAAACCCAGACACGTGCTCAGTGAAAGGAAAGCCGTTCACACAAGACCAAGTATTGTCTGATTCCATTTACAGAAAACGTCCTAACAGTGAATCCAGACACAAATTAGGTTAAGCGTTGCGGGGGGATGTGGGTGAGGAGGGGAGAGCCAGGGGAAACAGGGAGGGCCCGGGAACGGGCACAGACTTTCTTTTGTTTTAAAGCCGATTGTGGGGAGGGCTGTAAAACTCAGAACATACTAAACACTAGCGAAGTGTATGCTTTTAAATGAATGAATTATATGGTGTGAGAATGATAGCTCACTACATTGTTTAAAAGAAAAAGTCTGTTTTAGAAGATAATTACTAGTCCTGATACAAAGAAATGTACTTGGAACACTGGTTTTACTAGTTCATTAAAATGTTGGTCAAAATCCTAAATTTAACATACATACAATACAATGTTTATAAAACAGTAATGCATCTATCTCAGCACAACTTAGCATTGGTCAAGGACGGAGGCTCTTGAATCAGAACTAGCTCTGAATCCTGACCACTCACAATGCCCCACTGAACTCCCCCAAATCTGTTTCCCTATATATAAAAGAAGGAAAATAACATCCCACTAGGTTATTATAAAAAATAAATAATTCACATAAACCACTAAGAAAGTACCTGGCACAGAGCTCAATCCAGGACTAATTGTACGAATCCACAGATACACATGACATAAAACCAACAAATCCAACACAAACTTGTGTGCAATGGGCTGAGCCTTTTGAGAGAATGCAGAAACGGCCGGCCCTTCCTCAATTACAACACCAATCAGACCAACACAACACCATGAGGAAAGGCGTGTGCAGAAGGAGGCATGTAAGCTGATTCAGGTGGCAACCCCTGAGTTAGAGACTGAAAGGGGAGGAGGAAGGGAACACAGGACAGGCCCTCTCCCATGCAATACCCCTGCCGCCAGCACTCAAACACCCGAGACACCCACCCCACCCCCCTGAGGCTGCGCACCATGTATCTGTGTGAAGAACCATAAGGAGCCATGACAGACACTGCCTGAACCCCAGGGGACAAAAAGCGTGACCACGGGGGGCTCGCTCTCCGGTTAGTGCCAGCCTACAGGCGGAAGGAAGTGAACTGCAGAGAGATTATTCTCACAAAGCCACAATAACAAATCAAAGACAGAAAACCTCCAATGTCAACATTGCTGACCTCTAGCGATCAAACTGCTCTGTATCTCATTAAAGATGTAAGAGAATAAATTCTCACAGACAGATCCTGACAGCCTCCTGACAAGTCTTTGGTCTGTTTTGTCCCAAAGACAGAGCCACTCCAAAGACACTGCTCGATGAAAGGATGCCCAGCACGTGGAATGCAGCTCACAGAACAAGACAGAATGGAAGCATCTAAGCTCTTCCTTATGATACCGTATAAAGCAAATTTGTTAAAGACTGTAAGTCAGTTGGTGCTATGTAAAATGAGGTAATTAAAGTCAAGGTCTACCTAGATGGTTTCACTGGTGAGTTCTACCAAACATTTAAAGAATTCAAGACAACCCAACTCGAACTCTTCCAAAAAATTAAAGAGGAGGAACCACTTCCAAGCTCCTTTTATGAAGCCAAAATTACTAATACCAAAGACAAACAAGAACGACACATACAAAGAAAATTACAGGCCAATGTCGCTGAAGAAAGTGAAAAATAGATATATACTAATCTTAATAGATTCAATAAAAGCATTTGACAAAATTCAACATTTTTTCAGGATAATAACTCTCCACAATTTAGGAACAGAAAGGTATATCATGAGCCCAGAGCTAACATGAAAGCTTTCCCTCCAAGGTCAGGAACAAGATAAGGGTGTCCCCTCTCACCACTTCAAATATATTGCTGTAAATTCTAACCAGAACTATAGGTAAGAAAAAATAAGTGGGCAGTATCTACAGTGAAAAGGAAAAAGTTAAATCATCTTTGTTTGCAGATGACATGATTTTGCATATAGAAAACCCTAAATACTCAACCCCCAAAAATATTAAAGTTACAGGACACAAAATAAATCTATTAAGAATCACTTGCATCTCTAGACACTAATACAAACTACCCAACAGAAATTAAAAAAACAATCACATTTACAATAGCATCAAAAAGAATAAAATACTTAGGAATAAATTCAACCAAGCAGGCAACAGAACTGTACAGTGAAAACTATATACCAACTGGTGAAAGAAATGGGAGATAAAAGTCAATGTAAAGAAATCTGGCCTGACCAGGCAGTGATGCAGTGGATAGAGCATCGGACTGGGATGCGGAAGGACCCAGGTTCAAGACCCCAAGGTCGCCAGCTCGAGTGCGGGCTCGTCTGGTTTGAGCAAAAGCTCACCAGCTTGGACCCAAGGTCGCTGGCTCCAGCAAGGGGTTACTCGGTCTGCTGAAGGCCCGCGGTCAAGGCACATATGAGAAAGCAATCAATGAACAACTATGGTGTCGCAACGGCAACAAAAAACTGATGATTGATGCTTCTCATCTCTCTCCATTCCTGTCTGTCTGTCCCTATCTATCCCTCTCTCTGACTCTATCTCTGTAAAAGAGAAAAGAAAGAAAGAAAGAAATCTGGGCCTTGCCAGTTGACTCAGTGGTAGAGCATCGGCCTGGAGTGTGGAAGTCCAGGGTTCAACTCCCAGCCAGGGCACACAAGAGAAGCACCCATCTACTTCTCTACCCTTCCCCCTCTCCTTTCTCTCTCTCTCCCCCCCCCCACTCCCACAGCCAAGGCACCATTGGAGCAAAGTTGGCCCAGGCGCTGAGGATGACTTCATGGCTTCTGCCTCAGACGCTAGAATGGTTTCAGTTGCAACGCCCTGGATGGGCAGAGCATCACCCCCTAGCAGGCATGCCAGGTGGATCCCAGTTGGGCGCATGTGGGAGTTTGTCTCTCTGCCTCCCCGCTTCTCACTTCAGAAAACTACAAAAAATAAAATTAAAAATTCCCAGGTTCGTGGATGAATAGAGTTAATATTGCTAAAATGTTCCATATCACCCAAAGTGATCTACAGAGTCAAATCAGTACAGTCCCTTTCAAAATTCCAATGGCATTTTTCACAGAAAAAAAAAAATACCTGAAATGTGTGTGGAACCACAAAGAACTCGAAAAAGCCACAGCAAAAACAAAACTAAAGCAAGAACAAAACTGAAAACATCACACTTCCTGGTTTCAAAATCATGTTAAAGAGCCGCAGTTATCAAAACAGCATGGTATAAGCATAGAAACAGGCACACCAACCAAAGAAACAGAATAATAGAGAGTGCTAAAGTAACCCCCCCCACACACATATATACACACACAGTCAATTAATTTCTTTTTTCTTTTGTGACAGAGACAGAGAGAGGGACAGATAGGAACAGACAGATAGGAAGGGAGAGAGATGAGAAGCATCAATTCCTCGTTGCAGCACCTTAGTTGTTCATTGACTATTTTCTCATATGTGCCTTGACCAGGGGAGGGGCGAGGAGCTACAGCAGACCGAGTGACCTCTTGCTCAAGCCAGCAACCTTGGGTTCAAGCTGGTGAGCTGTGCTCAAGCCAGATGAGCCTGCGCTCAAGCCAGAGACCTTGGGGTTTCAAACCTGAGTCCTCTGCGTCCCAGTCTGACACTCTATCCACTGCGCCAATGCCTGGTCAGGCTTAAGTCAAGTAATTTCTGACAAAGAAGCCAACAATATACAATATGGAAAGAATAGTTTCTTCAATATAGTCATCCCCCTCATCCATTGGGAATACATCCCCAGGCCCCCAATGGATGCCTGAAACCATGGATAGTACTAAACCCTCTATAAACTATGCATTCTCCTATACATACATACTTATGATAAAGTTTAATTTATAAATTAGACACAGAAAGAAATTGACAGTACGTAGTAATAAAATGCAACAATCATAGTAATACACTGTAAGGAAAATTATGTGAATGCGGCATTAGTAAGTGAAATACAGGTCACTGGAACTCAAGTGCTACGATACCACAACAGTCAGTCTGATAACCAAGGTGGGCACTAAGTAACTAATGGCAAGAGCGTCCACAGTGTGAAGATGCTGGACCAAGGAATGATGCAGATACCAAGAGGGACAGGGCGAGACTTCATCATGCTACTCAGAGTAGCTCACAATTTAGAATGTATGAATTATCTATTTCTGGCATTTCCCAGTTAATATTTCCAGACCGTGGCTGACCACTGGTAACTGAAAGAGCAGAAAGCAAAAGCACAGGTAAGGAGGGGAATGACCCTCCACAGTTTTGTTAGAACTGGACAAACTACACAGAAGAATGAAACTGGACCTTTCTCTCACCCCACACAAAACAATCAACTCAAAATGAATTAAACGCTAAGACCTGAAACTATAAAACCAACAGAAGGAAAGATAGGACAAATGCTTCTTGACATTATGTCCAGGCAATGACTTTTTTTGTACGTAACATGGGCAACAGGATAACATTAAACAAGTGGGACAATGTGAACTACAAGCTCTGCCTGCAAAGGAGACACCCGAAAGAGCGAGAGCATGGCCTACGGGACGGGAGAGGAAACAGAAAACTGTACACCTGGTAAGAGATTAACATGTCAAATACATAAAACTTAAAACTAGTGCACTGCAAAAAAAAATAGATAACCCAATTTAAAAGTGGCCAAAGAACCTGAATAGGCATTTCCCCCAGAGAAGGCTAACACAGGGCTAACAGGCCCAATGAGAATGAGCTCCATATCCCTGACCATCAGGAAAAATAAAATCAAACCCACCGCAAGATATCACCTTCTACTGGTCAGAATAGCCATCATCAAAAAGACGAAGGTAGCCTGACCTGTGGTGGCGCAGTGGATAAAGCATCAACCTGGAACACTGAGGTTGCCAGTTCGAAACCCTGGTCTTGCCTGGTCAAGGCACATATGAGAGTTGATGCTTTCTGCTCCTCCACTCTTCTCTCTCTCTGTGTCTTAAATGAATAAATAAAATCTTAAAAAAAATAGAAATGATGGCCCTCTTCCAAGGCTCAGCCATCTGGACTCCTTTAAAAAATAAAAAAAAATTTTTAAAAAGATGACGGTAAATGTTGGCAAGGACGTGGAGAACAGGAACCCCTTGCACACTGGTGGTGGGAACTGGTACAGAGTCTTTGAAAATACTGTGGGGGTTTCTGAACAAATTAGAAATAGAACCAGCATATGACCCAGCAATCCCACTGTGGGTATGTAGCCACAGGAAATGCACTTCAGATCTCAGCAACACCGCACTCCACAGTCACTGCAGCATTATCCACAGTAGCCACAATGTGCAACAACCTAACCTAAGTGTCCAGCAACAGACGAATGGATAAAGAAAATGTGAGATTATTTATATTTCTATAAATGTAACAACTTACATTTATAATCTCACATTTTACATACACATAGTACATACCCTATATAATATTCAACCTTAAAAAAAGAAATCCTGCCATTTGCAACAGCATGAATGAGACATTGCGCTCAGTGAAATAAGACACAGAGAGACAAACACTACATGATCACACATTATGAAATCTAAAAAAAAAAGGTGGAACTCATAAAAGCAGAGAGGGAAATGATGACTCCTGGGTGGTGCTGGGAAAACAGGGGGCGGGGGCTGTCAGTGAAGAGTACACAGCTTCAGTGATGCAGAATGGACAAGCTTTAAGACTGACCACACAGCATGGTGGCAACTGTTAATAACCCATACCTATTGTATACCTGAAATTCACTGAGAAAGCAGATCTGAAACATTCCCACCACCAAAAACAAAAAAAGGAACTATGCAAGGTGACTGATATGTTAATTAGCTTGATGTGTAACGATTTCAAACGTATATGTGTATCAAAGCCTCACACTGTACACCTCAAATACATGCAACTCTAATTTGTCAGCCATACCTCAGCAAAGCTGGGGGAAAATATAATAAGTCCACATCTTCATTACAAAGAAAAAATAAATAAACTAAAAAATTAACTGAAATATGATTCCAAACAATGTAACACAGATATACATGCAACGTTTTTGCTTACAAAATTATCTTTCTGTGTCTTCAATAAAGAAAATTAATAATTTCCATCTTGGTGAACTATTATACTGTATATTTAAACCATACCTCTTCTCTAGGTATCATCAACTTGTCTTTCAGAAGTGCAAAACATTCCATTGTTCTTTTATAAACTTTAGAACACTTAATAGAATAATACGTTATAGTGCTAGCCCTCTTAATCTGAACATACAGGTTCCCTAAGTGCCCTGGGCACTGGGCAAGACAAAGACTGCAGAATGACGTGTACTGAACACCTAGCCTGTTCTTCACCAGGAACTCAAACAGAGGTAAGATGAATCCTTTTTCCGCCACCTCTTCACACGTCCAGTTTTCTTAGGGCAGTGGTTCTTAACCTGGGTTCTATCAAACCCTAAGGGTTCGATGAGTCGGTCTCAGGCGTTCGGAGAAGCCTCTGCTGCAGAGGTAAAGACACACTTGTGAAAAGTCGTGATGACACGCCCCGCTTGGCCATCACTTACTGCAGAGAATCACATTACATTGCTTGGCCAACCAGTGCTGCGGGGAATTTAGTGCGCGCAGCAGTCAAAGGCTGTCGTAGTTGTACGTCGTGTGGTTTCTTTCTTAATATTTTAATCCATACTAAATATGTTGAGCAAAAAAAGAAAGTGGTCAGACGAGTATGTACAACATGGATTCACATGTATCACGGAACGGGATAGGAGTCAGCATCCTATCTGCATGATATGCAATGCCAAGTTGAGCAACTCTAGTCTCGCACCGGCAAAACTAAATTTGGGGAAAAAATTGTATTTTATTTATCACTAAAGAAGGGTTCAGTGAATGCACATATGAAACTGGTGGGTTCGGTACCTCAAAAAAGGTTAAGAACCACTGTCTTAGGGCCTTGCACACAAGCTCCAAATGTGCTTCTATATATCCCCAAACTAAGCCAGCCCTTGTCCACTGCATCCCACCTCATTCAGGTCCAGGTACGCAAAGGAATCAACAGTACCTGCACCTACATCAGACTCCATGACCACGTGAGGATCACCTACGTAGACAGCCTCTGCACTACCAAGTTGCCCAACAAGCTGTGTCCCTGTAAACAAGGACAGCGAGAGAGAGATAACAGCAGAGCCCGTGAGGTCATTTTGGGCAGTCTCACGTAACCCAGGTGAATTTGCTGGTGTTTCCCACTTTGCGGAATAAAAATCTGGAATGGAAATGAATCATTTCCAAGGTGATGACGCAAATCATCAGGAAGCTCTGGGCCAATGCCAGGTGTCCTGACCAGACAGCTGCACCTGTTGGGACCTGCTGTTGTACAATCGTCACATGTAGCCGTACACCTAAGGAGCAATGCCAACTGATAAAACCTAAGTAGAGCAAGGGAAGACCTTTGCTGGCGGACGACCGTATCTTGTCACATTCACTCTGTTCACAGAGCACAGCGCTGGGCACACAGACAGTCTGAGTTGAATGAACAAATCAAACAATTAGGATGCCCAAGGCAATATATAACAGCCAGAGGGGTTTTAGAAATAAAAGTAATCAGACAAACATATCATCAAATAAAAACTGTGTCAAAAGATCATGAGGCTACGATGCGACCTAAATATTTAAAATTTTTTTCCAACATCCTTGGATTTTATTTTGTACTTAAGGACTGTCCAGTGTGTCTTAATTTTAGAAATCAGAGTCAACAAAAAGTCAAGAGAAGTTCATCTCAGCTGCTGATGTGTGCGGCTGCCTATGTTTCCTGTGCATCCATTTCTTTCTCTGTAAAATGGGGATGACTGCTGTAAATACATCCCAGAGTTATTATGTGTTAAACCAGTTGAAAAACTGAAACTAGGGAGCACAATACCTGTTACCCATCATTATAATAAGTGTCCATCATTCATGCATTAGGAAAGATGAAGGGCAGGGCACAAGGCCACAGGTGGCCAGCAGCATGGAACCCAGGCTCTGCAAGCACCGTGGGAGGCGTCCTGGGCCCTGTGGTGTGAAGGCAGCCTGGGCAATCTAGGAATGAGTGGGCGGGGCTGCCTTCCAATGAAACCCTATTCGTGGACACTGAAACCTAAATTTCACACAGTTGTCTCGCATCACAAAGTATTATTCTTCTTATGAATTTTTCAACCTGTTAATAGTATAAAACCCACTCTTAGCCCAATGGACAAATAAGAGGCAGCAGACCAGTGTGGCCCCTGAGCTCCAGGTTTCTTGTCTGTGTGCAACACACCAGTCCCCACACACACACACACACACACACAGCCCAACCACGTGGTTAGTCATCAGAACTGACCGGTCTGCTGGACAGTCACAGTCCCCTGCTCGGACACTGACATTCTATCTGTTTTATGTTCAACCTTCAGAGAGAGGCTTGTGACAATGAGAATTTGATGAACTGTCTAACCTGTTCAATGACAACAAGCTCCTACTGATCTACTTTAGCACCAGTACAGTATTCTTCATTATCAATCCACTCACAAAGTACGTATTTATAAGGATACATGTCAGGCCTCTACTCCGAGTCACCGGCGCTCCCTTCTGCCATCCACCATGCAGCACATCCAGCGTGACAAATCTGTGTCACCATGTTCAGGAACCAGGACTATTCCCAGCAGTGGGAAATCAGAAAACCCCACAACATGGCCCTTCACTGTACAAGCTCATAACCTTAAACAGATACCTTCTTAAAATCTTACTAGAAAAATTTTTAGAGGGCACACAAATTCTCAAGCTAGAGTGAGCACTATGTGAGTGAGCAATCTGGATCTTGGGGGCGTGACATCATACCAACTCCTCCTCACTACCCACCTCTCTGCATAGCGTAGTAATGACAAACACCATGTGTTCAGTGTAGTCGAGTTAACAGCGTAAAAGCAAAGCATTACTTAAAAGTCTCACGTCACCATGAGAATAGAACATCAGGACTCCAATTTGTTCATTTTCTACCTTTCTCGAAAATGTTTTGAGGTCCTTGCTAATAAACAGCCTCTAAAGTGTTTGTATCATTGCTACAAAAAATGACAACTGATTACTTATTGTCCATGAGAACTTCACTATGCCACCCTTTAAGACCACCCTTCTTCCGATTTAACTTCAATCTGGTTTTGACATTTCCCATGTATTGAAAATAGCTCTTCTACTGAGAAAATCCCCTTCAAAGCATAAATTGAAAACACAAGAGAACAGCCACACAATTGCAAATGGTGTGAGCATTAAGAACACCGTCAGGGAAGGTTCTAGAAGCTGAATCATTGTGTCAGCTCTGAAAGACACCATAATTCCCAGGATCAAAGACCAAGAGTCAGTTTTTTTTTTTTGCAATACTTCATTATGGTTCTTGAAAACAAAAAAATAAAAATAAAAAATAATTATACAAATATAGTGCATATTTTACTATGTGAGCAAGCCTAGAGCTTTCTAAGTGACCTGTGCCAGATATAATGATATTCACCTATTATAAAAAAGCTTTTAAGCTGCATGCTTGCCAAATTCCAACATATTTACAAGAGGATGCTCCTCACTGTCCTTCTGGTACCTAAAAGTAAAGGCGAACTTTGAGATCAAAACCAAAACCTAGAAGTTCCTAGTAGCAAAGGACCCAGGACCCCTTTTGCAGGAATCACCCCTAACCCCAGGGAAGAAGGGTCCCTGACCTAGGCACTCCTATCAGAGGGCCCTCTCTGGCTCTCCACCAGCCACACCCTTCAGGGAAGATGGGCAGAAGGACCCACCCAGAGGCCAGACCCACCCTCTGCCACACCACACCCTGGCCCAGCCCATGCCCAAGCCTCTCCACAGAGTTTGAGTTCTGTCCTACAAGGGGTGGGGAAGACATGCACCCTTACACCCAAGGGCAGACGTTTGTGGGGTGTGTAGATGGGGCTGGTTTGTGTGGGAACATAGAGATGGCCCATGGTCTGTGGGCTGGCCACCCCTCACGTCTATGATCCCTTGTGGTGCCTCGAGGACTCTCATCTTTCAGAATCTGAATCCAGCCTTCCAAGTCATCGTGAAAGTTTACGTGTCAAGCTAGGAGAACAGAATATAGTTTGACAACGTATTCACTTGACTTTACAATGTTTTATATATTTAAACATAGGTTCCATGGGTCTTTATTTGCACTCCTGACCAAACCTGTTTGATTCCACCAACAGATATTTAAAACTTAAAAAAAAAACAAAACTGTTAGGTGTATACTCCCATTCACAGAAATCATGAGAAGATATTTTTGAGTCAGGTTTCATTTGGAACATTCAACACAAACAGTGAAAAGAACAGGTTGCTCGGGTCAGCTCTGTCTACAGCTCGGTTGCTTTTCGGGTATTGCTGCTCCCCAAGCCCCGACCGCCCCAGGGGCCTGCTCCTGCTCTCCACCCAGAAGGTGCCCAGGACAGAGGAGGACTCCTAGAACCCAAAGCGGTCACATTGACATAAGATCGGTGTGCATCGGATCCCCTAGCTCCCACACAAAAGATGGGGTTCACCTCCACTGGCAAGCCAGAGGCCATGGCTCATGCTGACCTGGATTTTTAAGGGAGGACCTTCAGAACCTCCTTGGAGGTCAGTTGTTCGGGAGATATCTTGGCTAGCTGTTTTATAAAGTTCACAGTGCTTGTTTGAATGCTGGTTATCATAAAAAGTCACCTAAGAAGCAACGTTTATGGAAACAGAACCAGCATTTGGAATGCCCTAAATCTTTCCTTGACTTTAAACGTGAACTGTGAAAATATATAAGAATCACATGTCCTGCCTTTTCCAGAATGGCTCCAATATCATGTTTTATTATGTTAGATTAAATAAATTGACTTGAGCTGAATTTTTAAGTTTTTTTTCCTTGAGAGTGTTCTTATCGTAATCGGGGGAAAAAATAATAAAACTTCATTAAACATATGTAAGTGTACACATAAACACATGTCTTTATACGTGTATATTATATCCACATAGAGATCTACACATGAATGTTGATAGCAGCTGTACTCATAACTGCCAGAACATGGAAGCAGCCAAGGTGTACGAATATATAAAATGTGGAACGTCCAGACAGCGGAATGTCAGTCGTTCAGTGCTAAAGAGAAATGGGCTATCCAGTCATGCAAACACATGGAAGAACCTTCCGTGCACATTACTGAGTGAAAGAGGCCAGTCAGAAAGGGCTACATACTGTGTGATCCCAACTACAAGACATTCTGGAAAAGGCTAAACTATGAAAACAGTGAAAAGATCAGCGGTTGCCATGGCTTAGGATGGAGGGAGAGATAATGGGGGAGGGGAATACAGGACATTTTTAGGGCAGTGAAACTATTCTGTGTGGTACTACAATGGTGGACACGTGCCATTGGACAAGTGTCAAAACTCACAGAATGTACAACACCAAGAGTGAGCCCTAATGGGCACTGTGAAGTTCGGGTGATAATGAGATCTCCATGCAGGTTCACTGTAATAATGGGACCTCTGGGGGTGTGGGACCCAGGAGTATTGTGGGAAGTCTCTAGGCTTTCTGCTCAGTTTTGCAGTGAACCTAAAACTAGTCTTAAAAAGTAAAGTCTAATCATTCACACATGGGCCTGCCAGACAAAGTAGGCGACCTCAGGGCAGTGTCTGTGCAGATCTGACCACCCGCTCTGGGCAGCCACCTCCCCACCCGGCTCCCTCACATGTAAGTCCTGCCCTGTTTCTGTGAAACGAGTCATTCCCAGTTCCTCTCCACAAGCTACACACAGGACTAAGAAACCAGTAAGACTGGGCTGTCTGGAGATGGCCCGGCTCCTCAAGGGGCTCCTTCCAGTGAAATAACAGACGGCCTGGTATACAGAAGCCCCCACTGGGGACACAGGGAGCACCACCCTCTGTAGTGACATGCCACCACAGGTTGCCCGGCATAGCTAAGCAGCAACGGGAGGAGCTCATGCTTCTACAACAGGGACACTCACTGTTCAGCCCAGCAGGGGAACAGGTGTAGTTAGTTTCTCTCTGTAAGCGCGCGCACGCACGTGCAGGGCAGGAGAGTGGTAGAAGTGCCAGATGTGAGAGTAAACACTGACTACAGCATCTGTCTTAGGGAGGGGACACTGTTCCCTCGGCAGTCAGCAGGAAGTGTTGGTTGCACACACTTGAGAGATCCCCAAAAGGAGGAGAGTTGCACGGATCCACTCACCTCTCCCAGTGAGCATGTGTCCTGATCAGGAAACAACGTAACAGGCCTGAGGGTCAGGGTAGAGGGGACCCTGGCACCCAGAAAGGAAACAGGCAGCCAGACAGTGCGAACACAAGGGTGGCTCGTCCTCCTGCTAGACCCTCACGGTCACCAGGAATACATCATTCTCCCCCAACAGATGTGAAACTGACGGGGACACAGGCGGAGAGAGGTCCCAAGTGGCTATGCTAAATTACAGCAGGTCCTGTAATTAGAGCGAGCAGTTAATTATCATACAATGAGAATTGTAATCAGAGGAACTGACACACCATTTTCAATCTTCTCTGAACAACAGGTCTGACAAATCCTACCATGAGCAGGAGAGCTGCCTGCTTTGTGGTTCCACTTACATGGTTTCTGATACCAGAAAAATAAAACCGGGACAAGAAGCTGCAGGTGACTGGGCTGTGGCCTCGCCCCCACTCTTCCCGCCCTTTGCCACACGGGTCCCTATGGCCCCTCAACAGGGTCCTAGTTCCCTCTACCTGAAATGTGCATTCCTGGGGCTTCCATCGGCCTCGCTCCACTCTCCATACAGATGTCAGGATAACACAACCTCAAAGAGGTACTTCCAGAATATTCCATCCCCTCCACATCTGGCCTCACACCTGCTGGGGTTTTCACCCCGTCGGCACTGCACACATTTCTGACCATCTGTCTCCCCAGCAGTTGCAAGAGCAGGAATTCAATCCATCCCAGTCCCACTCACTCTTTACCTTCCAGAACATTCCCCAGCTCTGAGGTGGTCCTCAGGAAACACAGTTAAGTTAAAGAAGAAAAAACAACTTTTCTGTCCTAACAGCTTCTCGAGGAAGGAAGACACCAGAGCAAAGGGACCCTTGGGTCACTGCTGAAAGTGAACTCAATGTCCACAGGATTGACGTGAAGACCAGGCAGACGAGGGTATGCGTTCGATTCACTGGGAGACCCAAGACGCAGCATGAAAAAGGTAATGGCAGTGGGGCCAGTGTTTGTCCCTTCAAAGGCATTAGCTGCAAGCTGAGAGCTGTCATGCCCAGTTATAAATGCCATTTCATTGGTAACTGAGGCAGAGGGATTGGCTTGGCCAGCGCACACATCCCGAACCAAATTCCTACACAGGTCTTATGTGCCGAGTAGCACTATCACACATCCCTGCTTCAACTTTCTAGCTCCTTTCTATTCTTTCCTCCTCTTTTCCGCCCACTTTTTTTTTTGTGGGGGGGTCCTTTGAGTAAAATTCCAAAAACTAAAGCTCAATATACAAACACCATTATACCTACCTCCCAAAATAAACAGATTGCCTTTTGTTAGATTTGCCTTCGATCACCTTTTTTTCCAACCAGAAACTAAAATTGCCTGGAAATATAATTCGCATTTTGTCTAAAATGAGCCAAAAATAAGATCACCTATTCTCTCTCTCAAAGGTTAGGCAAAAAAGCCTGACTTGTGGTGGTGCAGTAGACAGAGCCTCGACCTGGAATGCTGAGGTCACTGGCTCAAAACTCCCCGGGCTTGCCCAGTCAGGGCACACAGGGGAAGCAACTATGAGTTGATGCTTCCTGCTCCCCACTCCTTCTCCTTCTCCTTCTCTCTCTCCTCTCTTTCTAGAATCAATATTTTTTTTTCTAGTTTAGATAAAGAAACTGCTGGCAAGTTATCTCGTCACTTGTCAAACTATAAAAGCATTCCTTCGCATCAATATGGACTCAGTGTTCCCAGCCTTAGAGCCTTTTGCTAACAGCCCAAATACCTTAACTTCATCCTGTAACCCTCAAAGTGGGGTTGCAGAGGTATTACAATCATACTGACCGGAGCGTCTCTTGGATAAAGACTAAATCTCCCCACCAGAAAGGAGGTCAGGACAGACTTGATTAAAAATTACAATTTACGGGGCTGACCTCTCTGGTTCTGTGCCAACATGTTACAATTTCAGTCTGCTGGAGGGGAGGGGGTGTCTTCCTTATCAAAGGCAGCTCTGTGTGAACCAGGCTCCCCATATAGAAGGACACCCTTTCATTCCATTCCAGAAGTCAGAATGCAAAGAAGCGGGGCCACGTTCTTACGGAAAAAGCGAGAGGGAAGGAACAGAACAGGATGTGGTCAGAGAGGCAACACAGGATCCAACCCTGGCCATCCACCGAGGACAAAGGGACTACAGATGTATTTGCTGCAGCGTGCAGCACGGCTGCTACCTGAGCAAGGCTGAGCAAGCCGCATCCTGCACCTCCCCTCCTTCACCCACGGAGGGGGACCCTGGGTCACAGGAAGTACCTAATCTCTGCAACCAAATGTCAATCTTTGGAGCAATGAAAATGTCTTTGTTCTTAAGAATCAGGGTTTAAAATGGGCCGAAATGACCACATAAACTCACTAACTTGAACTCACAAAGGAAGCACCTGTTCTCAGCGTGGCGTGGAAAATTTCTGAACAATCTTACTTTTTATGCCTTCCTTCTGAATGACTAACGAGGGGGATGATGGGCTGGAGGGAGACCTGGACAGTTTCCCACACAGGGTAATGGTTTACATTCGTAATGAGAAAGTGCAGATTTTTGGACTAAACCGCCACATAAGTTTACTCCCATAAAAAAGAAACTAATGTCACCTTTGGAAGTAGCCCAGGCCTCCTCTGTACTCCCCCACTCAAACACCTGTGCATGTGGAAAGATGGTGACAGGGGTGGGGGTGGGGGGCGGTGGAAGGCTGTAACTGCTCAGTGCCAGCTGCCCGCAGGACCCTCCTTCCTCACGGTGACGCCCACGGTCCCCAGGCCTGAGGTCTATGTGGTGTCCCTCAGTGAAGGAGGAAAACGATGACCAATGACAATCACTATGGCATTCTCCACCCTGGGGAAACTATTTAGTGTAGAACCATGGAGCTGATCGCTCATCCTGTGTCCCTGATGACAGGAAGTGTTAACGGCAGCGCCTCCCATCCCCTAGCTCTGCCCCCTCTCGAGTTAGTAAAGACTCTCTCTTCTCTACAAGAAACTAAAAAGAAAGAGCAAAGCCTAAGTAAAGTCCACCAAGTTGGAGCTGGTGCTTCACTCAGTGATTTTAAATATGTATGATGAAGAGGAGGGACATTGATCTCCCTTTAACATTTTAGACAAGACGACAATGCCCCACAGACACATGTAATATGTGTCTAGAAAGCAATGAAATTTGTTATAGTTGCTTGGATAAGTTCCCTCACTGATATTTCAACCAGGGTAACCTTAAATTTTTTGTCCCATCTCAAACTGTAATGGTGCTGAGGTATATAATAACCCATATGCTAAGCAAAGAGTAAATTAAATTTAGGTGGATGAAATTAAGTTGTATGAAATACAATATTGCTTCAAATCCCAGCACAAAAAGAGATAATGGCTTCACTGGGCAGGTAGAACGACCTGTTTGGATTCACTGGGAGAACATAGCTCCTTCTGTCTCAAAGAGACTACCTCCAAAAGTTTCTACTTCTTACAACAAAAGTTGAAAAATGTGAAAGTTTGAAAAATAGAGGATTTTGTCTTGAGATATATGTTATAGCCCAGGAGATGAGGAAACCATAGTAATCACAAATAGGTGTGATCAGAAATTGTCCAAACCTGCCTGACCTGTGGTGGCGCAGTGGATAAAGCGTCAACCTGGGAACACTGAGGTCGCGAGTTCAAAACCCTGCACTGGTCTGGTCAAGGCACATATGGGAGTTGATGCTTCCAGCTCCTCCTCTCTTTCTCTCTCTCTCTCTCACTCTGTGTCTCCTCTCTAAAATAAATAAATAAATAGAAAGAAAAAACTAAAAAAGAAATTGTCCAAACCTATATTCAATGACGTGGTGCATTATTAAAACCCATGAAGATTTTTAACTTTGATTTCTCGAAAGCAAAATGGCTTACCCCCTTATTGCACAAGGAAGAACATCTTCCCGAGTCATCAAAGCCCAGGTATCAGCTTATAAAAGGTCTCCCGCTAGTATTATTTATACCCTGAACTCAAATGAATCTCGTTTAACATCTGCCATAAAAAAGGACCTTTCTCAAAGGATGTTGACATGTTCACTGGTCTTAAAGCACATGTCCATGAGCGCTCACGTGGCATAATTTTCAAGACAAGGAAGACCATGTCTGCTATGTGGTCCTCTCTTAAAAATAGTGATATTAATAATAATAATAACAAATTAAATATTTTATAGAATTAGAAGGGAATGTGAGGCTACCACTTTTTCATGTATAAAGAGAGGTGGCAGACATCCTAAAATAGAAGCTCGGGCAGCAAGACTGTTGTGTATTTCAATCACATGTACATCCTGTGTGCCCAAAAAGTGCCTTTAAAGATAGAACCTATTGAATCCTCTCAACAAATTCATGAGAGGGTTACTTTTCTTACCCATTTTACAAACCCAGCTAGAGAATGAGTTACCAAGGTGACACAAGTGCTCAGTGGGGGAGTGAGGCCATCTTACCCATCATCTCCTCCTTCCCCTCTGTCACTGTGCCTGTCATCCAGGGACCTACACACACACACACACACACACACACACACACACACACACACACACCCCTTGTCTGTAAAGCTGAGGTCTCTGCACAATGAGTTATGTTGTGTTTTTTTTTTAAGTCACAGTTAAGAACCCAGAAAAGTAAACAAATGCTTATAGAAAGACATAGTCTAATGCATTATTTTAATTCAAATGCATGAGTCAGAGTATTTTTGAAATGCATCACTGGTGATGTTACGTATCCAGTGACCCCTGGTTTGAGCTGGTACTGGTGACCAACTCTCATCACCAACAGACACACTAGAGCATGTCACGCCTGTATCGCCTCCTGTCCCACTGCCCAGACCTGAAAGTGCTGAGGAGCTGGGGGCTCAGACGAGGTCCAAGGGGAATGGCCTGCTTTCCTGATGCAACCCAGGGCCACACAGACAACGGTGAATTGTGCGCTGGCTGGGATAAGGCAGCCGTGCCAATCACTGCCTCCCACCCGCTCCACCCTCTGGAGGGCTTCTAGGAGGAGTCTGCAACACCCAGTGTGCGCAGCCTGGTGGGCCAGGGCTCGACTTGTGACTGCCTTCAGGCGAGACAGACTCTCCCTTAACAATCTGTAATTGAGGGGCTGGGAGACCAAGACTGTTATCTAGAGGAAGGGCCATGTGGTGTTGGACCAGAGCACAGAGCAGCACTGAATCAAGCCAAAGCCATTGGCAACTGGCAACTCCGAGAGTCTGAGGAGCCAGAGATAAAGATAGCCAGGCGGGTAGCAGAGGCGAGAACAACAAGGACAGGCCACCTGGGCCTCTGGACAACGGGAGCTCCTCCTGCTCCCCTCTGCACACAGGCTGCAAACCGTGAACCCACGACGTTACCCCAGTCCCTTCAGGGACATTTCTGTATGAATTCATTTGAGAAGCTCTTTCCATTTCGTGACAACCCCCATGATTCCCAAACACAGTATATCCCTCCCTGTCACTGCCCTATCAGAAAAGGTGATGAAAATCTTTTGTTCCTCTAAGATTCAAAGGTGCCAAGGCCCCATAGCACCACTGACAATTGGAGAGTCAGAATCACAGACCTATGCCACATATCAGAAGGAAGTTGAATAGTCATCTAGGGGTTAACAGTTAAAGTATAAAAAAATGAATATACTTTTTTTAATGTGATACCACAGGAAAAACAAAAACAAAGGCTCTCCACTGCTTCCTGAAGAAGAAAATCTACCAAGCTCTCGGGCTGGGCTGACGCAGTTCCGAGGGACCTACCCAGAACGAGGCCAGCCTGACCCGTGACGGTTTCCAACTACACAAGTGTCTGCGTGCACTGAGCTTCACTAGCTGCAGACACACCCAGCACACACATGGCCGCCTGGGGAAGGACATGCAGCACTGGGGCTAGAACAGGAACGCTCTGGCCACCGCTGGCCGCGGAGCCATAGAGATCTCACAGGCTCTGAGCATCTTTCTCGATACCCGAAGCTGGGAAGGAGGGGAAAAGTCAGAAAGTGAATCACAGTCCCTGTCCTCAAAGAATTCCTAGTCTAGCTGAGAGGACAGCACCCCCATAAACAGCTCGAGTCCTGGACAGAGGACAACAGGCTATGTGGGAGTCTCGGCAAGGTGTGATGGGGTCGCAGAGGCCAAAGCAATGAACTGTGGCAAACCAGACAGCGATACTTGCACCGTTCCACAGAAAACCCCCTGCAGCGGTCATCGCGAGACCACCCCGTGCTCTCCGAGTCACACAGTTCGGACCTTTTGTGTGATTAATCAAACCCTCCCTTATCCAGGGATGACAGCATCTGTTTACCATTCCTGGCAACAGCTCCTGACACAACACAATGACCTTGCAGTTTCCTTCAGCTCTAGAAAATATCCTCCCTCTGACAAGGCAACAAAAACAAAGTGAGTATCCCCCAAAATTTCAAGGCCATCAACAAAAGTAGCCAAATGGCTCAGTTTTTATTCTATCACCTGCTGCTGGAGTCTACATGCACTCAACTGTTTGCAGTGTGAGGAAACGCTCGGATGAACAGCATTAAACTAACAATCCTGTGTCTGTGAAATATTCATTACAGCCTTAACCAGAGGTTCTCCTGCCCATCAAGAAATTGGTCAAACGGTATATACTAAGACCTAGCAAAAGAAAGAAAGAAAGAAAAGAGAGAGAGAGAGAAAGAACGAGAGAAAGAAAAAAAACAAGTACATGTAAAAACTGATGAAATCCCAGTATGGTCTGTGGTTTTGTTACTTGCATTAGGCCTAAGTCAATGTCTTAGTTTCAATAATCCTGTAACTATAACTAGTTAAGCAAGATGTCCCCACTGGGTGAGGAGGACACAGGCACCTCTCTGCATTACTGCTCACCATCTTGTCAGTCTATATGATTTATGTTGAAAAGAAAAGGCACTTGACACATTAATGGCCAGCTTTACAGGGCTCCGTCCACATCCCAAAATCCTCTTTTCCTCCTAGATTCTCACACTTTGATATCAAGGCTCAAAACTTGCAGATACAATTCCACAAACACATCGCCCCAGTCCTGGGGACGAGGCAGATGGCTTCTGCACCAGAGCTAACACTCCCCCTCAGGGGTCCATAATGTCAACTGTAGGGGCCTAACACAGCCTGAACCCCTGCTATGCCCTGCTTCTAACACCCACCCAGCCCACTCCCCAGCATACCACACCGATGAGAGACATTTAAACATGACATTAAGAAAAGCAAATACCAGCCTGACAAGAAGATGGCACAATGGGTAGAGCATTGGCCTGGAATGCTGAGGACCCAGGTTCGCGACCCTGACGTCACAGGCTTGAGCACAGGCTCACCAGCTTGAGAAGAGGGTCACCAGCTTGAGTGTAGGATCATAGACATGACTGCTTGGTTGCTGGCTTGAGCCCAAAGGTCGCTGGCTTGAAGTCCAAGGTTGCTGGCTTGAGTCCAAGGTCATTGGCTTGAGTAAGGGATCACTCGCTCTGCTGTAGCCCCCTGGTCAAGGCACGTATAAGAAAGCAATCAATGAACAACTAAGGTGCTGCAACAAAGAATTGATGCTTCTCATCTCTCTCCCTTCCTGCCTGTCCATCCCTCTCTCATGTGCATGCTTCCAAAAAAATCAGCAGAATCTCTTACCCAAAACTCACCTCTGTCATTCTGAAACGGCACTTGAATGAACCTCAACCAGTCTGGCTACAAAAGTCTAAGAACTGGGCTCCATGTAATTCAAAATACAAGAAGTAATTCCTCAACACTGTCACTATAAACTCTTCCGGGAGACACACACCCATGCAAGCCCACGGGGCTGGAAGGTCACCTTCCTGCCACCCCCTCACAGGGTCAGGTCACCGAGTGAGTGCCATGGCTTACAGTTTCTACCTCTGGAGGAACACTCTCCCCCCCACTCCCAACACGGGCAGTCCTGAGCCACAGGCAGGACCAAATGCGGGCCTGTCACATACTACACTGGTGAGAACTGGCACACTGGGCCTGTGGCGTCACGAGGAACAACGTGGTGCTGGAGACGTCAGGTTCCTCCAGCACCTCCCCAGCTGCAAGCGCACCATCCACTCCCAGGGAGCCTGGGTGGGTCACTCACACTTGCAGTGACACTTTCACCGGTGAAATGGAGATGGTGGTAGGATAATTGCCCTGCCACGCAGTCTCGTGAGGACTTAGAGAAGTCAGTGCACAACAGGGCTTCAGAGCCATGTGCATGTCCCACGTTAAGCACCCTTCCAGTGTGATTTGCTATTATTATTTTTTTTATTATTATTGCAATAAAACTTGTCATCTCTCATTAACGTAAAATGCAATAAACCACTGTCTGCTGTGATTATTAATTCAGGACACTTCTATCGAGCACCTAGGTCCTGAACCTTCTGAGCCCATGAAAAGAAAAAGCAGCAACTATTCTGGAAGAATCCACATATTACCAAACAAGGGGAGGAGAAGGATCCAACTGTACAGGTGTCCAGGTGGAAAGAAACATTTTCTTTAGCCCGAGTGTTGGACGTAGGGCCCATGAGTCACGAGTGAGGAGCCAGAGGTTGGGAAATAGAAAGGCCAGGATGGGACCTTGAATGCACACATGTGAAAGTCACAGTGATATCCACACCTGCCCCCCTTTCCCCTCTCACCTGAAAAACCCAACTCTCCCCAAGCCTGGCCACCAGACACCTTTTTCAAGCTCTGCAGATAATTCTATTGAAACACCAGCCACCCCAATGATAACAAAACTACTGGCCATGACACTCTTCCCTCCTTGTCCCTATCCTGCAGAAGACACATGCACAGTCAACCACTGCCAACATCTCTGGGATGGAGAGAGGGGGGTCCCAGTAAGGGACAGCCTCACGGGCGCAGAGGTGCCCCTCAGACAGACAGGTTCACACAGAACTGAAAAGAGGGACTCTTGCAGTTTCTGAAATGTTGCCAATCACACAAGGGAAGGCTGATGATGCCTGATTTACAAGCTGGTTTTATAAAAAACAATTTCAAATCCCTAAGCGTGTGAAGCCAAGATTGTAAATGTTGCTAAAATCCCTGGGGTTGTTGAATATTACCTATTGTGACTCCTCTTGACAGCCATGGGCTCACAGAGTGCTTTCTGAATTGACGTGCATCAACAGGGTTCAAAGACAGTGAGACCCAAACAGAGAAGTCAGAGGGCCTGGGCTGAAATCCCATGACTTGTAAATACACGCAGCCCTCAAGGACCCCAGATTACTCAGTCCCCAGCCCTACTGCCATTGCTGGCACTGAAGAAGGACCGCACAGACACCCTGGGTAAACCAAAGAAAGTAAGGTGGAGCCACAGGAACAAGTTCCAATTCCAAGGTCAAGGTTTCCAGTGCTCTCCTTTTCAAATGAGTCACTCACACTCACTTTCCTCCTTCAAAGGGTAGAGAATCACCAACTAATGTGAACAAAGAAGTCATCAGCTCTTCTGAAATACAGATATTTGCATTTTAAAGGCACAGGGCTGTATTGCCTAGCTCCCTCTCCCAGGGAGAAAACCATAGCTAGGGGCACAGACATCAGCTCAAGACCTAGAGTTCAATCCCAGAACATTCCAGATCCTTCAGGATAGTTCTACAGCAGTTATTCTGTGCACTGTTTAAGTGTCATCCTTTTATTTATATTTCAGTTATTTTTACATTTGTGGCCAACATATTGTGTCAAATATCTGTTGTGATCAGAAATTAAAAGAGAGAGAAAATGTGTCCCCTGACATCACAAGGCCGTCCGGATACTGAGGACAAAGCCAGGGAGCAAAGAAAGGAGGCCACCGAGGCCCTTAAATTATCTTCCTTCACAAGAAAAAGTTCAAGTGAGGGCCTCTCTTGACTGAGTCAGCGAAAAGGATTCACGATTAAGAGCCAAAACTCAGTTCTGAAACACTCTTCCTGTTTATAGTGAATAAATTCCCAAAATGCAGAAGAATTAGATTTTAATGAAAGTCTCTCTACTATCGTGTTATTATTGCTCAATAGCATTTTGGCTAAACCAGCTTCACCCTTTCTAGAATTCGGAAATAGCAACACGGCAAATCAACCCCACAGGGATCAAATGACTGGTTAACACTCGACTGCATTTGGTTCCCACATTATAATCAGGGGCTCACAATTATTTCTCTATAGGGGTCAGTGGACCCCAGAAATGCAGCTAGCATCACCTGGGTGGGAATGTGTTAAAAGTGCAAATTCCCAACCCCACAAACGACCTGCTGAACCACAAATCCTGGGGTGGGGCTCTTCATTGTTTCTAGGATTCCTGGTGATTGTGAGGTCCCCCCCCCCCCCGAAGTATGAGCGCCACTACTCTGGGCCAGGGAAACACCCCCTTGTGTCCCTATAATGTCCCCTCGGGTGGTGGTCCTAAGGATGACTCCAACACATAGCTCCCCCCACCACCCAGGTCCATAAACCCCTCCCAAATGGCAGAAACTCGGACTTTCTCCTCTCCCGGGTCTCTCTGAAAGCCTCAGTATTGGGCTGTCCCTCAAGGGCTGCCCACGTCGGCCCCAGCGACCGCTCCCACATCTCCCCAGGTGGGCGCAGGTCCCACAGCCACTGTCACCAGTACAGACCTGCTCCTCAGATACGCACTGATCCTCCAGGCTTACCTGCACCAAGGGTTTCCCCCACCCCTCTGCAGTCACACCCCGTCTCTCTGTCTGCCATGGGGCCTTGCTGCTGTCTCTGGGCTGTGGGACACCTCTGTCCCCCACCAGTTGGCTCCCTTTGACTGAAAGCTACAAGCCTGGTCCCAGAAGCAGTGAGGGCCAGGTGAAAGGATCAAAAGGTAAAGAGACTTTTTTTTTAAGCAGAGTTTATGAAGGCTGGTAATTTCTACGAGAAAGATGAAGGGACCCAAGTTCTCCCCAGCGCTGCCTAGGGGAGACTACAGTGGGGAAGGAGGGAGGGTGATGGGGGGCGGGGGGGCAGAGAGAGACACAGGCAGAGCTCAGAGTGGGTTCTGTGTCACTTCTAGGCAGATACATTACCTGACACACGTAAAAGCTGGAGTATAAAACACTAAGGGCCATCTCACCACTGGGAAGTGTTGCAAAGATCCCCTGAAAAACTGTATATTAAGGACAAAACCACCACCAGGTAAGTAGCCCTCCCTCCACGCAAGGCGCCCTGACATTGAGGTGAGCTGCCCCGCAGTCTGGGGCATGTTTGCATCTGTTCCCCTCCATCCCGACCCCGTTATTTCCAATGTCCTCAGAAGGGAAACAGCACCCACCGTAAATAAAACTCCGAAACAATCCAGAACTACAAGGAGAGGAACAAGGGGCTGTGGGTCGAATTGACAAGCAGCAAACTTAAAACCTAGAGTTTTTCCTTTTGAATACCCACACTCTAGAACCTCCTTTTGGGTTCTCTATTTTCCTTTCTTTTTTTTTTAATTTATTGATTTTATAAAGTTCTTTTTTTGTGTGACAATGAAAAAGAGAGACAGAGAAGGGACAGATAAGAAGGGAGAGATGAGAAGCATCAATTCTCCATTGTGGCATCTTAGTTGTTCATTGATTGCTTTCTCACATGTGCCTTGACAGGGGACTACAGCAGAGTGAGTGACCCCTTGCACGAGGCAGTGACCTTGGGATCCAGCTGGTGAGCCTTGCTCAAACCAGATAAGCCCGTGCTCAAGCTGGCAACCTTGGGGTGTTGAACCTGAGTGTACCATGTCCCAGTCCGACGCTCTATCCACTGCGCCACTGCCTGGTCAGGCTTAATTTATTGATTTTAAAGAGACAGAGAAACATTAACTTCTTGCTGTTTACACTGATTCATGCCATCACCAGCTGACTCTTGTATGTGCCCTGACCCAGGATCAAACCTACAACCTCGGCATGTCTGGACAATACAACCAACCTACCTACCCGGCCAAGGCAAAAACCTAGAGGTTTTAAGTAAATGGATTGCCCTAGATTTCACTTTCTAGATAAAGAGCAAAGATCAGGCTCTGGCCGGTTGGCTCAGTGGTAGAGCGTCAGCCCACCGTGTGGAAGTCCTGGGTTCGATTCCCGGTCAGAGCACACAGAAGAAGCCACCCATCTGCTTTTCCACCCTCTACCCCTCCCTTTCTCTCTTTCTCTCTCTTCCCCTCCCACCACCAAGGTTCCAGTGGAGCAAAATTGACCCTGGCGCTGAGGATGGCCCCATGGCCTCTGCCTAAGGCGCTAGAATGGCTCCAGTTACAATGGAGCAACATCCCAGATGGGCAGAGCATTGCTCCCTAGTGGGTAGGCTGGATGGATCCCAGTCAGGTACAAACGGGAGTCTGTCTGTCTGCCTCCCCACTTCTCCCTTCAGAAAAAATTTTAAAAAATTAAAATAAAAAAAGAGCAAAAATCAGCAAACTTTCTGTAAGAAGCCCAGAGAAGAAATGTTTCAAGCTTTGGGACCCATTCACAATGTCAACACTGCCATTTAAGTCAAGAATGCAGCCATGGAGATAAATGAATGGGCGTGGTCATATCCCAATAAACTTTATTTACAGAAATGGTAAAATTCAGCCTATGGCCTGGGGCCCCCACCCCCTGGATAGTGAGTCTAAGTGTGGCACTGACACAGGGTTGGGCCACACCAGAATGTCCATCTCATCTGCTCTCTTCAACAAACTAGACGATAATCAATACAGTAGCACTCCCTTCTCAGACACATGTGTGTGGGTAGGAAGGTCTCCCCTCAAACTCAGATTTGTATCTTCCTTGCACTGTGGCCTCCACCCAAAGCCCCCATCCTTGTGCACCTGAGAGAGGGAATGTTACCCTGCTTCTTCAAATAAAAAAGGAAGAAGAAGAAAGAAGAAAGAAGAAGGAAGAAGGAAGAAGAAGAAGAAGAAAGCCTGACCAGGTGGTGGCGCAGTGAATCAATCGAGGGTCGGACTGGGATGCAGAGGACTCAAGTTCAAAACCCCAGGGTCGCCGGCTTGAGCGGAGGCTCACCAGCTTGAGCAAGGGGTCACTCACTCTGCTGCAGCCCCCCAGTCAAGGCACATATGAGAAAGCAATCAATGAACTAAGGTTCTGCAAAAAAGAATTGATGCTTCTCATCTCTCTTCCTTTCTATCTGTCTCTCCCTATTTGTCCCTCTCTCTCTTACTCTCTCTCAGTCTCTATAAAAAAAAAAAAAACAGATGAACTGTAGTTTCTGGAGCTGTCCAGTCCCCTCAGCACACACATGCTCGCACATGACACAGGTCCAACCTCGGTGCTGAGGAAGGCACAGGCAAAGGGCAGGCAAACAGACCAACCAGCACCACCACTAGCCCCAGCCTCCTCGGGGTTCCTGCTGCTCAGTGCGATGGACATTCAGTCCCAAGGTCATGAGCGTGACTCAGTCGGCCCCCCTGCAGCACCAGCTGGGGTTACATCCCCTGCATGAGGTCAACATCTGGGAATCCCCAGAATGACCCTAGTGGGTAGGAGTGGTGCTCAGAGAGCATTCTTCTGAGTTCATGAAGACCATGAACATGACACGGGGCAGATGGCAAGTCCTAGAGAGGAGCTGCAATTTGGCTCTTCAAACCTGCACTTCATCCCCGCCTCAGTGGGCCGCACAGAGCAGGGCTCCCAGGACCCTTGGAATCGGGCCGCGCTGAACATCCGAGAGAAAATTCCAGAGCTGTGGAGGAAAGCCCTGATGAGCCCCAGACACATTTGGAATTCATCTTCTTTGTAACTCTAAGACGCGGGAACTGAAGGGTCCCAACATGAAAGTCCTCTCCACGCACACAGTTCCTGAGCAGCCAGGGCAGCAGGCGACTATCCACAGAAAAGCCTGAGTCGGGAGCCTCTGTACGCAAGTCCTGCTCAGATGGTTCTCATCAGACTTAAAGAGGCGCCAAACTTTTTCTTCTCCAATTAAACAGGGCAGGATCCCAAAGGGCATGACCAGCTCTCAGAATGAATCAGCCACAAGCGGGAAGCACTCGCTCACAGGCTGACTGCGGGGGCAGGCGGGGCACGGGCTCTCCCGAAGTGACCGGTACACGATAATGAAAGCACCCCAGGTCAGCCAAGACCCGCCGCCTTCTCTGCCTCCTCCTCACCTTGTGTCCAGCTTGATGACTCCCAGAGCTGGGATGCTAAAAGGCCTCTGTGTCAGGAAGTGACACCAAGCGGAACGCTCTTAGCCTCTGATGGACAGGTGCCTGCGCGGCTGGACCTGGATCACAGGAAGGAGAAATTCTCTCTTCTGCTGCCACCAGCACAGATGGAAGGGATCTGAGGACCACCTCCCCAGCAGGCAGCAACCCAGGAGGAAGAAACCGGGAAAGGTCACGTCCAAACAAATCTATCAACCAGACGAGAAGCGTCCCAGAATGGGCAGGCAGACACGCACCCACAGGAGAAAGAGAAAGCACCATGGACTTGAAACAGGCAACTGCTCCCAAGGGCCTTCCCCCAATGGCCCCACGTGGTCAGGTGGGGCCGCTAGGACAGGAAGCCGCCAGAAGCAGTGCACCCCTGGGAGATGGAGTGTCCTCTGGGACTCTCCCAACAATGAGCATCTCCTTCCACCTGTAAAATCAAAACTAATCCCAATTAGCACTTGATCTAAGACAAATGGGGAAGCATCAGTGTTACAGGGTGTTCCACATTCGGGGCCCAGAGAGAAAGGGGACCCCAGGCTATAGGTGCTTAGCACAGGCTGAGAGTAGTTAGTGCAGTTAGCTAAAACTTACAATCACGTTATCACCTTATTAACAACACCAATAATAACAGTCACAGTTGTTTCAGAAGCATGTGTCCCTTCCAGAAATGAAAACTAAGTGATCATCTCTGCAAACCCACTGAGTTAATAAATCATTGTCTACAAGTCTAAACGTTCAAAATAATTCTCTCCAAGTCCAGTACATAGTTGTGTAAGAAGTTGAAGGACAGGACCCACTTTCCCTCCCAGTTCTAATCCAGGGACCAGGAACAAGGGCAACCACTGGGGACGCCAGAGACCCACAACTCCCATGCAACAGCATAGTCCTGAAGCACAGAGGTTGCTGGTTCAATCCCCAACCAGGGCACATACAGGAACAGCTCAATGTTCCTATCTGTGTGTCTCTCTCTCCATTCCTCCTTTCCTCTCTTGCTAAAATCAATCAATAAAAATTTTTTTTAAAAAAAGTTTAAATCCAATCAAGCCTCCTGACTCCTGTTCTGGCCACACTGCCCAGACCCAGGGGAATGCCCAGATAAAAAGGAGGCTTCAGCAATGGAGAAACCTGAGGGACTGAGGAATTCCTAAAGAATTCCAAGAGTTTTAATGACTCCCTGGAAGTCCAATCAGCCCACAAATCGATAAAATGGGGTCCATGCCAGCGAGGGTCTGAGTGCTCCCAGAACAGAGCCCTGCAGAAGGGGAGGGCGGCCGCAGGAGCTGGCTGGGGAATGCAGGACAGAGCTCCTCAGGCAGAACCCGGCACAGGAACCCACCAGGGGGATGCAGGAACCCGTGGGAATGCAGAGTGCAGTTCACCGGGGCAAGGCCTGAGGGTCTGCACTTCCAACAAGCTCCCAGGAACCACACTCGACATGGCGAGTCCAGGGGAGACATGGTCTCCACACCCCACATTCCTTTTCCCAAGTGACAAGCCACCTCCTTGGGCTTGGGTCTCCACAGAACCACTCCATTCTCAGTAGGGCTAAGCACACAAGCAGAAGCCAATAAATTTCAACTCGTTTTAGCTGGAGTTGGAAAACATACTCAGATTTTATGGTTTATGAAAATTTAAGTTTGATGAACAAAACTGGGTCAGTGGGTTGGTCACTGGACTGCAGGTTGTTGGGGTTGGGGGCAGCTCTTTAAAGGAAATATCAAATATGACCTCAGACTCAAACTTTGGTGGAATTTGGTCTCGTATATAATAAACTCATTCAATTCCCCTGGTAAGTCACACTGGTAAAGCCAGGGCAGAGCCCCAGCATTTCTGCTTCAGAGAGTCACTGACAACATGTTTCTTAACCCTTTTTCGTGCCAGTTCCTACTGAAAATTTACTCAGAAAAAAGTCATCTGCACCAGAATAAAAAGGGGTTTTTAAAGACCAAAGGCTGCAATCAGCAAGACAGAGGTTACAGAGGAAAAGACAGGCACTGGGAGAAACTAAAATGACAGATTATGATGTTATTATTAGAGGTCACCAACGACAATTAAAAGTATTCTTGAAGGGAGAAAACAAAAAACTTTTTAAAAAGAGAAAGCAAACTGTTTTGCCACTGAAAACTAAATAAAACACTCAGTGAAAATGAGTGAGGCTACAAAGAACGTCACTGCAATTGCTGAAACTCTTCTGGGATCTGTGTGGACTCATCAGCTTCTCGTTTTATTGCCATTACCATTAATAAGTCCCCAAAATACAAGAGGGTGTTCACCTATTACAATAGCCATTACCTGATTCTCTGAAGGGTCAAAACACATGCCTTCCACTAGCCCTCACTTGTGGCAAAGCATATTTAATATTTTTAAAAATACCTTCACCTTCAAGGATGGGAATAAACAATTCACATGGAAACCTCCCAAAGGTAAACAAGAGAGAACGCAGGGCCCCACACCAGACACAGTGCAGTAAGATAGGATTTCCCTAGTCACCTATGCTGGAGTCACAGACACAACCTCTTTCATGTAAATTGGCAACATGTAATGATTGAAATGTGTCTAGACCCTTTGACCCAACAATTCCTCTTATGAGGATCTATTCTAAGAAAATAATCCAAACTTTAGAAAAAGCACAATACAGAAATACAGACATGGAAGGTGTATTTCATAGGAACGATTAAGAATTAGAGATAAGCACTGGGGGTTGTTATCAAGGCACCACAGCTGTGTGGAATTACCTTTCCCAGAATGCCCACTCCTGGAGGGGACCTGTTTAGGACTAAATGGGGTCTGCCCAGGATTTCAAAGCTCAAATTGAGAAGCAGGTCAGGATGGTGAGCTCTACATGGGGCTGCAGTGCTTCAAGTTAAGGGTAGGAGGTCTTCTGTGTAAGTCACTGGGGTGGAAGGTGGAACAAGCAGGTGTGGCCTCTGGCATATCCTAGCTCCTTCCCAACCACAAGCCCAGGGAGCGACAGAGACCACCGCCTGCCACAGGCTCCCAGCTGCCACACGTGCACAGAGTCAGTCCCCTTCCCCCACCGCCACTGTGATGGCTTTTATGTCAACATGAAGAAGCTAAGGGATGCCAGATGCTTCTAGAAGACATCAGCATTTGAATCAGTGGGCTGTGGACTGAGTAATAAAGACCCCCCTCTTCCCCAGTGTGGGTGGGCTTCGTCCAATATTGAGGGCCCCATAGAAGAGTCAGAGGAAGGGCAAATCCTCTCTGTTCTGTGTCTGAGCCAGGACGGCTACCTTATCCTGTCCCAAGCATCTGACTCAGCAGACCTGAAGATGGGGCCCGAGAACGTGCGTTTCTGACAAGTTCCAGAGGCTGTGGGTGCTGCTGGTCTGAGGACCCCACTAAGAATGGTCAAGCTACACAGAGACCCTTGAAGAGGGGACTCCAGAGGCCCAGGAACAGCAGCAGCCCTTAGCAGGTGCTCAGGATTGGTTGGAGATACTTGTAGTTACATTACTTTTTTTAAATAAATAAAACCCTTTATTTATTTAAACACGTGGCTAACACCACTAAAATGCAATATAACATGATGAAATCTTATGACTATTTCCTTGTGCATAGGGCTGGGAAACTTTAATCAATATGGGGTAAAACAGTCAAAAATCCAAGATACCTTTCTCTCTTTTTTTGTACACACACCCTGCGAAAAGCTCTTCACATTTTACATAACCAGTACATTCTCTCTGTTGCTCCTAAATTGGAGAATTTAACGAAGAAGACAGGCTACTCTTTGCTCCCAAGTTCTCCGTGGTGAAGCCCACCATCTCCCCAGAGGCCTTCTCTGCTTTGTGCCCGACCCCGCTGCCACCTGCACAATTACACGATGGAGTGTCAGTGCTACCCCAGGAGCAGGACCTGTGATTGGACCCTCCCACTAAGAGAAACCCTCACCTCCCCAGACACACCCTCTAACCAGGCCATGAGAAAGTCACAGGAGTCCAGACGAGGAGAAGTGGCCCCCACGTGCACAGGCTGGAGAGATGGCGAGGAAGGCACAGGAAGAAGGTTTCCAGGGAAACAGTGAGAGAAGGCCAGGAACGTGCTGAAATATACGCCTGTCCAAGCAACTTCAAGATGTTTGTCCTGCGGCTGAAATGCACTGCGTGATGGAGACGGGCCTAGACCAGAATCCAGGACCACGCTGAAGGAGGTATTCAATGCCACATCACAAAGCTCGCACGGTAACCCAGATACAGTGACTCCTGTCAAAGGGGGTGACGATGACCAGACTTACGTGTTGGAAAACAACTCTGGATAAGGAGGCATCAGGGGAGATGTGTTCTGCCTCACTGGTCACCAAAGAAAGGCCAACCGAAAGTGCATAGAAAACACAAAGGAACTAAAATGTAGACAAGGCATGTCCTTACCCAACATGGAAGGGCCTTTGTTTTCTCATCACTCTGATGCACTCACTGCGTTTCACAAATGACTTGAAGCTGGTCGATCAGAACAAAAGCAGTAATAAGGACTGGGGAAATTGAACCCTGAACAAGAAAGTCAGGCAAGGCTTCCTAAGGTTGATCCTGACCTTTGAAAGATAAGATAGATACCCAGGACGACCATGGCCACTGACTGCCATTGGTACCATTACAGAGATCGCAGAAGAGCTAAATGTACCTTACTCTGTGAAAACCGAGTCTTCCGAAATGCACCTCAATCCCAAAATTAACAGCATCCAGGTGATCCAACTGAACAACCAGGCATAGAGAGAACAAGAAAGAACACCAGCCAGGCATCTGTGAACTCAGCCTCTGAAGCCAGACCATCGTCTGACCTGTGTACTTCAATCGCAATTATTGTCCAGTCCATACTACCGGTCTCAAGACTGGTCTGTGCCTTCCAAATTTCCTTTTACAAATCCCTCAAAACATCTGAAAAAGAGGCAGCCAATCCAAGAAGGCCTTGCTCCCCCAAGGCTAAGCAGAGAGGTTGTAATTACGCCACACAAGGAACGCACGCACAGGCACAACCTAATTATCAAAGTCCGTCGGGAAATACACAGGCCCTCACAGGAGGAGATCCTGTGTAACTGAAGTTTAATTTTTACATGTTCAATTTTTTTTTAATTTCTTAAAGTCTAATTTGGAATGGGAAGGAAAGCACTTAAATACATTACAGAACTTCGACATCCGTTCAGAACGAAACACCCGGGGCCAGGTTTGGATTCTGCTGGAAACAGTGTTTTAAAACAGACAGTAGAGCCTGACCAGGCGTTGGTGCAGTAGATAAAGCATCGGACTGGGATGCGGAAGACCCAGGTTCGAGACCCCAAGCTCACCAGCTTGAGCGCAGGTCCATCTGGCTTGAGCAAAAGCTTGCCAGCTTGAACCCAAGGTCACTGGCTCCAGCAAGGGGTTGCTCGGTCTGCTGAAGGCCCGCAGTCAAGGCACATGTGAGAAAGCAATCAATGAACAACTATGGTGTCACAATGGCAATGAAAAACTAATGATTGATGCTTCTCACCTCTCTCCATTCCTGTCTGTCTGTCCCTATCTATCCCTCTCTCTGTCCCTGGGGGAAAAAAACAACAACAACAAAAACCTTTAAAACAGACAGTAGATGGGAAGCACTGTTTCTCAGACGCTAGACAGCAGGGGTACAGGGGTGCAGGGCTGGGACCCTGGTGACAAAAGAAGTGAGGTGAGCCTGTCAGCTGCCCGGAGAGTGACCCAGGCAAGGACCCCGTCCCCCAGAGAGGAGGGCATGGAGCTAGGATAGATGACGGGGCGCTGCACAGTTTGAAACACTCACACCGTGGAGTTTACTGGACGCAAGAGCGTTTGTTTCTTGAGGGCAACAACCACCACTATCATGTCATGTCTAACACGGTGAAGACCACAGCAGGAGGAGCTGGAAAGATTCTGTTTCTGCACGGCGAACCTCTTTCAGTGTAGGGGTGCTCTCATGAAGACACCCGGTTTCTTCTCTCGCACCAGGCCTCCCCTCCCCACGGGAGTGCTCAGGTGAGGTACTTACACTGCAGGTATAGTCACTGCACATTCCACTCTCCCAGAGCCCACAGCACCAGGGGTACAGGCCCTGCATTAGCCACAGTGACCTTCCAGAAGGAAGCCAGGAGCATGAGCGGGGACAGCTATGACATCTGTAGTCACAGCCTGACCTTCCCAATTCTCTACATCGTCCTGAGAAGAGGTCGGCCAGGCACACAGTAGGGTCATAGGGAAAAATTACTGAATGCATTATATGATTAACCGGTGAATGAACAAAGCATTACAGTGACAGGTCTCGGGCAGCATGCATCTTCCTCTCTGAATTCATAGTCTCCTCGTGTTTACGTCAACTGAGGTAGAACAGCCAGAACCAAGCAGGTTAATTCTCCAAGTCCTCAGTAAGCACGATCCCCGTGGTTCACACTGAGTGTTGGGTACCTGGCAACTCCATTCAGGTTATTCTCTGAAAGGCTCTTAGTTCCAGGTTTAAAGCAAGAAGATACAAGGGTCCCTTTAGTGCACCCAGTAATGCAAAGTTACTCTAAAGACAGGTGCCTATAAGGCCCCAAAACACCTTGTCAATTAATACAAATGAAACGTCGTTTACTTTTGGGGAAGCAGTTGATACATGTAATCTGAAAAGGACTAGCATCTCTGGCCTCTACCCACTAGATGCCAGTGGCAAAACACAGAGTTGTGACAACCACATATCACTCCTGACACTGCCAGGGGCCTTCGGGACAGTCCCCCCTAACCCCCACCCCCACCCCACGCCTGTGGAGAACCACTGGTGGGAGTTAATTACTGAATTAGCTGATGATAAGAGAAGGAGAGACAGGTCAACCCTCAACCCGAGGTGGGGGTTTTATCCCAAATAATATGCTGAGCTGTCCATTCACTCAACAGAAGGAGGACACTGGAACAACGTTTAAAACCGGACCTGGCTACAAAGAGACCCAACACCATCTTCCCTTGAGCCAAAGAAAAGAATAAGAGAAACCTTAAATGTGTTCTATTCCTTAAAACACACTTGACTGGGCCCTGGCCGGTTGGCTCAGTGGTAGAGTGTTGGCCCGGCATGTGGACGTCCCAGGTTCAATTCCCAGTCAGGGCACACAGGAAAAGTGCCTATCAGCTTCTCCATCCTTCCCCCCTCTTATCTCTCATATATATATCTCTCCTCCCTCTCCTGCAGCCATGATTCAATTGGCGCAAGTTGGCCCTGAGCGCTGAGGATGGCTCCACGGCCTCCACCTCAGGCTATGGCTCAAGTTGCAACAAAACAAGGGCCCCAGATTGGCAGAGCATCGCTCCCTAGTGGGCTCATTGGGTGGATCCTGGTTGGGGTGCATGCAGGAGTCTGTCTCTGCCTCCCCATCCTCACACTAAATTAAAAATAAAAAACATATTTGACTGGTAACACCTACAATATCACCCCAAAAAGACACCCCAGCTGACCCATCATTAATGTGGATAAGCTCCCTACACAATCTGAGCATGCTGCACCCCATCACAGGCTGATAATAAACAGAGCCGACTTTGCCCTCAAAAAACCAGCAGTGCAGACTGCTACCCAGAGACCATGACTGTCACGGAGGACATGGAACCACCTCCTTCTCCGTGTCCACATGTAGAAGAAAGAGAGAATGTTTCTGAAAACCACTGGCTGCCCAAGGACATAATGGCTGACCAAGAAGGAACAAACTACGGATTACGTACGCTTCTGACTGTCCAAAGAGTCTTGATTACCCACAATGTGACCAAGTATGATTATTTAACCTCCACTTCCCTTGTCTGGTAGAACAGGAAACAAGACAATAGCAAAGGCCATATGTGATAAAGCATCCATGAACATTAGTGGACCATCTGGCATCAGGGCTATACTAAATCCGAGAGCACCCACCAGCTTGCATCATACTTGTTAGCTTTGCAACTGATGCTATTGAAAAGTTAGAAACCAAAAATGTTTCAAGGACTCTGCATTCACAATCTAGTCTTGCCTTACAGTCTGCCCAAACCACATCTCACACATATCCAAATATTTCTTCTTCCTCCATGAACTTCCCTTCATGGCTTCAAGGCAACTGATGACTGTACCATCCCTCCCCGACACGTGTCTGCTTTTAGACCAACTCCTCACACAGAGAAAACCCAAATCCTCGGCCCCTTTAAAAACCACAATACACACGATGAAGTCAGTAGCAAATACAGTCCAAGTCTTCATGGTCCCAGATCAGGGGTTTTAAACACAAGCAGTTAGGAAAATCCCTCGTCTACTAGGGTTCAAAAAGACAAAGAAGACAAGACAAGCCATCCACTCTCGTTACTTGTTAAGGGAAACAAGCAGATTCCTGAGCTTCCCATTTTGTAAAGAGGCACTATAAGGTGGTGTGTGGTCCCCCGAAGCAGAAGAGTCCTAGTAACGTGATGGTGGGGCCATGGGGAGGAAGCGATGGGACCCATGACCATGTGATCAACTGGTCTGACCAGGTCAGCATGCAGCATTTCCAAACCTAGTGTACGGGCAGGAAAATCAATTGCGATTTTGATGGTTCAATTTTTCTTTTCACTTTGAAAGGATTGCTTGCTTTTTGCTGTGCAAAATGTCCCAACATGAGAGAGAATCTTGGGCCATTAGGACAGGAAGACACTTGGCAATCATTACTGTTTCTCAAGGTGTGGCATTGCATCAGACACACAAGATACTGGTTTGCTCAGCAAGCCCATTCCCACTTCCTCTGGCCTACATTTCTAGCCTACTTTGAAGAGAAAGTGACTGTGTGACTTGACTCTACCTCAGGGGTCAGGAACCTTTTTGGCTGAGAAAGCCATGAATGCCACATATTTTAAAATGTAATTCCGTGAGAGCCATACAATATGTTTAACACTAAATACAAGTAAATGTGTGCATTTTATGTAAGACCAACACTTTTAAAGTACAGTAAGTCTCTGAATTCTTTTTAATAACGTTATTATGCTGTTGCTAACCAATGATGAATAAAGTACTTCTTACCATTAATGCAACTTCTGGTGCTACATGGTTTTGCTGATGGCTTTGTAGTCTGGGTGATATGTGATGAGGTTAAGCTTCATGCAGGCGTTCAGACTTCCATCTGTTAAATGTGATCATAGGTCTTAACACTCTTTAGATGTGAAAAAGAGTGCTCACATGCATACGTAGAGCCAAACATTGCCAGTACAGCAACACTCACACGCTGCAGTGTGTGGTATGTGACAGGAAGCACGTTCCAAGTTTTGACAATCAGCTGGTCCAAGGGTTGAAGTTTATTCGTTTTTCCCCACTTGTGTTTGCTCGCCAACTCTGCTTGCTGTCGTGCAAGTCTTTCCAAATCTTCATTCAGTGACTTGAACTTATTCACCCACATGTCTGAGACCTTCAGGTCAACAGCTTGTAGCTCAAAATCTCTGATGAAGACACCGGGAATGTAACTCAGGTCAGCGCTGTCCACTGCACACTCATGTGGATGGGTGATGTACTTAAAAAGACGAGTGCGCTCACAAAATTCTCCAAAGCACGCTTTGAATGACAGCAGGAGATTAGATGTGAAGTTCACTAGCTGCTGGAGATCAAGATCTTGAGCAGGGTCACTTGCTGTGCATGCATCTTTAAACTCTCCCAGTTTTTCAAAGTGTAGTAAATTATCTGTTTCAATGTCGCCGATGACGAGTTCCAGCTTGTTTTCAAATGCAAACTCTGCTTGTTGAAGGGATAAGACTGTATTTCCAACACCTTGCATTTTCACATTGAGCTGGTTCAGATGTTCAGTCATGTCCGTGAGATAGTAGAACTTCAGGAGCAACTCAGTGTTAGCTAACTCAGGATGCTCAACGTTTTTCATTTCAAGAAAAGTCTGGATTTCACTCAGACAAGCCACAAAATGGCTGAGTACCTTCCCTCTTGACAAGCAATGCACATTGCTGTGCAGTAGCACACCAGGATAATTATTTCCAACTTCATTCAGCAGTGTTTTAAACTGGCTATCATTTAAAGCTCAGGCAACAATAAAGTTGACCACCCAAATGACCAGTGACATCACCTCACCAAGCTACTCGCCACACATCTGAGCACAAAGCACCTCCTGATGTAGGATGCAGTGAAAACTTAGGATGGGTCTCTTTTCATGTTCACGAAGAAACGCTACAAATCCCGTTTTTCCCCACCATGCATGGAGCACCATCAGTACACACCAAAATAAGTTTATCCATCGGTAGATTTTTTTTCTTCAGCAAACTCAGTGAAAGACTTGAATAAATCCTCCCCTCTTGTTGTCTCTTTCATAGGCAAAACAGCAAGACTTTCCTCATGCAGTGTGTCACTGACAGCATAACTTGCAACCACGCTAAACTGGAATAAATGGCTTACGTCTGTTGACTCTTCCAAAGCAAGAAAAAAGAATGGTGCTGCATTTATGTCCTTCACTTGTGTTACCTCAATTTGATTTGCCATCATGATGGTACGATCGTGAACAGTTCTTGCCGACAGAGACATGTCTTTTATTCCTTTGATTATCTTGTCTTTATCAGAAAAGTCTTCAAAAAGTTCACTGGCAACATCAAGCATGAATGTTTTGACATACTCCCCATCTGTGAATGGCTTTCCATTTCTCACAATTGCTAAAGCACCAGCAAAGCTAGCCGAATTCCAGTCACCTTGTTGGGTCCAAACACGGAATTGCTGCTGACTAGTTTGCACTCTGCACAGTAGCTCTTGACATGCTTTCTTCCTGCTGTCCCCTGCTGGATATTTTGATGCAAATGTAGTATGGCGTGTGTTGAAGTGCCACTTTATATTTGACCATTTCATCGATGCAATCTTATCATTGCATATTAGACACACTGCAGAACCTGCTCTCTCCACAAAGGCGAATTCCTCTGTCCATTCCTGCTAAAAAGTATGATACTCCTCATCTTTTTTTTCTTTTAGCCATCTTCTTCATCAAAAGGGTTTCTGCAATTAGCTAGCTGACTTGATTAAAAGGAGGGAAGTTTACTTACTGACCTCACAATGATCCGTGTACGTTATGCATTATCCAATAAAAATTTGGTGTTGTCCCGGAGGACAGCTGTGATTGGCTCCAGCCACCCACAGCCATAAACATGAGCGGTGAGAAATGAATGGATTTTAATAGATGAGAATGTTTTATATTTTAACGTTATTATTTTTTTATTAAAGATTTGTCTGCAAGCCAGATGCAGCCATCAAAAGAGCCACATCTGGCTCGCAAGCCATAGGTTCCCGACCCCTGCTCTAGCTGATGCAATGCGAATGAAGAGCCGCGTCCTTGCCCAGTCCTTTGCACGCTCTCTTACCTTCCATGACTTGACCTATAGGGATGTGGAGACCACATGAGATACATGGTGGTGATGGCGGAGCCACAACACAAAAGAAGTCTGGATCCCAGAATCACCACTTGGAGAGAACTCTATGTGGACAAGGAATGAATGTGGGTTAACTTGAAGGCACTATAATTTTGGGGTTTGTTTCAGTAATTTAGTCTTTCCCAGCTGATTTACAGGCTCTCATCTTCAACATAGCAAGTGCAGACTCTCTAAGTCAGTGGTTCTCAAAGTGTGCACCAGGGCGCACTGGTGCACCCTAGAAGATTTCCAGGTGCGCCCTATGGTATTCCAGAGAAATATGTGCCTGTTGGGGACCAAAAAATCAACAGGGTTTTTGGCATTTAGATTTGGGGGGGAAAGAGGTGTGGGGAATTGGCTGTAAGCTGACAGTCTGCCCAACCCCCCACCTCGCTTGCCTGATTAGGTTGCAAAAGGCTGTTAAACTGTGGTGCTGGATTGTTTACACTGCCCGCCATGTTCCCCATAAAGACTGGAGGCAAGATTCTTCTATCCTTTGTTTGCTATAAATTTTAAGATGATATGTATGGTGGGGGTTTTCTGTACTTGGTAAAATTCTTGGGTTGCCTTGGAAATATAATCAGAGACCATCGATTTGCTAATAGCCTCACTCTGCCCTATAAATAAAGCAAAATGTGGGTTTTGGGAGCACTTTGCTCTTACCAGCAGCAGTTACAGGGCCCTCCCAACCCTGTATTTCCTTAACTCCACACCGTTCCTACTCGGGACCTGGATTACTAGCTGCACTGGTTTGTGGCATGTGCCCAATATTTTATATATTATACCATTTTATTATGGAAATATTGCTCTTTTTGTTAATATATCATTATTATATTTATTATTAACACATCATTATATTATTTTTAGATAAATACACCCAAATAAAATGAATAGATTTCTCAAAAAGAAGTGTGATATTCAAGAATCCAATTCTGGAAGTGAGCAAAAGATAAGTGTAAATAAAATAGGACTTGAAGGCTGACGGGCAGAATTTAATTTATAGCATTTTCCATCACTTAACACTGAACAATATGCTTGGATGAAAAACCCATTCATGGAAGCTTTTAGTGATCTTGGTTTAACATTAACATAAAATGAACTGGCAGCTATATCCACTGATCGTTGATTGATGATTAAATATAAAAAATTTTCTCTTGAAGCCTTTTTGTATTTTTATAAAAGAAGAATATGTGGCAATATCTAAAAAAGCTTTGAATATTTTACTACAATTTTCAACATCCTATTTATATGAATTAGGATTTTCTATCCTCAACACAATTAAGTGTAAAAAGAGAGGAATTCTTCAATGTATTGATGAGGAAATAAACGTTTGCCTTTCAAATATATGTCCAAACATTGAAGAAATCACTAGGACACATCAGGCTCATGTTTCTCATAAACACAAGAATAAAAAAATTTAACACATTTGCGCCGGGACCTGACAAATTTACTAAATCTTACTAAGAATGGATCTATATATATAAAATGATAACTTTTTTGTCATTTTTTTTATTTCTTAACCCCTATTTTTTACAAATTCTAAAAAGCATAACTCAAAAAATGTGACACAGCCTCACCAGGCAGTGGCATGGTGGATAGAGCGTCGGACTGGGATGCGGAAGACCCAGGTTCGATACCCCGCGGTCGCCAGCTTGAGCGCGGGCCCATCTGGCTTGAGCAAAAGCTCGTCAGCTTGGACCCAAGGTCGCTGGCTCCAGCAAGAGGTTGGTTGGTCTGCTGAAGGCCCGCGGTCAAGGCACATGTGAGAAAGCAATCAATGAACAACTAAGGTGTTGCAACGGCAACGAAAAACTAATGATTGATGCTTCTCACCTTTCTCTGTTCCTGTCTGTCTGTCCCTATCTATTCCTCTCTCTGACTCTCTCTCTGTCCCTGTAAAAAAAATAAAAGAAAAAATGTGACATAAAAATGTTTTTTAATGTCAGAATAAATTTAATTTTGTCATATTTATTTCATTTAATTACTATAAAAGCATGCCTGAACTTTATATTTTTTTCTTTAATATTTGACTTAATTATTATAACATATTTCTTGAAATTTGTATATAGTGCACCTACAATTATTTGTAGAATTTTAAATGCGCCTCGACTTCAAAAAGTTTGAGAACCATTGCTCTGGGTTATTAAAGAAAAAGTTATCCTGACACTTGTTAAAATGGTAAGGAAGACTTTATTCAAGACTGTTGCAATAGAGGAAAGAGATTGGGCTCAACTCTGAATACAACAAGCAGTGGGAATTTGCAGGCAAGGAGAAGGGCAAAGAGGTCAGTGGATGGAAAATTCCTAAGAGGAGACTTCCAGGGTAGGGGGATTCTTGCTAAGCTAACTTACCAGGATTTGGGGGAGAGGCAGGCCAAAGAGATACATACACATCAAAGGTTGGGGATGAGGAACCTGACCAGATAGATATCAAGGGTGAGGAATAACTTAGGAAGGTTCCCTGCTGAGACTGGGCTGAGCAGGCCAAGGAGAGAACCAGGGGCCAAGGGGGAGGCCTAGTAGAGAAGAGGGGTCAGAGGAGCTGGACTACAGTTTGGTCAGGGGGAGGCTCTGTCAAGGTAGGGCCCTGGAATGGGAACTTTCACAACCTCGTTAAACCTTAGGTAGGAGAAGAAACCGACGGAGGTCCTTACTGTACAGACCACACAGCTGCAAGGCCAGAAAGAGCCAGGACTGGATGTCTCCAGCAATGGTTCAGGTTTGATCCCACATTTCAGTGCACTAATATATTAAATACCAAAGTTCAGTTGTACTAGACAGCCATATCATCCAAGGATGAAAGCAACTTTTACTGCCTTGAGCAATGTAAGCAGAAAGCATCCCTGCTTGTAAAGCAGAAAATGTAAACTCTCACCTTTCATTTCTCAGCTTTAAGTCTGAAAAACAAAGGGGAAAAGAGATGGGGGAGGCCTGGGTTACAAGAGCCTGGTGTGGGGCATGGCCGGACCTGTCAGATTCCCTAGTGCTGTGTCAGTGGGAATGATTAAACCCTCTAGGCATGGGCAAGGAGCAATGAACAGACTCCAGGGCCGTATCCCCAGACAGCATAAACAAGGGAGGGGTGGGGAGGCAACCCTTTCCCACAGTCAGCTACCTGAGAGAGCCAGGAATGCCCCAGAGCCCAAAACCCTTTGTGGAACTGGGCTCAGAGCCGACTCAACATTCTGCTACACAGCCTCACTGCTTTAATTCTTGGCCCTCCGGGATAGGACCTGATGTTTCTAAAAGACAATTGTGCAGAGTTCCGCACTAATATCCTTCCCTGCACACCCCTACTTTGGCTTCTCCTCCCTGCCTTGCAAATGTGCCTGGGATTTTTAATTTTGTTGTTATTTTTTTAAATGAAAAATGCACTTTATATAATGCTGTATTTTATTTAAACTGTCCAATGCAGTTTATTTAATGCTTCTAATTTGCAAGGGTAACTTCTTCACGCCATACCAGAGGTCACTTGAATAACGCCGACTCTGGGAAGCACAATGGAGAAAGACCCAGACTGGTATTGGGGCCACTTAGCTTGGCACAGGGCTCGGCACCATAATTCTAGAACAGTGGTTCTTAACCTTTTTTGAGGTACCGAACCCACCAGTTTCATATGCACATTCACCGAACCCTTCTTTAGTGATAAATAAAATATGATTTTTTTTTTCCAAATTCAAGACATAGGTATATTTTTTTTACTGGTGCACAAAATGAGCCGTGCATGAACATCACCTTGCTCAAAGAACAAAACCAACAAAGTGCATGAACTCACAACAAATTACGGTATTACTTTATTCTGGCCTCCGCAGCAGAGGCTTCTCCGAACCCCTGAGACCGACTCATTGAACCCCTAGGGTTCGATAGAACCCAGGTTAAGAACCACTGTTCTAGAACAGAAATTGAACTGTGTATGACAAAAAATAAACTCCCAAGGAGCCACAAACCCTTCAAACTGCATACAAAAAGTTGTGCAATTTGTGCACAGGTTATCCTGGGGAGAGGTCCTATATGTTTAATCAGCTTCTAAAGAGGTCCCAATAGTTTAAATGGCCTCATCATCAACACCACTGGAATAAAGTCCCCAAACCTCTGACTCCTGTGGCCCAAGTTGTATATCTCCTTCAGCTTTCAAGGTATGATTTCGAACATTCTTATTTGGGACCAAAAGAAAAATCTTATTTTATAGCCATGGTTTATGCAATGAGCCCTGAATTATTACGGTTTTCCATGGTTTCTCTGTCCAGTAGGCTAAAAGTATGCCAACTTCTCTGGTAAATAGCTACAAACAACCACTTGGAACTCCCTGCAGGCAAGATAAATTAGAGTGCTACGTAACAAACACACCAAACAGAGCTGGATTCCATGCAAGTCACTCAGCACATATTCCATAGCTCTGACCTCTGCCCCAGAGCCAAAGAAAAGCCCCAGCCTGCAACCCATCTTTGGGCTGTCCCTCCTCAGACTGGAGGACAGAAAGTGATGAGATTCCACTACATAAAAAATTTCGTGGAAATCTAATCTTTAAGCTCCCAACAGCGGGACTTATGTTCATATGGGCACCGTTAAAGATATGTTATTTTGGGCCCTGGCCAGTTGGCTCAATGGTAGAGCATCAGCCCTGAGTGTGGAAGTCCCAGGTTTGATTCCCAGTCAGGGTACACAGGAGAAACGCCCATATGCTTCTCTGCTCCTCCCCCTCTCACTTCTCTCTCTCTCTTTCTCCCTCTCTCTCTCCTCACATCCTGCAGCCATGGTTCAAATGGAGCAAGTTGGCCCCAGGTGCTGAGGATAGCTACATGGCCTCCACCACAGGCGTCAAAAAATGGCTCTGGTTACAATAGAGCAAGGGTCTCAGATGGTCAGAGTATTGCCCCGGGTAGATCACCGTCGGGGCGCATGCGGGAGTCTGTCTCTGCCTTACCTCCTCTCACTAAAAAATAAAATAATAATAATAATAATTTCATTTTTAATTTAAATTTAAATAATTAAAAGGTGCCAGGGGTAGTCAACCTTTTTATACCTACCGCCCACGTTTGTATCTCAGTAGTAAAACTTTCTAACCGCCCACTGGTTCCACAGTAATGGTGATTTATAAAGTAGGGAAGTAACTTTACTTTATAAAATTTATAAAGCAGAGTTACAGCAAGTCAAAGCATATAATAATAAGAGTCTGACCACTGTCCTGATCTTAACTGGTCAACAGTTAGTCGATTAGTATGTAATCGTGGCGCCCTTTGGTTGCTCCGCTACCGCCCACCATGAAAGCTGGAACGCCCACTAGTAGGCGGTGGGGACCCGGTTGACTACCACTGAATGCTATTCTAGCCCTGGACGGTGACTCAGCAGATAAGAGTATTGGCCTGGTGTATGGACATCCTGGCTTCAATCCCCGCCCAGGGCACACAGGAGAAGCAACCATCTGCTTCTTCCCCTCTCCCTCTACATCTTCTCTCACTTCTCCTCTCACAGCCAGTACTGCTTGACTGGATCGAGTGTCAGCCCTGGGCACTGAGAATAGCTGGGTTGGTCCAAGTGCATCAACTTAAGATGCTAAAAATAGCTCAGTTGATTCAAGCAACCGCCCAAGGTGGATCCCAGTTGGGGGCGCATGCAGGAGTCTGCTCACTATCTTCCCCCCACTCATTTAAAAAATTAAGACTATATAAAAAAAAAAGAAAACAGATAAGCATCCCACTGAAAGCATAATGGCGGTTATCAGCCAGCTTGAATTTGCTCTTTCAAAGAGAGAAAATTTGAAACTGGCACTGGCTTTCCTGCCACCCAGAGGCGCAGTGCTGAGTCAGCCAGAAACAGCAGCTAGGGAACAATCACTCAGCAAAAGCAGGCTTCTACTCAGCCCCCCCCCCCTACTGCGCTGCATTTCCAAGACGTTAAAGACACACAGTGTCACCACAGTTTTAGAGCGTAAGCAAAATGGACTGATCAATGTCATACGTGTTCTCTGGGAACTGACAGGGAAAGAAATTAGGAGACATGATGGATGGCCCCCGCACGAATTCCACACTTCCCTTCCCCAGGAGCACCAATGCAAAATTCGTCAGCTTGAAGAAAATGAGATGGGACTATTTATTGGAACCTCAGATAAATGATGATCAAATATACAAACTGAGTGGAGCCTGCACATTAAATGTTTAAGAATAAAAAATGTGTGTCAGCAATAAACAAAGGCACAGAAGCAGAGCAGAAAAGAAAAAAGAGACTCAAAAAATGTGAGGAAACTCTAAGGGAGTTCTGTGACAACATGAAGAGAAATAATATCCGCATCATAGGGGTTCCTGAAGAAGAGGAGAGAGAACAAGAAATAGAAACTTTGTTCAATCAAATCATAGCAGAAAACTTCCCTAAATTAAGACTAGAAAACATTTCACACGTTCAAGAAGCACACAGAACTCCATTAAAGAGAAACCCAAAGAAATCTACACCAAGACACATCATAGTTAAAATACCAAAGCTAAGGGATAAAGAGAAAATTTTAAAAGCTGCTAGAGAAAAAAAGGCTATCACTTACAAAGGAGCCCCATAAGGTTGACATCCGACTTCTCAACAGAAACACTTGAGGCCAGAAGGGAATGGCAAGATATAACCAAAGTAATGCAAAGAACAAGAACCTACAACCAAGACTACTCTATCCAGCAAGGCTAACATTTAAAATTGAAGGAGAAATAAAGAGCTTCCCAGACAAAAAAACCTCAAGGAATTCATTAAACCAAATCAATTCTGCAAGAGATACTAAGGGGCCTGTTGTGAACAGTTCAAAGGGGGAAAAGAATATAGCAAAAGAAGAATACAGCTTTAAAGAATAAAATGGCAATAAACAACTACATATCAATAATAACCTTAAATGTAAATGTATTAAATGATCCAATCAAAAGACAAAGGGTAGCTGCGGGGATAAAGAAACAGGACCCATACATATGCTGTCTACAAGAGACACACCTTAAAACAAAAGATGCACATAGACTGAAGGTAAAAGGATGAAAAAAATATTTCATGCAAATGGAAATGAAAAAAAAGCCAGGGTAGCAATACTTATATCTGACAAAATGGACTTTAAAACAAAGGCTGTAGTAAGAGATAAAGAAGGACACTACATAATGATAAAGGGAACAATTCAACAGGAAGATATAACTATTATAAATATCTACGCACCAAATATAGGAGCCCCGACATATATAAAGCAGACTTTGATGGATATAAAGGGCGAGATTAACACCAATACTATAATAGTAGGAGATTTCAATAACCCACTAACATCACTGGATAGATCCTCAAGAAAGAAAATTAATAAAGAAACAGCAGACTTAAAGGACACACTAAATCAACTCAATTTAATAGATATCTTCAGAACTTTTCACCCTAAAGCAGTAGAATATACATTCTTCTCAAGCGCTCATGGTACATTTTCTAGGATAGACCACATGTTAGGACACAAAAATTGTCTCAAAAAATTTAAGAAGATCGAAATCATATCAAGCATTTTCTCTGATCACAATGCTATAAAACTAGAAATTAACCACAAAAGAAAAACTGAAAAATACTCAAACACTTGGAAACTAAATAGCATGTCAGCTATTCCACTTTTAGGAATATACCCTAAGAACACCATAGCACTGTTCAAAAAGAAGAAATGTGCCCCCATGTTTGGGGCAGCATTGTTCACAATAGCAAAGATCTGGAAACAGCCCAAGTGTCCGTCAGAGGACGAGTGGATTAAAAAGCTTTGGTACATATATACTATGGAATACTACTCAGCCATAAGAAATGATGACATCGGAACATATACAACAAAATGGGTGGACCTTGATAACATTATACGGAGTGAAATAAGTAAAACAGAAAAAAACTGAGAACAGCATGATTTCATACATAGGTGGGACATAAAAGTGAGACTATGAGACATGGACAAGGGTGTGGTGGTTACGGGGTCGGGGGAGGGAGGTGAGGGTGGGAGAGGGGGGAGGGGAGAAGCACAAAGAAAACCAGATAGAAGGTGACAGAGGACAATTTGACTTTGGGTGATGGGTTTGCAACATAATTGAATGATAGGATAACCTGGAGATGTTTTTTTTGAACATATATACCCTGATTTATTAATGTCACCCCATTAAAATTAATTTTAAAAAATGTGTGTCAGTAACCCTTTCTAAGAACACGAGCATGAGAACACAGAGACTGGTTTTGCTGATGTTGGCTGAAGACAGGATCAAGCAGCACCTCGTCCACCCAGACATCAGCTGAGCAAAGAAGCCAAACTGAGAACTGACAAGGAAAGAAGGTCACAGGAGGTGGACAGTGCCGAGGCCCCACGTGGCAGGATGGGCTGGCATCTGCATGGTGCCACGGACAGGGAAGTTCTAAGCTGACCATAAATCAGGCCTCGGGCAGCAGGCTGCCAGGCCCTGGGGCCACAGGCAGAGCCAGCCCAAGAGACAGACGTCTGGGTAACTCAGACTGCCAAACAGTGTGCTTCATTCAGTATATCATACTGTTCTCATGAGTTTTCCAATTCAGATCATTCGCCCAACATTACTTTAGTTTTAAAAAAGAATAATGTGTATAAAAGGAAATTAGCCAAGTCCGTCCATGGGTGAGTATCCAATTCAGGTGACTGACAGTTCCAATGTGAAGCAGATGAAACACAGCAGGTATATGTGGAGTTTAGGGAAAGAAGCCATCCCGGGGGGGCTGGAGGTTGCTGGGAGGGGCAAGGAGCCCTGCAGGGGAAGAGCGGGAATGGTTGTCAAAAAGCCCCCTTCAGGGCTGGCAAGCTCTGAGCCAACAGGGCAGAATGCGGGAGGGAAGCCAACCAATCATCAGGAAAAGGCTAGACAATGAGGCCAACACTAGAGAGTATGTGTGTGTGTGCACAGATGTGTATGGTCTGTGTGTATGCTTGTGCATGTGTGCGTGCACGTGTGAAAGCTAATACCAAAGCTAAAACTCTGGTGGCGCAAAGACAGTGGTCACATGAATAGGTGTCAGAAAGTTGGAAGAGGTGAAATGGTGAGTTCCAGTCTGGGGCTGAATTTCCCCGACCAGTGGCCATGTCAAAGGCACAACCTGGAGGGACCCCCTGTGATCCTCAGCCTCACACAACCCCTTCCCTTCACCTGTGGGCAGGATCCAAGACTCAATTTTAAGCGATCTGAACTATTCCTTCAATGTGGTCCTCTTGGAAAACCATCTAGCAGGCATGACCCGGCTGAAGACCTTACCCTGCAGAGCAGGCTTGCCTCTGAATGGCAGCACCACACCCCGGCCACCTCTGACTGAGTGACCTTGGGAACTACAGGCAGTGAACAGAGAGGTGACAATGAGACAGGTGCAATGGGAGGTGACCAGGTATGTACAGGGGAGAGTGTGTGAAGGAGCAGCAGGGAGGGAAGGCCTGAGGCCAGTGACATTATAGTCCCACAAAGGAATGGGAGTGCCAGCAGGTAAGAGGAGCAGAGGAAGCAACCCCTGAGGTTCCACAGCCAGCAGGAGGCCTGGTTTTCAAGCCCAGGCTGGTAAGCACCCCAGGAAGTTCTGAGCATGGGAATAAGATTTCGGCACTACTCTGTGGACAGTAACAGAAGTAGAAAACCAACTGAAGGGCAATAGCATTCAGAATTTTACTGAAAATCAAAACCACTCCCACAAAAAAAAAAAAAAAAGATTTGATACTGATGAAGACATTTCAAAGAATACACTCAGACTCTAAAGCTGTTTCCAAAGAAGAGGCCCCAAATTTCTGAGTAGTGGTGGTCTCTTTCAAATTAGTTTCCTGGGCCGTGCCGCCACCCCTACGTCCAACATGATTCTTTCCAAAGGGAAGCACTCATGGGACTGGTTTGATAACAGCCTCCACACAGCCACACAGAGCTACCTTCCCCAACAGATGGGGCTCGGGGATTCAGCATCAGGGGATGAAGAGCACCCACCCCCTCCTCCTCTCCCAGAAGCCAGGACATAGGGTCCTGGGCTAGCAACTAGTGAACCAAAGTAATAGCAAACAGATGCTGAAATATCCTTTCCTAGTACTTTCACTTATGATCTTATGTGTCTGGTCTCCCAATCCTCAGGTAGCCAGCTGGTGCCAAGGTGGGCCGTAGGGAAGCTGAGGCTCAGGTTCTGAGCCTTGGAGCCCACCCCCTTCCCCTTTTTGTGCGTGTGTCCTTAGACTCATCATTCCCAGCCATTTCACGGGGCCAGGTTAGGAGGTGGGTCTAGAAAATGAGCCAAAGAGGCTCCTCAGCCAGTCTCAAGCACAAGCCCCAGGCCAACCTGACTCCTGCTCTACTTGGTCCACACCAAGTCCCAGGAAACTCCCCTGTGGTCTGAGCTAAAGCCAAGCCCTCTCCTCCCTGACCAACCTGGGGCAGTAGCAGGTGTCTGGTCAAGCAGTGGAGGACCCTCTGTGCTAACTCTCCTTAGTATCTCCATCTATCACACACTAAAAAAGCAACTAACAGGACAGGTAGCGAGACGTCACACTATGCAGGGTCAGAAGTGCTACCAGAGGGGCTAACTCAGACGCTGCCACCTCCTCAGAGGTACCCCGCCCACCCGAGCTTCAGCTGCACAGTTCAAAATAAGATTGTTAATTACACATTCTGATGCCAATTATTTCTGAATGCATTATGAACCAGGATTTTTGCTAAGCAACTTTATTTTTATAATTCTTTTTCTCCTATCATTTTTCCATCATTACACTCTGGTTTGTATTACACTAAGATGCAATTAAGAAAGATAAGTCCTTGTAGTTTAAATCTATTTCAATTTTTTCTAAATAAAGAGTTCCATATCCACCCATAACAATGGAGCACACAATATAGCCAAAAGACCAAAGAAATAGCTTAGCTAAAACTAGCTGAGTTTCTTTTTTTTTTTTTTTTACAGGGACAGAGAGAGAGTCAGAGAGACGGACAGATAGGAACAGACAGACAGGAACCGAGAGAGGTGAGAAGCATCAATCATTAGTTTTTCGTTGCCGTTGCAACACCATAGTTGTTCATTGATTGCTTTCTCACATGTGCCTTGACCACAGGCCTTCAGCAGACCGAGCAACCCCTTGCTGGAGCCAGCAACCTTGGGTCCAAGCTGGCAAGCCCTTGCTCAAGCCAGATGGGTCCGCGCTCAAGCTGGCGAGCTTGGGGTCTCGAACCTGGGCCTTCCGCATCCCAGTCCGATGGTCCAACCACTGCGCCACCGCCTGGTCAGGCAAACTAGCTGAGTTTCATAAGGCAAATCGACTTATTTTGAAAACCTCAGCATGAGACACTGAATGGAAGGATAAAGAATTCTTCATCACACAAAACTCAAACAGGCCACAGACTAGTGTGTTCATAGTAAAGACATGGTGTCACCCTGCCTAAGGGACAGGATGGGCCAGGTCAGGCCTCCCAATGCTGAACTCAGGGATTGCTAATATTCAAATGTTTACCCTGAAAAATGGCACCATGTGAACTGGCCCATGTTGAATGAAACTTCTTTCTGGTCTAAGGGTGATGTCATCGAACATGTAGAAGACTGAACACAGGAGAATAAAGTGTCTTCACTAACTCTGAGCCACAATCTGGGAGACAGAATTTCACACTCATGGGCACTAAGGTTGGTGCCTGTGGCGTTTTGGGGACGAGAAATTTTTCTGTGCAACGCTTAAATGCAAACAGCCATAATCCCATTCAGCAGGCAGTTCTGGTAACAGGCCAAACAGTAAATATTCCAATCATGTGGGACATACGTAATCTGTCAAAACTTGCCATCATGGCATGAAAGGAAACCGAAAACACATAACCAAGTCACTGTGTGGGGATTCCAATAAGAATTTATTTACATAGGCACTCACCAGTTGGCTCAGTGGTAGAGCACCGGCCCAGCGTGTGAATGTCTTTCAGGTTCGATTCGTGGTCAGGGTGCACAGGAAAATCATGCATCTGCTTCTACACCCTTCCCCCTCTCGCTTTTCTCTATCTCTCTCTTTTCCTCCTGCAGCCATGGCTTGGTTGGAGCAAGTTGGCCCCAGGCCCTCACCTCAGGTGCTAAAATAGCTCTGTTGCCGAACAACAGTCCTATATGGGCAGAGCATCACCCCCTAGCAGATTTTCCAGGTAGATCCCAGTCAGGGCACATGCAGGAGTCTGTCTCTCTGCCTCCCCCCTTCTCACTTAAGAAAAATAAAAAAATTAAGATTAAAATAAATTTATTTATACAAATACCCATAGCTGGGATTGCCGAGCCCCATTCTGGTCGTCAGAGCACCAGGAAAGAGGGTGACGTCAGCACCCTTACAACACCCTCCAGTAAGAAATGGGAGGATCTGCCTGACCAGTGGTGGCGCAATGGATAAGAGCATCAACCAGGAACGCTGAGCTCACCAGGTCAAAAACCACAGGCTTGCCCGGTCAAGGCACATATGAGAAATAACTACAAGTTAATGCTTCCTGCTTCCCCCACTCCTTATCTCTCTTTATCTCTCTCAAATCAATAAATATATATATATTTTTTAAAGTGGCAGGATCTGTAACCAAGACACTGAGCTTAGCCACTTATCACATCTAGGCTCATGTAGAATCAAGTCTGGACATACAAGGCAGAAATCACTTCTCAACAACCTGCTCTCATGGTACCAGTGTTTCCCCGACAGAGCAGCTTCTACTCTGCCACGGCGGACGTGTCTTCTGAGCTGGGTGTCCATCAGAAATTCAGTTGTAACCTCCCAAAACGGCCTGGTCATTTTTGTACCTAGCCATAGGCCAAGGCCAGGGTGCAGGCTGTGGTCACTGAATTGAAAGGGGTAACTGGTCTACCAGAGAAAGAACCCGCCCAGCAACTCAGACACCACTCAAGAATGAAGTGCCCTGAAGACAAGCCTTCCTGTTCCCAGCCTCAAACTCCTACCTGCTGACTGGCCAGGAAGGGCCTCAGGAGGCACGGAGCAGCTCAGGTCCACCACTGTTACCTGTCATCCCTGATACCTGTGGTTCCTCCTTGTCCTGGGCATGGCCTCCTCTCTCACACTCATCCCCATCCATCAGCAAATCCTGGAAACACCATCATCAAAATGCATCCAGATTTCAGCAACATTTCACCAGTATCACCACCAGTACTCTGCTCACTGCGACCTCCTAACCAGTCTCACTGATTCTGCCCTGACCTCCTCTCAACAGCATATTCTCACATGAAAAGAAAATCTGTAAGATCATGTCTACCCAATGGCCCCCAAAGGCCTTACAACGGCCTGTGAGGCCCCGTGCCACCTGGACCCTGACACGTGCCCCACCATAGTCTCCTCCCTGATCAGCCCTCAGCCTGAGCCTCCTCAGATGGTCCCTGCTTCCCTCCCTTATTCTGTGATCTTTATTCTTTATCCTGTTTCTGTCCTCACTCTCGACTACACTTTCAGGTTTCCAGTCTCTTCCTTTGACCTAGAAACATTCAAGTAGAAGTTAGTAACCTAAAAGAATGGGGCTAATTTTTATTACTGTTCTACCAAATCCTTACCGCAATGCTAAAAACATTAACAACCCAAGAGTTCTTAATGGTATTGTTTAAATGATCACCTCTAAAGGATAATATGGATCCAATTCATTATTCTGATACATAAGGGGAAAGAATGAAGCCGTTATTCAGCCTTTTGAATAAAAAGGATACCACAAGGTAAAATTTTAAAGTTTAAATAAAGTTCTTCATAGAAACTTCCCAGCTAATAAGCGCAGAACAAACAACAGCATGAGGGTACCGCTTTTCTGTAAACCCTAAACAAAGCGGGCTCTGGGTATCGTATGGGTCATCAAAGGCTGCTAACACTGTGAGGGAGAAACGATGGGGACCCGAGCAGGATGAGCAGCCTAACAACACCTGTCCATCTTAGAGCTGCAAAAAATAAGACAGAATGTCTGACCTGACAGAAGGTACACTATCACACAGGGAATGTTGTTTATCAATAAATTGAACCTGAATCGGATCTAGCCTTTAGTTTACAGGAAACTTTGGGGACAATAAAGCATGTTAAATAACATAGGTATACTGGCAGAAAAATCTACATTGTGGGGACCCTGAGAGGACAAAAAGACCAGGCCTCTTGACCACACACATGGCAAGAGAACCGGAGGGCAAGACACCTGTCCACTGAAAGAGCATTAGGAGACGTAGCAACCAATGCAACGTGTGAATTCTGTTTAAACCCTCTGGTTACCCTAAAATATTTCTAGCTAACTGTGAAAAGAATATTTATGAGACAGTCACAAAATTCTGAATGTGATTATTTAGTGACATTAAGAAATACATCATTGTTTGTGTTTACATGCAATAATGGTATTGTGTTGTATAAAAAGAAATCCTTATCTTTCCAGAGAGCCCAATTAAGACATCTGTAAATAAACCTGATTTTCCTTTTCCCATCCTCTCCCTAACATTGTTCTTCGAGTAAAGGACTTTGGTTGTCTGGATGCTGTAGACGTGTGCTGTTTTCAAACACACTTGTGAATGAGATAATGCAAAATAAAAAAAATAGAGATGAAGCCTGACCAGGCGGTGGCACAGTGGATAGAGCATCAGACTTGAACGCAGAGGACCCAGGTTCGAGGCCCTGCTGTCGCCAGCTTGAGCACAGGCTCATGGGTTTGAGCAAAGCTCACCAGCTTGAGCCCAAGATCCCTGGCTTGAGCAAGTGGTCACTCAGTCTGCTGGAACCCCGCGGTCAAGGCACATATGAGAAAGCAATCAATGAACAACTAAGGTGCCGCAACGAAGAATTGATGCTTCTCATCTCTCACCCTTTATGTCTGTCTGTCCCTAACTGTCCCTCTCTCTCTGTCTCAGTCTCACACACACACACAAAAAAAAATAGAGATAAAAACCAATGAGAATACCAGGCTCAAAGTTAGGGCTGTGAGATAAATGCCCAGATGCAAAGACAGCGAACGTGTGCACCCTGGTGCACCTGCACGGGCATCCTAGGCACCGGGGCACACCTAAGTGTAAGCTGCTCACCCCGTGGAGGTCAGGCTTCCGGTGTCAGCACCTGGAACACAGCCATGAACCTGGAAATAGAAAAAGAAGAAAAGACTTCTGAGTCTTCACCACGCCCATGCACATTATTCCATGAAAGGAAAAAGTGCGTCACTTATAAAACTACTATCAAGCGAGACATCGGCAACAGTCAAACGCAGAGGAAGGAAAAAAAAGACGCAGCACTAGAAGCAGGGGAGCAGAGACACAGGAGTTCATGGAACAAGGACCAAGAGCACAGATTCTACCCCGGGGGAGGGGGGGTTCACCCTGACACAACCTTCTACAGACACAACACCCCAGAGTCCGCAACAAAGGTTCAGCCAGGCCTCTAAATACAGCAAGGGCAACATGGGCACTGCTGGGAATTTGGATGGTTAAAATGTAAGAAGCAACTATTCATGTATTGAGGGAGAGAGGAGGTTTCAAGGAAAAGCAGAATTGAGATCACTGAGTAAAAGGCAGAGTTCAAGAGGTGGGGCTTCCAGACAATGAGAACCAGCCACAGATGGGTGGGCAGGCTTACCACAGTGAGGTTCCAAACAAGTCCAAGGTTTTATGCAGGGTAATGTTAAAAACTCATTCTCATACTCATTAAAAACAGTAAAGACGACTTTATTCACCGCTATCGAGGCAGAGAAGAGAGATGGAATCAACTGCAAATACAGTAGACAACTAGGAATTTACATACAGGATTTTGTACATATGAGCATTTTTCTGATAGGAGAAATCCAGAAAGAAAAAGGTCAAGAACCTAATTGTATTCTCAGAAGTTAACCCCAAAATGCAGAGCTAACTGAGCAATGAAAGAGCCACTGTCTGCCCAGGAGAAGTGACCAGGCAGACAGACAATGGGTACCTGAGCCAGGTGCACGAGCCTGACTACATAATCCTCCCTGCACAGAGGGGGAAACACAGCCCCTTCCACCAGCCACCACCCTACCCCAGCAAAGGAAGCAGCTGGGAATGTGTGTTCCTGCCAATCACTCACAGCTCCCTTCCATCAGTCAAGTGACATTTCAAAAGCTCATCAGTTTAGCAGGTGCTCAATGCAGAAATAGTTCAGGGCTGGGGAAGAGTGCGTCCTGCTGTTCCGGAACACTCTGGGCTGCTGAGGCAGGGGAGTGTGGGCAGCCACCTGGGAGGGGAAAGCTCCGCAAACAGCAGCCTGGAGGGGGTTAGCCTGCAGGAATTGCCCTGGTGTCCACAGAAGCTCCGTTCTGGGGTGGGGTACCCCCACTGTGGAGTCAGCCCTTGCCTAAGAGATGGGTGGCCAGAGCTCAGCACTGGCCTTCATGAGCTATATGACTGAGGATCCATGGCTCACCCTCCCTGGGCTAGTTTACCCTTCTGCAACACAGAATGACCATGCAGAATTACCCTCATAGGTCTGTTGTAGGCTCAAGGGAAAATGTGCCTCCAAGACACCCTCATCAGAGCCTCCTCCATCTCCTTCGCTGCCGGGGTGACCTCAGCTGCAAACACACCAGAGCCTAAAAAATCCACCTCTAATTCTACACTAGGACAAATACCAAGAGAGTCACAGCCTCCTGGACCAGTACACCCAGGATGAACCAGAAACTTTAATCCACAGGGAGCCTGATGGCAGTGTCTGCCCTATGTCACTGTCCCTTTCCTGCCTCTACCAGGGGCCTCAGTCCAGCTCAGGAACCTGGCAGCATCAGGTGACTCTCACTCTGGCCACAAATGAACAGGGCCTTGGGCAATCCTACTGCCCTCTTAGTTTCCTTATCTACAAATCCTCATCACTGTACTTTTTTTCTTTTTGTGAGGATTTAAAAAACCATGCCGTGCCTGACCAGGCAGTGGCGCAGTGGATAGAACATCGAACTGGGATGCGGAGGACCCAGGTTCGAGACCCCGAGGTCACCAGCTTGAGTGCGGGCTCATCTGGTTTGAGCAAAGCTCACCAGCTTGGACCCAAGGCCACTGGCTCGAGCAAGGAATTTCTCGGTCTGCTGAAGGCCCGCGGTCAAGGCACATGTGAGAAAGCAATCAATAAACAACTAAGGAGCCGCAACAGCAACGAAAAACTAATGATTGATGCTTCTCACCTCTCTCCATTGCTATCTGTCTGTCCCTCTTTGACTCTCTGTCTCTCTGTAAAAAAAAAAAAAAAAAGCTATGCCAAGTTCTTCCCAGAGTGTCCAGTGTATAGTAACAGCTCAAGAAATGTGGCTGCAGCAGGCCCAGCACGTCTCAGCTCATTCCCAAGGCCCATCAAAAAGAGGGCATCTGTGGGCCAAAGAGTGGCCCAGTACTGGTGCCACCAGCCTGGGAGCCACACACCGCACTGCATGTCCTGGAAGCTGAGATGTGTTTTCTATGTCAATGCTCCTAAAATCCAATACACATTCCCAATTAACAGAGTGGACCATAGCCCCTACCTAATGGGACTGATTCACCAGGGGTGATTCATACCAGTAGGGGCTGCCAACATCAATGCTGTCTGCAGGCATTCTCATCACTATACTAACTGGTCTGACCTGCCCCAGGCTTTTCCATTCCAAGCACATGTCAGGGCACTTGCTGGGCTTGTACCATTCTGGTGGCTCCTAGAACTAGCTATTTCCATGACACTGTTTAGAAGTTGTTGGATGATATCATATTAGCTTTTGTGTTTATTTCAGTAAATTTTTACTTGTGGAGTGATTTGCAAGTCAGGGTGCTGGCTTCTTGGTAGCCCCTGGGGAACTGGCATCCCATCAGTCTGAGGGGCCCCCCAGAAGGTGGACCTTTCTGCAGAGGCACAAGGAAGCGACCAGAGTGCAGAAAAGGTAGCAGTTCTCCTGATGCAGCTGGAGACTAACACAGGACCAAGAGCCAAGGCAGCTAATCAGTCAGAGGCCCTCGCTGTCCACAACAAAGTCAGAAACAAGTTCCACGAACTGGACTATTTTCCTAAATTCATGTATCCCAGCTGGTCTGGAGCAGAGACTGCTGGACAAACAAGGAAGGCAGACACTCAGAGCGTGGATGCTGGGCCAGATTGCGGCATCCCTACCTGTTCACCAACTGGCCACTCTGTGCCTCAGTCTCCCCCTCTGTAACACTGGCTAACAGGACTGAGTACATGAGTGCACCCAACGCTGTCTCGGGCAAGTGCCAGGCACAAAGCAGTGGTCACCACCGTTAGCCGCCATCAAGCTCCAGTCCCCACCTCAGGTCCTGCAGGGAAACCCTGCAGAGTGTAATGGGAACTGGGAAGAGAGGGAGAGGCACGGGCTTCTCCAGCTCCCATCAGCCAGGAGAAGTGGGAAGATGGAGATAGACGAACAGGCTTCCAACCACAGCACGCACAACCGGCACGCGCACACGAGCTGGGTGACTGCACACTAATTGCCTGTGTGCCCTGGACTCATCTTCCTCACCCAACAGAGGGGTTTGGCTCCCACACAGGGCCATTGTGTGGGCAGTAAGTGGTGTGACTCCTCATCGTCTCTCTCCCTTCCCCAGGGTGCAAAGAAGGCAGCAAAGGCAAAAAAACAGGATTCATGGAAATCTCAGGGAAGTTCGTCGCCTGCCCAGATCAGGGACGCCACGCACCTGAGACCCTGCCAGCCATGGCTGCTCAGTTTTCCCACCAACAAAGCAAGACCCCTCTTCGGGCACACTCGGGGGCCAGCACGACCATGGTGGCCACTCTCCACCAAAGGCCCAGGGAGCAGAAGTCACCACAGGAAAACCCTGCTGAAAAGCGGAGAGGCCTAGGCTCTGGAAGTCATCCTCAGCAAAACCCAACTAAGCAAAGGTTATGGGGCTATTTCAGAAGCTGGATCCAGAATGAATAGAAACAAGGGCTAGAAAAGGTGGTTTTTATAGAAACATTTGAGGGATAAAAAGTGGCGATAAATGTCAAAAACAATGCCCTAAACAGTTTCCTACTGCGTGCCTCAAAGCCTTCCCCTTCTTCAGACAGATGATAAAACATCATGCTTCCACATACAAATCATCTTCCATTAAGATATTTCTGTTGGAAAACAGCTTTGGTGAGGCAAGCCAAGTCTTTGCCTGCGTCCTCCAACATGGGGGCTTTCAAGGCTGGCAGGGTGACTTATTTTTGTTGAATAAACAGCATACAAATGGAAAGGGCCTATGAACTGATTAGCCAATTACACTTGATGGTTCTCAGCGAGGCAGTGTGCATCCTTGTCTTCCCAGTTAGAAAACGCTTCCCCACTTCACTGTGATTTTCAAGATTTACACCGGATTCTCGTGCTGACTGAAAGATTAAGCCAGGACTAGGTGATGCAAACTCTTATCTTTGCGGGGTTGAAAGGAAGAGAAACGCCCAAGGGTTTGGGCTTTGTCAGGAGGAACAGAGGCCCGGGATTTGGAATTCTCACAAGAATGATTTGGGTTGAATGATGAAGCCATTGTCAGTCATTTTGTGTGTCCTTGTTGTTAGAAAATTACAGGTTCTCTAATTGGCCAGTTTGTTAGGATGACAACAGTCCTAACTAGCCAAATTCTTCCTTTTCTCATTCTCTCAAAGGAATGAGTGCCCACAGAACGACGGTGTCAAGACACTTCTTCAGCCTGACTAGGCAGTGGCGCAGTGGATAGAGCGTCAGACTGGGATGCGGGGGACCCAGGTTTGAGACCCCGAGGTCACCAGCTTGAGCGCTGGCCCATCTGGCTTGAGCAAAAGCTCGCCAGCTTGGACCCAAGGTCACTGGCTCAAGCAAGGGGTTACTCGGTCTGCTGAAGGCCCGCAGTCAAGGTACATATGAGAAAGCAATCAATGAACAACCAACGTGTTGCAACGAAAAACTGATGATTGATGCTTCTCATCTCTCTCCGTTCCTGTCTGTCTTTCCCTATCTATCCCTCTCTCTGACTCTCTCTCTCTTTGTCCCTGTAAAAAAAAAAAAAAAAAAAAAGACACTTCTTTAAAATGGGTCCACATATAGAGGGCTCACTGAGCCTATTTCAGGCTAGAGCAAAGTTCTTCTGAATTGCAACTGGGAGGTACAGACCACAAATTCGAATATGACAGCCACATATGCAGGTGGGCAGAATGCTGGTGCTTCCGGGTGCTCAGAGCACACGGATGCTGCAGCCTACTACACGCATTTTTAAACTTGATTGTACATAATTGTTCATCACTGACCCATTCTCCAACCCTCCTGGGCTGGAACACGTTGCTAGGCAACCAATTTTGCTCCAGATACTTTCTCAAAGTGAAGGAAGCCAACAACCAAGCATCGGCTAAGTGAACGCTAACCACAGCAGACAGGTTCAAATGAAAAGGGGATGCCCGCTTCCCTTCAAGCTTGTCCATCTCATGTCTCTTCCTAATGCAAACACGTATTCCCCATGTCTTACAACTGAGCAAATAAGCTCTCCTCACTGGATGGAACCTTCCTTGCGGTAGCTCAATTTGGCCGTTCGTCTAGTCCAACCTCATAAGAGGCTTGCACCGGCTGAAACAGAAGAGCTCTTTCCCTCTGCCCGGGTGATCACACCATGCTGCGCATCAATAACATACCATTTACCTGATCGCACACAGTTCCAGAAAGTCTCTTCCTCGCAGTCAGCTGGGAGAGGCAACCGGCATCGATTCACAAGTGCCCAATGGAGAGGTCACATTTATTTTTCTATTTCTGGCTATTTCAAATGCATCTCTGACTATGCTATATGCCGTACCCACATGTTCCCTGCCTTTTCAAATATTTGGTGCCAACAGGGAATGGGACTGAATTTATTTTTCTCAATTTGAGATCAGGAACACCTGAGGACATCCTAACGATGGGGACAGAACCACCAAGTGCATGAAAGAAGTTCACGGAAGGGGGAGGAGGAGGACAGGAGGGATCCTGGTACTGTGCAACATGGTGCTATTCCAGGGAAGCCAGTGAAATCTAGTGACTGATCATGGCCACAGCAGCCAACCACCACAGCCAAGGGGCGCCAGAAAAACATCATGGCCTCACATGAGTTCACAGACTATCTCCAGGAAGTTTCAGAATCCCTGTCAGAAGTCCCGAGTAATGACCAGCTCAGGCAGTGCACACAAGCAGATGATAAAGCTCATTAAGAAAGAATTGGTTAGCCTGACCAGGCGGTAGCGGAGTGGATAGAGCGTCGGACTGGGACGTGGAGGAACCAGGTTTGAAACCCCGAGATCACCGGCTTGAGGGCGGGCTCATCTGGCTTCAGTGCAGGCTCATCTGGCTTGAGGGCAACTCATCTGGCTTGAGCAAGGCTCACCAGTTTGAGCCCTACATCATTGGCCCGGTCTGCTGTGGTCCCCCAATCAAGGCACATGAGAAAGCAATCAATGAACAACTAAGGTACCTCAACAAAGAATTGATGCTTCTCATCTCTCTCCCTTCCTGTCTGTCTGTTACTATCTGTCCCTCTCTGTCTCTCTCTGTCTCTGTCACACAAAAAAAAGAATTGGTTAAAAAAAAAAGTTACATGAAAGATTTCACAGTAAAGTTCAAGTTTAAATTGTTGGCATTATTCCCAGATTTGACTACCTATACAATTATAACTTCCTAGCAACCAAAATTGACTGCATATAATACTACTAACTTACAATACAGTGTGTCCGTAAAGTCATGATGCACTTTTGACTTTTGACAGGTCAAAAGTGCACCATGACTTTACGGACACACTGTACATTATATGAACTTAGGCACATGTAAACTTTACAGTGGGCAAATGGCAAACTGTCTTAAGAAGATGATACAAAATTTATCGCCCATATCCACATGAGTCCAATTAAAATACAGCCAGGCTATTTAGTTTGAATTTGCTGGGGGGTTGTTGGTTTGTGTCTTTTTGTTTTGTTTTGTGACACAGACAAAGAGAGAGAGTCAGAAAGAGGGACAGATAGGGACAGGCAGGCAGGAAGAGAGATGAGAAGCATCAATTCTTTGTTGCAGCTCCTTAGTTGTTCATTGACTGCTTTCTCATATGTGCCTTGACCGGGGGTCTCCAGCAGAGCAAGTGACCCCCTGCTCAAACCAGCGACCTTGGGTTCAAGCCAGCAACGATGGGGTCATGTCTATGATCCCATGCTCAAGCCAGCGATGCTGTGCTCAAGCTGAGCTGGTGAGCCCATGCTCAAACTGGATTAACCCATGCTCAAGCTGGTGACCTAGAGGTCTCGAACCTGGGTCCTCTGCATCCCTGTCTGACATTCTAACCACTGCACCACCGCCTGGTCAGCCTGGATTTGCTTTCTTACAAACTTGTAATTAAAAATAAATTTTAATAAAATAAAAACATATAAAAGTAAATGTTTTTCTCTTCAACACATTACAACCCTCATTTTCACTACCCAGAGGCAACCACCCATTTGTTTGCTTACCTTTTACAAAAGAGGCATCCTAATGCTTGTCCCGGCAATTTGGTTTATTTACTCAGTACGACAATGTAAGAAGCTAATTGTAAGACTGACCAGCCAATTTGTCCAGTTTCAAAATAAAGTTTCTCAAATAGCAAAAGTCACCCTTTCCCTCTCAGAGTTTACAACAATTTAAAGACCATCAAAAGCAGGACCAATTATTCATCTCCCAAAAGCTCCAAGTCCAGGAAGGAGGAAAGAAATTTTCAACTCCATAGGTGTAGCCAAGGGAATTCCGCCCAGCACAAATAGGGCTCCAGGAAGCAGCTGGTTAGCACTACATACAGGTGGCTTGAGTTGAGGTCCCAAAGGAGAGATGTCTATACCACACATACATGTACGTGGGCGCGCGTGCGCGCGCACACACACACACACACACACACACACACACACACACACACACGAAATCCAGAACCATCAAAGACTGAATAAAAATCAAGAGCCAACCGCTACATTATATTCTGAAGCTCACTGCTACCAAATGGAAAAGCAACATTGTTTCAACAGGGACAAGATGAGCCCCCTGCAAAGAAAAATGTGAACTGGCAGCCATTTAAACAGGAGCAACAAGAATACTTCCTCACAAGACAGCACAGCTGTGTATGCAACAGGAAGTGCACGTTGCTCTGACTCGGGAATCAGCGAGCTATATCTGAGCTCGTGTTTTACTCACGGGAGGCGTCTGCAGATGTACACTCTGAAGACCAGGGTCCTAATCTCAGTTCTACAAACTTTAAGAAAGTCACTTTCTTTCTCTAGATACCAGTTTTCTTGTCTATCATATGAGAGGATTTGACTAAAAAAAAAAAAAGAAAAATCTAACATGGTTTGTTCCTATGATTCTGTTGGGTTATAATTATGTTTACGGTCCTGGCTGGGTAGCTCAATTGGTTAAAGCATTGTCCAGATATGCCAAGGTTGTAGGGTCAATCCCCAGTCAGGGCACATCCAAAAATCAATCAATGAATGCATAAATAAGTGAAACAACAAATCAGTATTTCTCTTTCTCCCCACACTTCCTCTTTCTCTCTAAAAATTAATAAATTTTTTAAAATTAAAAATAAAATAAAATTAGCCTGACCAGGCGGTGGCGCAATGGATAGAGCGTCAGACTGGGATGCAGAAGACCCAGGTTGGAGACCCTGAGCTCGCCAGGTTGAGCGCAGGTCCATCTGACTTGAGCAAAAGCTCGCCAGCTTGGACCCAAGGTTGCTGGCTCCAGCAAGGGGTTACTCGGTCAAGGCACATGTGAAAAAGCAATCAATGAACAACTATGGTGTTGCAATGGCAACGAGAAACCAATGATTGATGCTTCTCACCTCTCTCCGTTCCTGTCTATCTGTCCCTATCTATCCCTCTCTCTGACTCTCTCTCTGTCCCTGTAAAAAATAAATAAAATAAAATTATAGATGAATGACTGAATAGGTATATGGATGGGCAGTTGGAGAATAGATGGATAAATGAATGGATGGGTGTGTAGATGAATGGAAGATGGCTGTATGATGGATGCATGGATATGGGAAGATGGATAAATGATGGATGAATGGATGGATGGATGGATGGATGAGTGGATGAACAGATGATGGATAGATGGGTGATGAATGATTAGGAGGCAGTGGTCTACTAAAAAGAACTGTACAGACTTGTGATCAACTTTTACAGTTTTAAAAATTTTGTAGGGCAGTTGACATCATGTAGATACTTTAGAATCAACCATAGTAGAAATATTTATACCATGGAAATTGGCAAAAACTACAAATCAGGCCTTTTTATTCATCCCATAGAATCAGTTTACCAAAACAGAACTGGTGGAGAAGAGGAGAGAAAGATGAAGGGGCTTTATCTATATATACTTAGTCCTCCATGATGATATACTTAACTACTCTCTCTACTTAAAATACCATTACTCAACTTTGCCTGAGTAACCAGGACTTCTTGCTCAAAAGTCAGACCAAGCATCACTTTTTGTTTAGGGAAGCCATCACTGATGTCTTCCCTCAGTCTTTAAGACATGCTCCTCACCCTGCAGTGACTTCCCATAGCATGCCCTATTAGGCAATACTTACATACAGGTGGGCCCACTAAACTGTCAGCTCACTTAGGACAGCAACTATGCATTTTAGTTCTTGGTGCTCAATGCCTAGCAAAAAGCCAGGCACACAAACAGCATCCAATAAACACATTTTTAATTAAAGCAATGGTTTTAACTGCAAGGCAGAGCCTCCAAGAGCTGCCCTTACTCACCTGGTCATAACTGGGTACTTGGAGTTTATTATTCTACAGCTTAAGCTTTTCAAATCCACTTTCTCTTAAATCATGGCTTTTCATTAAATCAGGTCACCCACATTTATCACAAAACAGTGCAGTGTGTCACTGACCCACTTCCTTTTCTTTGTTACTCAATGACATCCACATGTCACTACAAATTGCATCTTTAAATGTGGAATTAAATATATTTGCCCTGGATTTACCCAAGCGAGCTCTGGGAGCATGGGGATTCACTCTCAGGTCCCACTGCCCAATCACCTTGAGTGGCTTTCTCATCCTTAGCTATCCAGTCCATGCAATGAAGACAGATGACTGGAACTACCACAGACGAGAAGCCATGATGCTGGTGCACGGCAGGGTGAAGGTGGGCTCTCCAGTCCTGAGCTCAACAATGGCCAATGTTACTACAGACGAAGCATAATGCAGCTGTCAGCTTTGGAAGAAAGGAAAACCATGGCCATCTCAGGCTGCCATAACAAAGTTCCACACACTGGGCACTTAAACAACAGGAATTTATTGTCTCATAGTTCTAGAGGCTGAAGTCCACGATCAAGGTATCATCGGAGTTGGCGTCTGGGGAGGTCCTTCTGCCTTGGCTTGTAGTTGGTCGGTCACCTTGCCGCTGCATCCTCATGTGGCCCTTCCTCTGTGCTCACACAGAGAGCGAAGCTCCGGCATCTAACACTGTTACAAGGACACCATCCCTACTGGATTAGGGAACCACACTTTTGACCTCATTTAACCCTAATTATCTCCTTACTGGCGCTATCTCCAAATACAGTCACATTAGAGGTTAGAGCTTCGACATGTAAATTTGGGGGGACACAATTCCATCAAGACTACTGAGCATCTACTGGGTAGTAATACCTACTACTTCTCACAAGGTAAAGAATGTCCCTCCACCCCTCCTAGAAGGGAGAGAAACTAGACCTCTGTTCTGGGTTGAACAGTACTCCCCCACCTCCCTACTTCAATTCATATGTCAAATTTCTAGTCCCCCAATACCTCAAAATATGATCAGACTTGGAAACAGGGTCACTGTAGATGCTATTAGCTAAGATGAGGTCACACTGGATGGAGCAGGATGGGTTCCTAAGTCAGCATGACTTGTGTCCTATAAGAAGGGGGAATTTGGGCACAAACGGGCACACAGGGAGAAAGCCATGTGAAGTGGAAGACAGAGCTCAGGGGATGATTCCGTGAGCCAAGGAACACCAGATTACCTGCAAATCTTAGAAGCTAGAGAAAAAGGATGCTATACATGCTCCCCCACAGCCTTGGGAAGGAGCCTGGATCCTGGACTTCCAGCCCCAGAACCGCAAGACAGTGAATGTCCATTGTTAAAGCGCCCAGCTTTAACATGCCTCTGTCATGGCAGCCACAGGAAATGAACACCCTCTTCACCATCCCTAACACAACCCTCTCCAGGAGGAAGAAGGCCTTCCTGGCTGGCAGATGGGGAGGTGTGAGTTGTGACTTGGAGCCTTCTGGACTCTCTCTCCTCTGGAGCTGATCACCTTCAGGACTTCCTTCTTCCTCCTCTGCCCAGCCCCACGCTGGGTCAGCCCTGCGCATGGGGAAGGGGAGTGAGCAGGCCCATTTGGCCCTCATCCTTAAGCCCATTCTCCTACCAGCTCTATCTGTCATGCTGACATTCTGACGTCCCATCTGTCTGGATTCTCTGCTACATCCCTTAGTAGGCTCTAATCTCTTCAAAGAGAAGGGGATGGTTAATTATCACCCTTCAAATCTCAATGGTTCCCTCACATTGTCTGTCACTACCCTATCCCCACACCCCACACTTTAGGTACAGGGATACGGCTGAGGTTCGGGAGGGTTCTGTCTCCTGGCAGAGTCCCAGGACTCCCAGGGAGAGGATTCCAACCCAGGTCCCTCTGACAGCAAATCCTACATTCTTTCAAAAGTAAAAAAAAAAAAAAAAAAAAAAAAAATCACTGTTTGCACTAATTATAGCTGATCAAGTATTCAACAAGAAAAAGACAAAAAAAAGGTATATGCCTCAAGTAAAGATCTTAACTGAGGTGGAAGAGAGAATCCAATTAAGAGCTAATAAAAGTGAGGCCTGGGTTCCTTCTCACTCACCTACTAAACTACCCAAAAGGAGTAGCTTCTCCTTGCTGGGGGGGAAATCTGATTATTTTAGACTTACTAGTGAGACTGGTTCAAGTGCCATCCTACCTAAATACTTAGAGACCGACAATGCTTTTGGCCTGAGACTCCAATGAGCAGCCACTATTTAAAAAAATTTTTTTCAGTGGGAAATCACTACTTTCCGCTATAGACCCGTATTTCCCCTTCCTCTCTACTCATCTCTCCTTGTCCTGCCCATAGGCTAGACTTGCTTGTGGCAGCCAGCATCCTTGAGCTTCAGAGTCAAAGAAGTGGGAGGACTTCAAAATGAATGACTTCTTTATTTTTATTTTTATTTTATTTATTTATTCATTTTAGAGATGAGAGAGAGAGAGAGAGAGAGAGAGAGAAGGGAGGGAGGAGCAGGAAGTGTCAACTCCCATATGTGCCTTGACTGGGCAAGCCCAGGGTTTTGAACCCACGACCTCAGCGTTCAAGGTCAACACTTGATACACAGCGCCACCACAGGTAAGGCAATGAATGACTTCTTAAGAAACCATCCTACGTCCCCGATGGTAGGACAGAAGGGCACAGCTGCTGCCTACTCCTGCCTACCCCACAAGAGGTAATGGAAAAACCCCAACATACAGAAAAGGAAATTTAATCTAATCCTGTACACACGTCCATATGCCCATCAAAACACAAGGCACAACAGGAAACCAGGCTGGGGAGAGGGTCCAAATGTGATTCCACGCTCTCTGGGTGACTGACATGGCTGCAGGAGAAAGGGAAACTGCATGCTGTAGACACTAAGTGCGGGTCTGGGGGGAGGGCGGCCAGCGGTCAGAGCACAGCTGGAGCAATTGGACCGAAGCTACAGGAAACAAAACCAGCTCCAGGGGGTCTTCAACCATCTGGAGAACAACCCCCAGAAGAAAGCAGCAAGATTTCTATAAGTCTAAAATCAAAGCCCAGGAACAAGATCAGAGGAAATGGGAGGGTTTGACGTGGAAGGGGAGGGCAGGGAAGACAGGCAATGCTCCTCAGATGTTGGGGGCCCAGGCCAGTCAGCGGAGTCACTGTCAGGGGGGTGTCAGCTCAGTGAAAGTTAAGATTAGAGATGCACCTCTCAGAGTGGAAAGAGACGGCTGTGTGACAGAATGCCTATCTCCGGTGGTATTCAGGGTCACAGAGAGAGACCCACAACTCAGGGTTGTTTTAAAACGGAGCCTGAGCCTGGCCTGTGGTGGCGCAGTGGATAAAGCGTCGACCTGGGAACACTGAGGTCGCCAGTTCAAAACCCTGCACTGGTCTGGTCAAGGCACATATGGGAGTTGATGCTTCCAGCTCCTCCCCCATTTCTCTCTCTCTCTCTCTCTCTCTCTCTCTCTCTCTCTCTCTCTGTGTGTGTGTCTCCTCTCTAAAATGAATAAAATTAAATAAATAAATAAATAAAATAAAAAGTTAAAACGGAGCCTGCATTGAGAAGAAAATGAGTTTGTATAGCCATCAGTGTCCTTCTTTGAACAATAATAAAGCCAATCCAGACGCCAAGGGCACCATCAACGTCTCCAACCTCAGTCATAAGCTCCTTTGGGGGACCTGTTGTAAGGACGCATCTTGGCTAGAAATTCTGCCCCACACTCAAACTTCAAGAGCTGACCTTCCAGTCACCTGAGATGACCCTGGAATGAGAAAAAAAAATTAAGAAAGGCCTTATTTTTCAGTTCCTGGGCAGGACTGTTATGTTTCTGTCTGGTGATGGCTTTTACTGGGCGCTGGGAGGACACAGACAGGAGAGAAGGGTGATGCCACAAGCCAGGTGACATGTGAGATACACCCACCGGCCAGCCCTCGTGTATCTGGTGAATTTTAGCCTTGCCGTTCCTTCATCAACCAGAGTATCTCCAGTCGAGGCCACTGGATACTGAGAACTTCCAGGGAGGCCTTGGTAGTGACCCAGACCAAGGTAAGGGCCATAGGCACTGAATTATAATAATGGTGGAGCCATCTATGGACCTGCTACTGTCCAGGCACTCGGCATCTAGAATCTATCATCTGTAATCCTCTTTGTTAAACTGATAAAGCAGGTGTCACAGCAATGTTACAAGGAGGATTCGGGAGCCCAGAGATTCAGTGACCAGCCACACCTTTGCTTACTGAAGAAGGAATAAACCCCTCATAACTGGCTGCAAAGACACGAGCCATGGCATCATCCATGTCACGCTGCCTCTCGTGACTCCTTCCAATAAGTCCCCAGACTACATGTACAAAGGGGAGGCATTTCGTGAACAGAAGTGGCACCAAACTCTAAAGTCCTGAAGCAAATGCTGCCACAGACCCCACCACCCAGGGAAGACATGTCCCTGTCCTGTTTCATGGACACTGGGGTCCTGAAGACACACGCAACTCCCCTGCACTGTGCCTCCACCTGAAGGAGTCGGTATGAAACAGCAGACCGGGTCCTGAGCCAGGAAGTTGGAGCCGACTTAGTTTTTAGCCTCAGTGCTAAGACAGACAGCACCAGGCTGTGAGAAGCTCCTTCTAATTGCAACTTTATTTTCAAACACATGTCACAGTTGCAACATGGTGAGACTGTTTGCTAGATGGATGTCTAAGAGCAGAAGCAGCTGCTCCATGACAGCCCCGCCATTCGCCTATGGGACAAGCAGAGGACCCAAAGGGCAGGCTTGCAGGTACACCCAGGGTAGCAGCACTCTGGAACTGCCAGCCTCAGGGACGGCAAGTTCAGGGCCCAGGAGAGATGGCCGGGGATCCGGCTGACACTGCGCATCTGCAATCCAGTGAGGCAGCAGCCAGCACACCGGCACAGAGGACATCAGTGTACATGAGGAAAAGGCTGCTAAAGGCCCCCAGTGCTAACAGCAGCTATTCCTAGGGGCTAGCGTCTGTCAACTAGGGTTTTCTTCTCTGTTCCTTCCTGTAACTTCTACATTCTCTCCAACAAACATGCCTTTTATGGTCAGAAAGGAAATAGTAAGCCAAAAGGCCCGCCAGGCATACATTTCAAATTTCCATCAGCACAAGGCACCGGCAGGTACCAGTAACTGCTGAGAGGAGGGCGGCAGACACCCTGGCAGATGTGAGAGGACAGACTATGCCAGGCGGGCCCATCAACCCCTGATGACAGCAGGCACAGGGACAGGGAAGCCATCCCCCAGAGGCACTGCACAGCACACCTGCAGGGACCCACTCCTGAGCAAAGGTGAGGTTGGTCAGAGCCTGAAGCCCCCGGCCAGTACCTTGCCCATCACACAGCAACGATAACCCAGAAAGAAAGCATCTCAGGGATGCGAGGTCAAACGCCACCATGGCTCACTGCCCCCACATGCACAGAGCTCCAAGATGACCTTCAGAAAAACAATGTTTCCAATCATTAACATTTCCCTTCTATGGTTTTATTAACCAGGAGGGGTGAGAGGAAAAGGAAGGACATTTTATCCAGGGCCTGATGTGAGAGGGTGTATTTTAGAAAAACAACTTAGGGTACACATCACAGTTTGCTTGTCCTATTTTTCCCAAAGAATTTGCATTTGTATTGTTTTAAAGTCACTTTTCCACCAGAAAACCCTACACCACACGAGGTGCCCACCATCTGACACAACTGTTGTTGTCATCCCACTGTTAACTAATGAAAGGCAGGCTGTCCTCCCACTCACAGCGTGACCTGGGATCACCATGACGCCCTCCCTGACTCGGTCCTGTGTGAAATGATTTAGTAGTTTCACAGGCATGACAAATTCTTGCAGATACCCTAAAATTTCAGAATGAATCTCTGAGATGACGCCCAAAAATGCAGAGGTTCAAAATATCCAAATGTCACCACTGGGTAAGTCAAGGAATAAAATAAATTCTGCAGACCACCAGCAGGCAGAGACCTACACTTAAAATTATTATTATCATTATTATTATTATTATTTTAATTATTCATTATCATTAACAATAAACAAATCTCCAGTTGCCTCCCCAAGAGCCTCCACTGGGCACCTCTCTCGTTGCCCACAGAGCATTGACCAAGTTCATGTCTGGAGAACAGCCCCTATAACTCCAGCCTGAATGGGGCCTGATACAAACCAATCAGGAGCATCCTCCTCCTGCTGGCCCATAATTGGGTAGGGCTGGCCATGTGACCCAGCCCTAGGCAATGGGACAAGCTGGGCAATTCTGAGAAGGGTTTCCATTGTAGATGGGAAAAAAGCACAGAGGAAGAAACATCTATCCTTTGCAACCAGGTATGGCTGCATGTACTTGCAGATGGCAAATCCTGCTGCCATCCTTGCCTCTGTGCAGCAATAAAAAGCAAGCAAGTATCCTGAGGACACAAGCAGAAAAATGGAAAGAACTCATGGTTCTGAGGCTATCAAGGGATTGCTGAAGTCACCTTGGAACCATCATGTGACTCATTCTGTTTGAGAGGATTTTAGTGGGGTCTTTTGTCTCCAGGATCTGAAACATTCTAGCTCGTAGAGCCCCTCCCTAAGGCTCACCAACAGGAACCTGGGATGTCACACACATCTAACACTGAGAGACAGTGTGTCACACAACTAGGACCAGGTCCCAGCATGACTGCAGGAGGCTGGTGAGCAGAGCCTTCCCCATGACTGCCTGTCGGTTATTGACCCGACCCGTTTCCCAACTCTGCCTCCCCCATACCCTGACTGCAGCTCACTCCAATGAGAGGTCAGGCAACCGACACCCCTACCCCTGAAGACATACTCAAGACGGAAAAAATACATCCTCTATGGCCACCAACAAGAGCAACAAAAACTGGGATTCCAATGCACACTTGATCTCTTTCTGCACTTCACAGACTGCTGAAAGTCCTCCCCAAATGTAGACTTTCAAACAGACAAATGAATCTGGAAGACATGGGGGGAAAATCTTCAAAGCAATTTTTTTTCAGGAATGTAGGTTGGTGAGAAGCACGAGTGGTGTTTAAGAGTGCATAAATCATCTTGTCAAAGACATGACTTTCCCGTAGGCTCTCTATCCTAAACAGACGTGTAACAAATAACACCATCTGAACAAACAAAAAGATCTCTCTTCTACTTGCCTACAAGTTTCTTCTTCAAGAACTAGTTTCTTGAAAACACCTCAGCACTAAAATTAATTACATTCATACGTATACATATGATATACTAAATAAAAACATCCAAATACCATATCACATACATAGTCACTCCATACAAAAGTCACACGTGCTCAGTAGGACCCTGTGTGTTTTAAATGAAGTTGCCTCTTCAATGAAGTTCAAGCCTGTAAATATCTGAGTGTGAACTAAGCACCAGGTGCAGCAAAAGTATGCAGAGAATTCACTATGTTCCAGGTACAGCCCTGGTGGCTAGGATTCCTTCTGGGACATGGGAAGGAGAATGAATTCAACCTTCTAGGAAAGTGCACTCTAAGTAGGAAGAGGAAGGGGTAAGTACACAAATATATAACCTAAGTACACAATCAATGACTGAAAAGGTATGAAACAGGAGAAGACTTTAACAGAGAAAGAGACCTGTGTGGGCCTGAAGCACAGAGGTTGCCGGTTCAAACTCGGCTCAGGGCACATACACGGATGGATCAATGTTCTTGTCTTTCTCTTTCTCTCTCTCTCGCTCTCTCTTTCTCTCTCTCCCTCGCTCTCTCCCTTTCTCTCCCTCAAGAAACAATAACAAAGAGACCTTATTTTATTTTATTTGAATTTATAGGGATGACATTGATTTATAAAACCATACAGGTTTCAAGTATACAACTCAACACACCATCTACATACCGCATCGTGCACCCTCTGCCACAAGCCAAGTCTCTTTCTGTCCCCATTCCCCTCTTTTCCCATCTCCCCCTACCCCCGTACTCCTACCCGGCCTTTCCCTCTGGCTGTTGCCACCCTCTTGTATGTGTTTATGTGTTATTTTTATGTTTTTTTGGTTAATTCCTTCACCTTCTTTCATTTAGCTCCCCCATTTCCTTTCCCCTCTGACTATCTGTTCCGTGTGTCCATGCCTCTGTTCCTATTTTGTTTCTCAGTTTATTGTGTCCATTAGAATTTTAAGAAAGGCTGATAGCTGTTGTGGAAATGAATCTTTAAGGATGGAGAATTAGGTGGGCTGGCATTTCCAAACCTCTGGAGCCGCTGAAGCAAAGGCAAAGAGACAGAAAACTCCAGGAAAAACTCTGGGAACAGTGCTAGTACCCGGCTAGACTAGAATGCAGGGTGCATATAGTCATATTATGAGTTAAGATACAAAAAACAGCCTGACCAGGTGATGGTGCAGTGGATAGAGCATCGATCTGGGTTGCTGAGGACCCAGGTTCAAAACCCCGAGGATATCGGCTTCAACACAGGCTTACCAGCTTGAGTGCAGGATCATAGACATGACCCCAGAGTTGCTGGCTGGAGCCCCCCCGGTCAAGGCACATATGAGAAGCAGTCAATGAACAACTAAGGAGCCTCAACTATGAGCTGATGCTTCTCATCTCCCTCCCTGTCTGTCTGTCCCTCTCTCTGTCTCTCTCACTAAAAGAAAAAAATAAAAAAGGAGTGACCTGGTAGGACATGCCACCCAGCTTAGGCACCTGCCCTGATCTAAGAGGCCACAGAGGATTAGGCCAAGATAGAACGGCAATGACACATGAGAAACAGAGCAGACAACTGGGGAGTCGTGGCAAAGGGGATATGAAAGTTCCTTATTCTATTTGTGCAACTTTTCTGAAAGTCTGAAAGAATATCAAAACAAGTCATTACATAAAGGAGGAAGCTATTTATATCTAATAAGATCTTTAAAATCCACTATTAAGTGGGGGAGGAAAAGATGCAAAGGGGACATATGGAATGTTACCATTTGTATAAGAAGTAGAAAAAAAAGGAAGAAAGAGTTTTGAATTCTGAACCATGTGAACTTATTACTTATTCAAATATATAAAGAAAATTAAATTACCCTGAAAAATGTAAAAAAAAATAATAGTACAAATATACAAACTGGAGCTAACTCAGACCAGAGACATACAGAAAATTCAATTAAAGCCACCTGGTAGGGTGTTGCCCAGATGGGACCACACAGGCCACTGTGCTTGGAGAAGTGCCCACTCAGAAAGGGCTGTTCCAAACCAACAGAGCCCGGGCTTGGAAAAGCATGTTCCCACCTATCAAGTTTCACCCTGAACTGAACAGAAATTTCCCCTAAAATAAACGATGCAATTTCCTTACAATAGACAGTCCCCACAGGCCTGCTCTGCAAGCTGATACTGCCCATGCTAAGGTTTCAGCATCTGACCCCCAGGGACGGCTGCCCAGCACCTGCTTGCACAGCCCCGCTGGAAACCTGAATGCAAGAAACACCCACCACTTCTCCCGCACAACCTGGAAGATGCCAGCCAGCAAGCCATTCAGCGGTTGTCTCTGAAGTAAAGATGCTTGGGTCAACACAACATTTCTACGGGTTTCCGACATGCCCATCTGTTGATTTAGAATGGGGAAACACCGTGTGTGTGTGTGTGTGTGTGTGTGTGTGTGTGTGTGTGCGCGCACGCGCGCGTTAGAGAGAGGAACAGACAGACTGAAAGGAGAGAGATGAGTAGAGTAGCATCAATCTTCGTTGCAGCACCTTAGTTTCTCATTGATTGCTTTCTCATATGTGCCTTGACTGGAGGACTACAGCAGACCGAGTGACCCCTTGCTCAAGCCAGCAACCTTGGGCTCAAGCTGGTGAGCCTTGCTCAAACCAGATGAGCCCACACTCAAACTGGCAACCTCGGGGTTTTGAACCTGGGTCCCACATCCCAGTCCGATGCTCTATCCACTGCACCACTGCCTGGTCAGGCAGGAAAGTAACCTTCTGAGCCGCACAGACTCACTCGCCTGATTTAAACCTGATGGGGACTGAGTCAGTTCTCAGACAAGAAGAGAAACAGAAGATACCGTCTGGGAAAACAGAGCAGATGCAATCTCCTCTAGCTTTCTGGTTGTCAGAACACCAGGCAGGGGACCCCTGGCACCTCTGTCCCTGGACGAACACACACGGTGACTCCAAGCTCAGTCTCGCTCCAGTGCATGGTCTCTGTGTGCCATGAATGGTTGGGTGGTACACCTGAGTGTGTCTGTGCCTGAAACTGCCCCAGGAAGTGTCATGAGACAGCCAACTGAGATTTGTGTTTGGCTGGGGGAGGGGATAGTAAGAAGCAGGACATGGCTGGAGTACAGAGGGTCTTTCCGCCAGAACTTTAATGGACCAAGGATCTTGCCATTGAGTGGACAGAGACAAACCCCCACCCTGTGTCTCTGGGGTGCCACTCCAGTGTTCTAACAGGGCAGTAGCAAGAGCCCGGCTTCCAGCCCAGCGCTCCCCGGGCCACAGTGAGTAACTGCACAGCTTCCTAACTCAAGACTCAGTCTCCTCACCTGCAACATGCCAGTCAATCCACCTGCCTTCAAAACAGTCCTGATCATCAACCTCACTCACGTAGGTGAGAAGTGTCCTGTAGCCGCCCTCGGACACCAAACAGGACTTCTCAGTCGCATAAGCTCGCATCAAGTCAATACATAAAGCCTCTCCTATGGGCTGAACATACCGAAAAGATGGGAAGTCCACACCCTCAGCACCTCAAAATATGACTTAATTTGGAAAGCCATTGCGAATGTAATTAGTTAAGGGGTGGCACTGGAAGGGGGGGCGCAGTTCCACATGACTAATGTCCCTCAAAGAAGATGAGAGCCTGACCAGGCGGTGGCGCAGTGTATAGAGTGTCGGACAGGGATGCGGAAGACCCAGGTTCGAGACTCTGAGCTTGCCAGCTTGAGTGTGGGCTCATCTGGTTTGAGCAAAAGCTCACCAGCTTGAGCCCAAGGTCACTGGCTCGAGCAAGGGGTTGCTCAGTCTGCTGAAGGCCTGCGGTCAAGGCACATATGAGAAAGCAATCAATGAACAACTAAGGTGTCAAAACGAAAAACTGATGATTGATGCTTCTCATTTCTCTCCGTTCCTGTCTGTCTGTCCCTATCTATCCCTCTCTCTGACTCTCTCTCTCTGTGTCTCTGAAAAAAAAAAAAAAAAAGAAGATGAGAGACACAGAGAGGAAAATGCCAGAGGAGACACAGAAGCGGGGGGGAGGAGGGGCATGACAACGAGGGAGAGACTGAAGTGACACACCTACAAGCCAGACTCCCGGGAATGCTGGGAGCAGGCATGGAGCGCACAGACACCTTGACCTTGGCATCCCAGCCTCCACACTGTGGAGTACAAATGGTGCTTGAAGTCACCTGGTTGTGGCACTGTGCTAGGCAGCCCTAGGAAACCAACATATCCTCCCCCAGACCCCATCCCTCACCCCAACCTTCACTTCTAAGGAACAAAGAGAAAAGAGGATACTTACAAATACAAATACAAATAATAAACAGCATCCCGGGAGGCAAGCTTCAGGAATAAGTCTTTGCAAGAGAAAGAAATATGAGAAATAACAGGTGTTTTGTTGATTGTTGCCCTCCTGCCCCATTCACTGGGAACAGCTACCATCTGGGGACCCTCAAAAGCAGTCGACAGTCAGGGCCACAACCCCTCTCCCCCCACTACAGAGACCAGATCATGGTCCACACACTTCACACACCCCTCAGTAAGACTAGCAGCCCCTCCCACTGGGGCTCAAAGAGGCAGACAGGAGAGCCTGGGTATTCAGTGTGTCCGTAGAGTCATGGATTCAGTGTGTCCGTAGAGTCATGGTGCACTTTTGACCAATCACAGGTCAAAAGTGCACCATGACTTTACGGACACACCGTACAATCTGCTTGCAGCAAACTACAGGCCAATCGGGGTGGAAAGGAAATGGGGGAAGTCACGTTCCAGGGGTCTCCGTAGTCAGAAGTAGAAATGACGCTTGAGTCTAAGTCACCCAAAGTTGCCCAGCCCAACCCCTTCTTTGGGTCTTTCAAGTCCACCTACATGTACTATGGTGTGAATGTGTCCCTCCAAATTCACATGTTGACATCCTAATGTCCTAGGTGGCAGTATTAGGAGGTAGGGGTCTTTGGAGGTGACCCAGTCATGAGGGTGGAGCCCCCACGAATGGGATTAATGCCCTTATCAAAGAAACCTCACAGAACTCCCTCACCCTTCCACCTTGAAGCCGACCAACCACATGGGCACCAGATCGCAAACTTCCAGCCTCCAGCACTGTGGGGAATAAATCTCTTCCATGTTTAACCCACCAAGTCTGTGGTATTTCCTTAAAATGAACACATAAGATAACCGGCTACTCCATCCACACAAAACGAGTCTTCTCGCTGGAATCCACAAAAATCTGTGAAGTAGCTTTTACGAGAAACAAAGGTGCTAATTGTTTGGGAGACGTGAGTTCAACTGACTGGACACCCAGTCACCAGGCAGCTGATAAAATTCCACTAGAGTAAGACTCAGTAAGAGTGGGCACGCGGCGAACTTGAACCTGGTCTTCACTCCCTCCCCCCTACACACACACATCCCATTCCACTAGACTTTTCAGCATTAACTCAGCTCAGGGGGTAGATTTCAATGTCAAGAAATGCAGTCATAGAACTAATGACTCAATCAATGGTGTTAGTTCTAATAAAGTCACCAAACCAGTTCACCAGGTAACATGCCATAGAGAACAGGGAAAGGAGAAATACCAGTGAGCACACCTGAGGACCCACAATCCCTGCCAGGAAGCAAGCAATCCGAGAAGCACTGACTCATGCCTCCGCCACCCGAATCTGGGACGGCACCAGCACCAGGGAGGAGGACAGGAAGAGCCAAGGATAGGATGCCAGCTAGAGGAAACAGGAAACAGTGATGCTAAGATAGTGCGTCAGTGAGAAGAGTTTCTGCTCCTTTCAGGAAGCTCTCCTGAGATGGGTTTTGCCTGGCTCATCCATTTCTGGTTTCCTGGTTCACCTTGAGGGGCCTGCTCTCATGTGCACTTCAGTTTGTTCCACACTTGGCTGTGACTAGTCACCGCCAGCCCAGGGCTCTCTGCTCGGGGGTGTCTCCTGGGTGGGCGGGGGGGAGGGGTGGGAGGACGTTAGGGAAGGCCATCAGTCAAGCAGGAATCCTCATGCTAAAACATTATTCAAGTGAGGATGATGAACTTGCCTTGGCAGGAGCCCATTCCAAACAGAAAAAAAAAAAGTAAAGCAAAAGGAAAGACAAGACAAACACTGCAAGGTCCTGCTAGCTGTGGTCCGCTCTTTAGAATAAGAGTCAGGTCCTCGCCTGACCAGTGATGGTGAAGTGGACAGAGTGTCGACCCATGATGCTGAGGACCCAGGTTCAAAACCCCAAGGTCGCCAGCTTGAGCACGGGGTTGCCTGCTTGAGCGTGGGATCATAAACATGACCCCATGGTCGCTGGTTTGAGCCCAAAGGTCAGTAGCTTGAAGCCTAAGGGTGTTGGCTTTAGCAAGGGGTCACTGGTTCGGCTGGAGCTCCCTGCCCCCAGTCAGGGCACATATGAGAAGCAATCAATGAACAACTAGAGTGATGCAACTACAAGTTGATGCTTCTCATCTCTCTCCTCTCTTATCTGTCTGTCTCTCTACCTCAGCCTATCCATTCAGGAAGGGAAGCAATTAAACCAACTACACCAAAAGGTCTAACTCTTAGTTTGAAAAGATGAGGCAGACCCAGCCGCCAACTTCCCCCGCAGAGAAGGGTTGCACCACGTTTGCCCTGCTGAACGTGGTCAGTATGAACACACCCTCAGGGTAAGCACCTGCAGTCACCCTAAAAGTCCACATAAGGCACCAAAATTCACTGAGCACAAAGCAAATGTGCATAGTGTCCCAGGGCCCGTCTGTGAAGACCTCCACTCAGTGCTTTCCGTCGTATGAACCTTCCACATCTGCCTCTTCCTGTCCTGCACCCCGATATCCTAGAAACCCGTCCTTCCATCTTGGTAGCCTCACAGTGGAGGACCTCACCCACACAGGATGGAATGGGCCTACCACGGATGGTATACAACTGCGGAAGAGCCCAGCCAGCCCACCCCACAGAAGACCTCTCTGTAAGGAAGTGCTAGAGACCCAGCGTCTCCTCAGCTAGCAGATGTGTGAGCCGAGCTGTGGCCCAATCCAACTCCCAAATTCTAATTCTAAGTATGATTCCGTATGCTGTGTGCAGTCATCCCTCCTAATCCTCAGTTTCAGCTACCCCTGGTCAACTGGTCCGAAATACGAGATGGAAAATTCTAAAATAAACATGTCCTAGGTTTTAAATCGCACACAGTGCTAAGCAGCGTGAGGAGATCTCACACTGTCCCACTCCACACCGCCCTGATGTGTCCGACATCACCCAGCAGCCAGCTCAGTTATCAGATCAACCGTCACATTATCACAGAGCCTGTCTTCAAGTCACCCTGGTTTCCTTCACAATGGCCCCAAAGTGCAAGACCAGGGAAGCTGGCAATTCAGGCATGCCCAAGAGAAGCCAGAAAGGGTTTCCATCACGTGTAGAGGTGAAAGTTCTGAACTCAACGAGAGGAGAAAAAAAAGCAGGCTGAGGTTGCTAAGATCTATGGTAAGAACCAATCTAACTGTGAAATTGTAAAAAAGAAAAAGTCATATTGGTTTTGCTGCCATCCCTCAAACCGCACAACTGAAGGACTGCGGTGTGTGGCGAACGCTTAAGACAGAAAGAGCGCTGCATCTGAGGTGGAGGACAGGACACAGCACAGGTTCAGGCTGACGGCAGCCTGCTGCACTGGAAAGCACAGAGCCTGTGTGAAGGCTTCAGCAGGGGCCCCAGCGACAGTGACCAGACCACTGACGGCACGTGTGGGCAGTTACACAGATTCAGGAATAAGTCTGGACTGAAAAATATACAAGTTACTGAAGGCTGCGTCTGTTGGTTAAGAAGTTGCCCCACTCCTGGCAGAGCTGAGGAGGGTAATCAGGGCCTGGGAAAATCTGCAGTTTTAGGCATCCACTGGGGCTCTTCAAACATATCCTGCCCAGATAAGGGGGACGGCTGCATTGTAGGTATGCCACTGGAGAAGCTGGGTCAGCCCACCCACTCTCCCAAAGCAGAGCTCTACTGCCCATCGGGAATCACTTGAAAGGGGATAAAACAACTGCTGTCTCTCCTCCCGGGTTGTGCAGATATAATAGTGAGGCACGGCCTCTCCAAATTGGTGTCAGCAAGCTACTGGGGGTCTGCTGTAGGTCCTTACTTGTGAGTGGAGCTACAGGTTCCTGCTTGTCTAACCACACCCAATGGGGCATCCAGACCACAGGGGACAGCAGCCACGCTCAGGGAAATGGACCAGCCCAAGATTAGGTGCACATGCAGGCGACAGAGTGCCAATTCCAGCTGCACAGAAATGCCGGGTTACATCCAGAATGTAGTATGTTGGCTGAGAGCAAAGAACCCAGTCTATTTGTGGTAACTCAGTCCCCTTGCACATTTCAAGGGAGGGTTCCTCCCTGTCAAAAAGCAGGTGGCTCTGTGGATGCGGGTTCTCTACCTGTAGCCATTTGAGAAGCATCCTGAGAACACCTCATCCTCCAGAGTCAGCAATGCCAGCTTCAGAAGCAACATAGGTGCATGGAGTCAAGGGTCAGCTCTCTATTAGTGCTGAGAAGACGGCAGCCTGAATACTTCCCAGCTAGTGCAGATCAGGGCCCAAAGGCCAACTCTCCATGGGAGGGTCTCTGGATCCAGAGGGCTGACACGTCCTACAGGGCAGGGCAGTGAGGAAATCCCTCACCCTCTGCTCTTCAGAGGTTAAACCAGCATGCATTCACAAGCACTTGTCACAAGGCCCCCTGCTTGCTACTTACTGCTCTTCCCAGCAAAGAACCTTTTAGAGAAACCTCACTCCTGCCTCTAGAGCTGAGAACTTGACAGCCACCCAGGCTGCTCAGCATTTCCCCCGACACACTGTGACAGAAATGACCTCTCCAAACGAAACTGGCAAGTTCCTTTGAAAGACCTGATTCTTCTCTGAGTAGGCCTGCAGTGAAGACCTCAGAAGCACCCAGTATGAAAAGATATGGTCCCGGCCACTAAGTGACCTGGGACAGAGAAAGAGCGAGTGTGGAGGAAAGACCAATCCATGACTTGACTGCTTCCTGACCAGGACAGTCTCCTAGGTTGACCTGCGCCAGAATGGAGACACTCCCAGTCAAGTCCTTCAGTGACTGTCCACCTCCTCCCACAGGCCCTGGACAACTGCTAGTTGCTAGATGGTACCCTTGCACTGCCCCCATAAGGCCTTTTCCCCTACCGGCAGGATGACAGCCTAGCACCCCATCCACTCCCGTGTCCTACAGGACCCTGTAGAACTGTGTCTTCCGCTGTTACCCAAGACAAACCCTGTGCGTTAGCTCCCTCAATAATCTTGATGAAATGGAGTCATCAGCCTCCCTTTTATGGTCCCTTGGCCCAGGACATTGTACCAACAGAAGGACCTGAGCCTAGAGCAGCACCCCACAGAGCATAGCTATGAACAAACCAGGTTCAACCATCACTCAACCACTGACTAAGCAGATGACCTCAAGGCCCAACACTCTATGAACCCTTCAGCCTCCTTGTTATAAAACAGGAACCACAAATCTACCCAGTGTTGACATAAGGATTCAGCGATGTAATTCATGCAAAAGTTTTAGCCATAACCAGGAGGTGCCGTCACCTCCAAGAATCATCAGAAGCATCAACACAAGACCAAGAAGCATCAACGTTCAAAGAAAGATAAAGGGCCAAGGACATTTTAAAACCAGAAGACCTGGCAACTCAAAAGGAACAGAGAGAGATGAAGAAAAAAGTTAGCCTGACCAGGTGGTAGCGCAGTGTATTGTGTTGACTGGGACGTGTACGACCCAGGTTCGAAACCCAGAAGCCGCTGGCTTGAGCGCAGGCCCATCCAGCTTAAGCACGGGCTCACCAACTTGAGCGTGGGTTCATGGGCTTGAGCCCAAGGTTGCTGGCTTGAGCAAGGGGTCACTCAGTATGCTGTAGCCCCCCCCAGTCAAGGCACATATGAGAAAGTAATCAATGAACAACTAGAGAGACTAAGGAGCCACAACAAAAATTGATGTTTCTCATCACTCTCCCTTCCTGTCTGTCTGTCCCTATCTCTGACTCTCTCTGTCTCTGTCAAAAAAAAGAACAGCCTGACCAGGCGGTGGCGCAGTGAATAGAGCGTCGGACTAGGATGCAGAAGACCCAGGTTTGAGACCCCGAGCTCGCCAGCTTGAGCGTGGGCCCATCTGGCTTGAGCAAAAGCTCACCAGCTTGGACCCAAGGTCACTGGCTCCAGCAAGGGGTGGCTCGGTCTGCTGAAGGCCCGCGGTCAAGGCACATGTGAGAAAGCAATCAATAACAACTAAGGTGTCATAACGGCAATGAAAAACTAATGATTGATGCTTCTCACCTCCCTCCGTTCCTGTCTGTCTGTCCCTATCTATCCCTCTCTCTGACTCTCTCTCTGTCCCTATAAAAAATAAAAATAAAAAATAAAAATAAAAAAAGAATAAAAGTTAAATGTACTCTTCTTAAGCAAAACTGTTACCATTGAAAACACCAGGCAGTCTTGACCAAAACCTGATTGCTTCAAACAGGCTCATTCTGGAACCTGCAGAATTGGGGGTGGGGGTCTCCCTGAGTGTTGATCTTGTAGAGACTTGTGGGGAAATAAACCCCTGAATCAGCATCAACTTGTTAGATGCTTAAAACCTCCAAAGTCTTCTGAGCTGGGAAGTTCTTCACAGGTTACTGTTTCAACTCTCTCTACAAGATGGCACCCACAATAAGAAATGAGTGACTTGTTCAAGACCCCACAGCTGGCTGGAGACAGGGCTCAGATTACCACCCAGGCTCTAACTACCCCATGGTTTCCCTCCAGTCCCACACCTCTCCTCCAGACAGGCAAGCACCATCCATTCTCTGCAATCAGTTCTCCCTTCCTTTCCTCTACTGCTAGCTCTCTAAATACACCCACTCTCGCTCTCACACGCATGCACGCACACGCACTTTTATTTTTTCTTTGCATCTTCCCCTATCTTCCTTTTTTTTTTTATCATGGAAAAAGAACACAAAATTTACCATCTTAACCATTTTCAAATGAACAGTTCCATGGCCCTGGCTGGTTGGCCAAGCAGTAGAGCATCACCCAGCGTGTGGAAGACCCGGGTTCGATTCTCAGTCAAGGCAAACAGGAAAAGCGCCCATCTGTTTCTTTACCCCTCCCTCCCTCCCTCTTTCTCTCTCGTCTCTCTCTTCCCCTCCTACAGCATGGCTAGAGTGGTTCAAGCAAAGTTGGCCCCGGGCACTGAGGATGGCTCCATGGCCTCGCCTTGGGCACTAAAATAACTCAGTTGCTGAGCAATGGAACAGCAGCCCAGACAGGCAGAGAATCACCTGGTCGCAGGTCTGCCAGTGGATCCTACTCGGGGCACATGCAGCAGTCTGTCTCTGCCTCCCCTCTTCTCACTTAATTTTAAAAAAAAAAGTACAGCTTCGTGATACATGTATTCACATCGCTGGGCAGCCATTACCACTATCCTATCTCCAGAACCCTTTCTATCTTGCAAACTGAAACTCTGTCCCCATCAACACACACACCTGATTTCCCCTCCTTCCAGCCCCCATTCTACTCTGTCTCTGAATTTGGGTCACCTAAGTGAGATCACACAGTATTTCTCTTTTTGTGCTCAACTTATTTCATTTAGCATGACATCCTCTGGTTCATCTATGTGTCAGAATCCCCTTCCTTGTTAAAGCTAAATAATCATCCATTACACACATCTGCCACATAGTGTTATCCATTCATTTATCAAAGAACACTTGGGTTGTTTCTGCCTTTTGGCCTTTGTGAATGCTGCTGCTAGAAATGTGGTGAACAAATATCTCTTCAAATTCCTGCTTTTAATTCTAATTTTATTTATTGATTTTAGAGAGAGAGGAAAGGAGGGAGAGAGAGAAACATCAGTTGGTTGTTCCACTTACTTATGCATTCATTGGTTGATTCTTCTTTTCTTTTAATGTTTTATTTATTTATTTATTTACAGGGACAGAGAGAGGGATAAATAGGGACAGACAGACAGGAACAGAGAGAAGTGAGAAGCATCAATCATTAGTTTTTTGTTGCTGTTGCAACACCTTAGTTGTTCATTGATTGCTTTCTCACATGTGCCTTGACCGCGGGCCTTCAGCAGACCGAGCAACCCCTTGCTGGAGCCAGCGACCTTGGGTCTAAGCTGGTGAGCTCTTTGCTCAAGCCAGATGGGCCCGCGCTCAAGCTGGCGACCTGGGGGTCTCGAACCTGGGTCTTTCTTCCACATCCCAGTCCAACGCTCTATCCAATGCGCCACCACCTGGTCAGGCTGGTTGATTCTTGTATGAGCCCTGACCAGGGATGGAACCCACAACTTTGGTGTATTGGGATAATGCTCTAACCAACTGAGCTACCCAGCAAGGCTCCTTTCAGTTTTTTGTTTTTCTTGGTGTTTTTTTTTTACAGGGACAGAGAGAGAGTCAGAGAGAGGGACAGATAGGAACAGACAGACAGAAACGGAGAGAGATGAGAAGCATCAATCATCAGTTTTTTGTTGCAACACCTCAGTTGTTCATTGATTGCTTTCTCATATGTGCCTTGACCGCGGGCCTTCAGCAGACCGAATAACCCCTTGCTCAAGCCAGCAACCTTGGGTCCAAGCTGGTGAGCTTTCTGTGCAAGCCAGATGAGCCCATGCTCCAGCCGGCAACCTCAGGGTCTCGAACCTGGGTCTTCCGCATCCTAGTCCGATGCTCTAACCACTGCGCCACCTCCTGGTCAGGCTCCTTTAAGTTTTTTTGGATAAATACCAAGAAGTGAAATTGCTGGACCATATGGTAACTCAATTTTTAATATTGAGAGAAGGTACATATTTCCTTTTAAAATTAGATCACAAGTATCCATAACTAAAATTAATAGGAAAGCAAGTTTTCTTTTTTCTTTAACTAATACTTAAAAATGCCAGCTACCCACTAGGCATGGGGTAGGTACCTGGGGCCCAATCAAGCATATGCTAATGTCCCAGCCTCCTGGCTTGTTGGCGTCCACGGTGAGCACCGTGCAGAATCTTAGGAGGGTGTCCGCATCCCCTGGAAAGACACAAAACAGAATGTCCAGATAGAACTGTGTCATCGTGAGAGGCTTGACAAGCAAAGTAATGACTAAAACAACGTAGCAGGGAAAGGGGGAGGGGAACACTTAATCAAAAGAATGACTCTCAGCCCAAAGGAAGAGGGGAGGGAACATCAGTCACATTATGGGAAGCGTCTCAGCGCGCAAAAAACTGGGAGTGGTGCATTCTGGGTTCACCGGAGTCCCCCAAATATGTCCTCCAGATATTAGGAGGTCGTTACCCCAATACCTACAAATGCGACCTTATTGGGAAACAATCTTTGCAGACACATCAAGATAAGCTGAGGTCATGCTGGATGAGGGTGGCCCTATCCCAACGGCTCTGTCTTTATAAGAAGGACATCTGGAGACAGAAGAGACCCAGGGGAGGACATAAAAGGAGGAGGCAGAGGCTGGGTTGAATTGCTGGAAGCCCCCAAGCTAGAGGCCAAGAAGGATCCTCCCCTGAAGCCTCCAGAGGCAACACAACTCTACCAGCACCTTGATTTCAGACTTCTACTTCCCAACCTGGGTGAGAGCAGACCCACTGTCCCAAGCCCCCCACCCCAGAATGGAGCACAGTGTTACAGCAGCCCCGAGGAACTGGCACAGCTGGACTGTGGGGAGACCCTGGGCTGCAATCCTGCTGCCTCTGTTCTTGAGGTGAGGAGGGGAGAGAGACAGAAAATGACCCCTAGACTTTCACCTGGAATTCCTGGCCACACATCCACTCATGAGCTAGCCTGTGGACCTGACACTGGTTAGAACCTACTGGATGAGCAGGTGGCTGGGTTTCAAAGCGCCTGCACAAATGGAGTGGAGAAGGATCCTTACTTCACCTAACCTAGCAGGAACATATCCAGACTGCCCTATAGTAAGGAAGAGGGGACACATTAGCAATAGGGTGTGGCACACTGCAAGCAGTTTAGCACACTGTCTAAAAGCTAATTACAACACACACACACACACACACACACACTGAACACACACATTTTCTGTGTGGACCCCAGCTCGGAGGCTGTCAGCAAGCACACCGGCTTCCCTAGCATTCATATATTAACACACTAGGCCTGTACTCGATGGAGATTACAGGGGATTCTTCAAAATTGCAGCTAAAGCCCACCCCCAAGGTGGGAGTCAGCCCTGGGTGCTGGCCAGGGGTGCCAAGCAGCCCTGCACAGGTGGGAGAACGGGCCTCCCCCTCTTCCCCCAACCCCACACAGAGCAGCAAATCCACCCTCTCCCAGAGTTGCCGAGCCCTGAGCCACGTGAGTGCCCAGTCACCTGCCTGGCACAGGCGCAGCCGCCCACCCGAGGCACCGGCACCCGAGTGTTCCGGCCATCACCGGCTTCCCCCGCCACTGTCAACACAAACGCCCACTCCGGCAGGAAGCAAGAATAACCAGGCGTCTCCTAGCGATGGATGCCTCATCCCCCTCCCTAGGGGCCTGCCTCTCCAACTCTCCTGGGACCAGAGACTGCAGAGAGCGGGGAGGAGAGGGGAAGGGAAGAGAACAGAGGACGGGGGGCGAGGAGAGACAGAGGAAAGAGGGGAGCCAGCGAGAGGGGCAAGACGAGAAGGGAGCACCACCCCATCCCCAATCTCAGTCCACGTGATAGTCTGCACAGTCCAGAAAAGACCGTCTTTTTTTGGTTGTTTATTTAATTGATTTTAGAGAGAAGAAGAGAGAAAGGAAAGACATCAATTTGTTGTTCCACTTATTTATACATTCATTGGTTCTTTTTTTTTTTTTTTTTTTTTTACAGGGACAGAGAGAGAGTCAGACAGGGACAGACAGACAGGAATGAAGAGAGGTGAGAAGCATTAATCAATCATTAGTTTTTCGTTGCCGTTGCGACACCTTAGTTGTTCTTTGATTGCTTTCTCACATGTGCCTTGACCTCAGGCCTTCAGCAGACCGAGCAACCCCTTGCTGGAGCCAGTGACCTTGGGTCCAAGCTGACGAGCTTTTGCTCAAGCCAGATGGGCCCGCGCTCAAGCTGGCGACCTCAGGGTCTCGAACCTGGGTCCTCCGCATCCCCGTCCGATGCTCTATCCACTGCACCACCGCCTGGTCAGGCTCACTGGTTGATTTTTGTATGTGCCCTGAGCAGGGATCCTACCCACAACCTTGGCTACCTTGGAGCACAGGGAGAATGCTCTAAGCCATCTTTAGGGGAATAAAAGGCAGAAGCTGTTCCTGGGGTGAAGCAGGCATTTCACTACCCAGAATGACAGCTCCTGCTACAGCAGATTCCCAGTTGCCAGCCAAACCCCACACCTGCCAGCAGGCCCCACCCCGGCCCCCAGCACAGACATACATTTCTCTGAAGTTGGTGCCCAGGCAGGATAACCCCAACCCAGAATCAGCCCTCTATGGAGCGCTGTCATCAAAGGATCTCCTACTGGGAAAAGTGAACTCAAACACTAGCACCGTGGTTCAAAAGCCTGTGTGAAGTCCTGACCCTGCTACCTGGGAATGAAGGCTGTGCTAGCCTGCTGGGGACACCATAACAAAGGACCACAGACCCAGCAGCTAAAACACCAGAAATTTACTTCTCACAGTTCTGAAAGCTGGAAGTCTGAGATCAAGATGTCAGCAGGTCTGGTTCCCCCCCAAGGCCTCTCTCCTTGGCTGGCAGATGGTCACCTTCTCACTGCGCCCTCACATGCCTTCCCTCTGTGCTTCAGCATCCTTAATGTCCCTACCTGTGTCCAAATCCCCTCTTTCTAAAAGGACACCAGTCATGTCAGATTAGGGTCCATTCTAGAGACCTCGTTTTAACTTAATTACTTCTTCAATTATTAAAAAAAAAAGAAGAAGAACAGACTCACCAACTAGAGAATCAGACATTCGCTCCAAAATGTAATGCAAACCCAGGACTAAATAAAGTAAAAACTGTTTCCAACTGGAAAGGCAACTACCCAACCAAACTGGTTGAACAAGAGAATCTACAAATTCTAGGTTCTTGCTTCGCGGGTCCTAAAACAAGGTGAGCTCAGGGCCAGTAATGCAGCTGCAGGAAGTGTTAAGTTACAAGGCAGAGAGTCAAAGCTCGCCCTGATTTCAGTGTTGCTACAACTCCAGTCCTCTGATCCTCAGGGTTTGAGCGGGGTGTGGCTCTTGCCAAGGCCTGGCTGCCCTCATCTGGGTGTGACCACAGGACAAAGCCAAGACTGTTCCAGCAGAGCTCCCGGGGAACCAGGACAGATGGAATGCGAGGTAGAACCACATTACTTCTCGTCACTTCTATCACACGTATACTCGCGGCTTCAGAATCACTTGGAAGTTCGGACACAAAAGCAAGTGGACACAAGGCCTCACCCAGTTTGGCAGAGCACTCTTTGCCAGGGCAATCTTAGCCCTCCATGGTGAGAACACTCTCACAGAGACCCAGGATTGCTGGGTCCTGGAGCACAAACCCTCCCACACTGTGTTCTCTCCCTCACCGTTTCCACCATCGAGCCAAGGCCGGACTCTCTTTCCATTCCCACTCCCACACTTTTCTGGGAATGTGTTCATGGTCTTCTCCTGTCCATCTAGAAAAACCCAGCCCCATCCTTCTGAGGTCAGCTGAAGGAAGCCCCCCCTGAGAAGCCTCCCGGTCCTCCAGGTTGGGTACATACTCTGCCCTCCTGACAGCACTGCACGGCAGTTCTCTGAGAGTGGCCCCTGTACCCACGGTAGCAGTATCAAAGTTTCTGCACCACCTCACACCAGCTGAGTCACAAACTCAGAGCTGACGGTCTATGCTTTAAACAAGCCGAGGTGGTCTGATGCCTGCCTGGACACACTGACACAGCCATAATCAATACTTTACCCCAGCCTGACCAGGCGGTGGCACAGTGGATAGAGCGTCGGACTGGGATACAGAAGTCCCAGGTTCGAGACCCCGAGCTCGCCAGCTTGAGTGCGGGCCCATCTGGCTTGAGCAAAAGCTCGTCAGCTTGGACCCAAGGTCGCTGGCTCCAGCAAGGGGTAGCTCGGTCTGCTGAAGGCCCGCGGTCAAGGCACATGTGAGAAAGCAATCAATGAATAACTATGGTGTCGCCACGGCAACGAAAAACTAATGATTGATGCTTCTCACCTCTCTCCGTTCCTGTCTGTCTGTCCCTATCTATCCCTCTCTCTGATTCTCTCTCTGTCCCTGTAAAAAAAAAAAAAAATACTTTACCCCAGCTCTACCCACCGCTACAGCCATAACCAATTTATATTCTACCTCTACCCACTGCTACAGCCATAATCAATACTTTATCCCACCTCTACCCACCACTACAGCCATAATCCATACTTTATTTCACCTATACCCACTTAGCTGAGGAGCCCATTTTGCCAGTCCTTCAGTGGCACAAGTCAGGCACCCAAGAAATACATGCTTGTTGAATGAACCTTTTCGAGAACATGAATGGGCAGTGTGAAATCAACAACTTTACAGGTGACCAAACCGCCATGCCATGTTCAGGCATGTAATGGTAGCTATAGCCAGGAACCGAATACAATAAAACTGGAGTTGGTCAGAATTTCCATAGAACAAGTGATTTAAGAAAAATGAACGCCAGGGAAGGCCCCTTGGCAGGTCAAGAACACACTCAAGAAATGTTGGACATGACACTGGTCTGTGTCTCAGAAGCAGCTGTTGCTGGCTCCATGGCACCCTAACAGAGAAAGCTCCCAGGGGCTCCTAGAGGAAGGGCATATCCAGAGTGTAATTAACCCGCATCGTTTGGCATGGCTTCCTCCTGCCTCATCAGAACTGATGATCTCAAGTGCCAACCATGCAAAGCAGCACACTATCAGTACTTACACAACTAAGCCCACCCAGGTGGAAAAAAAAAAAGATAGCTAGATAAAGGATATTAGACTAAAACTGAATGAGAGTGAGGATGGTACAGCAGAAAATTCTTGGAAATATAATATTCTGTCCTGTGCCAGAGCCTTAAACACGCGCAATGGAGGGTTAAGACCGTAACCGGCTGCCTGCCCCACCATGTGACCAGTTGATCCATGTAAAGAACTTTAAGACAATCCTGCACATGAAAACACTGGCTGAGAATACTATTACTATTTATTATTCCTCATAGTGGAAGGTTATAAAAATGTCTCTCAAAGATATCCCCAAGACCCTAATTCCCAGAACTGAAAGTATCACCTTATATGGTAAAAGGTATGATTAGGTTAAGTTCTCACAAATCCTCATAAAATGCAGCAGAGGGAGATTTCACAGAGATAAGAGGAAAAGACACAGAGAAAAGGGGAAAGGAATGTGAGCACAGAGGCAAAGATGAGAGTGATGTGGCCACGAGCCAAGGAATGCCACAGTGACCAGAGCAGAAGAGGCAAGACACAGACCCTCCCCAGAACCTCAGAGGGAGTGTGGCCCTGCTGACACTCTTGATTCTGAGTGAGATGCTGATGTTGGACTTCTAGCCTGCAGAAGGGGATTGAGATATACCCACATTCTTTTAAGGCACCAAATCTGCGACTTAAGAAACTAATCCACTCAACAACCGCTACACTGCTTTTTTTCAACAATGAATGCTCGTGGGTTTCATCCCCACGGTGTGGAGAAGAAACGTGGCCTCAGCAGGGTGGCAGCACATTCACAGTGAAAGGAGCAGGCAAAGCCAGCCAGGTGCAAACACCATCAATCTGGTCTCCCCAACACACCTGCTGGCTCCGGTGAATTGACATGTGAGCTGTCTGGCTATTGGGAGTAACATGGGAAACAGTCACCCTGGTAACATTCTTTATATGAAAATATTCTCTGGATTTCGAAAAGAAATTTTTTTAGAAGTCCATCATGGGGGAGAAGGTGGGCTCATCCCACAGACACCATCTTCCCAGTTAGCTAGCAAAGTGCTATGATTAACCCATTTGTCGAAGGATGGGTTCATGTTACACAGTCATACCTGTCAGACAGGCTGTCCCCTGCCTTCTGGGAATCAGCATCTAAAGGAAAGTCACCACTGGCCCTAAGGCTCCTTTCACTCTGTAATAAAGCTCACGTCTCCCACTTGAAATCCAGAAGCTGGTTGGAGTGTTTGAACCAATATGCCAAGGTTGCCGGTTTGATCCTCAGTCAGGGCACATACAAGAATCCACCAATGAGTGCATAAATAAATGGAACAACAAATTGACGTTTCTCTCTCTCTCTCTCTCTCTCTCTCTCTCTCTCTTTATCTTCCTTCCTCTTTCTCTAAAAATCAATAAAGAAAAAGAAATGAGAGGAGTACTTGCAATATGCATGGCGCTGTTGCATTCCCAACAGATGGCTGCTGAATCCCAATGACCATAGGTTTCCTAAGAACTGTGGCTGGTAGGAATCACCACTAAACACGTCATCAAGCAGATGAGTCTGACATGCACATTCACACTTTGCTACATATAAGACAATACTAAACCTGTTGAGGATGACAGCTGGTGGAAAATACACTGTATAACCAAACATTTTTTTGTTGACCGTGATCAGGGGCTTGGGGAAAAAAAGGATTCCCAAGTAAACAAGGGAAGGATGTGCTTAGTTTGCAAAATATGAGCATCAGGCACATGAGAAGATGCTCAACATCACTAATCATGAGGGAAATTCAAATCACAGTCACAATGAGGTACCACTTCACACCCATTAAGGTAGCTCTCTCCATAGTAATGGCAAGGATATGGGGAAGTGGGGACCCTTGTGTGTGCACTGCTAGTGGGAATGGAAAATGGTGTAGCCACAATGGAAAAGCGTGTCAGTTCCTCAGAAAATTGAACAAAGAATTATATGATCCAGCAATTCCATTGCTGGGTACATATCAAAAGAGATGAAACCAGGGACTCAGATAGATACTTGTAAACCCATGTTCACAGCAGCGTTATTCGCAATAGCCAAGATGTGGAGGAAAAAACCCAAGTGTCCACCATCAGCAGAAGGGATAAACAAAATGTGGTACAAATACACAATGGAATATTATTCACCCTTAATCAGGAAGCAAATCCTGACAGACTACAACATGATGAACCTCCAAGGACATGATAGTGAAATAAACCAGTCACAAAGAGACCAACACTGTATGATTCCACTTACATAAAACGACTAGTCAGACTCATAGGAGCAGAAAGGAGAATGGTGGTGGCCAGGGGCTCAGAGGAAGGACAAATGGAGAGTCCCTGTTTACTGAGTATGAAATTTTCAGTTGGGGAAAATAGAAAAGTCCTGGAGACAGACGGTGGTGATGGTTGACAACAATGTGAATGTGCTTACAATGAGTGTGCTTAACGCCAAGGAACTGAGCACTTAAAAATGGTCATAATAGTCCATATTATGTTATATATATTATCACAATGAAAAAAAAAACGCTAATAACTGTTTCAAGTATGATGAGTTTATGGGCGAGATTTTATTTGTCCTTTTTTTTTTATTTCTGCATTTTCATTCATGAAACTTCTCTTTTTCCAAAAAAAGGTACCTGATTGGTGGTGGCGCAGTGGATAGAGGGTCAACCAGGGATGCCAAGGACCCAGGCTCAAAATCCCAAAGTCACTGGCTTGAGTGCAGGCTCATCATCTTGAGTGCAGGCTCGCCAGCGTGAGCACAGGGTCACTGCCTTGATCGTGGAATGATCGACATGATCCCTAGGTCACTGGCTTGAGCCCAGGGTCACTGACTCAGCTTGAGCCCTGCCCCCTCAGGCCAAGGTACATGAGAAGCAATCAATGAACAACTAAGGTGCCACAACTACAAGTTGATGCTTTTCATCATCTCTCTCCCTTCCTGTGTGTCTCTCTCTCCCTCTCTCTCTCTTTTTAAAAGAAAAAAAAAGGCACTGTGGTATTAAACACAAAAAGGGGGAAATTGTGACTGTCCAGGGCAGGCCAACTCATTTAGTAGCCAGTGCTTCAGGGATTAATGGAATTCCCATTGTAACAACCTTGCTCACTTCTATAACATAAATTACCACAAAGTGAAAACCCAGTTCCTGCTCAGTGTTTCTGAAAACCATTTATTTCAAGCAGCTGAAGCAACAAAGCCCGCCAAGAGCCCCTCCTGGCCGTCCGACAGGAGACTTATGTTGCACATAAACACAGAGAAACACTATGCCACATGAGCTGCGGGGCAGGAGGCAGAGTGCTGATCTTGGCATCAGACACTGAATTCAAGACTCATTTCACCCACGGACTCCCCACACTGGACCAATTAAAATCTCTCCAGGCTGTTGCCCCCTTCTCCACAGGTGAAGGAGCACCTGCTTCACATGGTGACAATAAACCATGAGAAAGACCCACGCCTTACAAGTGCTAGGGGTTTGTACACAGCAAGGGTGAAAGAACACAGTCCTCCAGAGCAGGTGTTCCATAAATGATCAGTACTGGCTTCCTTCTGTCCCATGACGGCCCGAACTCACACACCAGGCGGCCGCGCGCTTACTCTTCCTGAACTCCTTAAGGAAGAAATGTTAGAATTTACTCATGAGTACCTCACGCCAGCTCCTTCACTAAAAAGAAACTCCTCTCCTAACATTCTTAATAACTTTGGTCTTCAAATAGTTTATGGTCAAATAAACTGGAAATGACAGACAGCTGGCAAAATACCAAGCTGAAAATCTCTGTTTAAATTAGAAAACAGGGCCCTGACTGTTTGACTCAATGGTAGAACGTCAGCCCGGTGTGTGGACGTCCTGGGTTCAATCCCTGGTCAGGGCACACAGGAGAACCGACCATCCACTACTCCACCCCTTTCTTCCCCTTTTCTCCATCTTCTCCCCACCACGCAGCCAGTGCCTTAATTGGTTCAAGACTCGGCCCCAGGCATTGAGGATAGTTCAGTTTCTCTGAGTGTCATCCACAGGTGCTAAGGATAGCTGGGTTGATTCAAGCGTCGACCTCAGATGGGGTTTGCCAGATGGATCCCCGTCGGGGCACATGCAGGAATCTATCTCCTCTTCTCTCCTCTCACTTAAATAAATAAGAAAATAGTTCCCAGAGGTTTTCTCAAAGATCATATTCCAGAATTCCAGGAAACCTAAGTTTCCAACACTCACTAACTGTGTGACCTTGGGCAAATGACTTACTTCTCTGAGCCTTAGTTTTCACATCACAAATAACCAAAACTCAGATGTACAATGAAGCCTCTCAGTTACTGCCTGATGGGTAAGCAAGGTTAAAGTCTAACTGATATGGAAGTATGACCCTGGCCAGTTAGCTCAATTGGTTAGTGTCATTCCAAACACCAGGGTTGCAGGTTCAATCCCGGTTAGGGCACATGCCAGAAGCAACCAATGAATGTACAACTAAGTGAAATAACAAATGAATGCCTCTCTCTCTCTCTTTCTCTCTCTCTCTCTCTCTCTCTCTCTCTCTCTCTCTCTCTATATATATATATATATATATATATCCCTTTTTCTCTTAGTCTAAAATCAATCAATAAAAAAATACTTGAAAATAGTAATGACTAGGAAGGAAGTTTCTTTTAATACAAACTATATAAATAACTAAAATTTTGTTTCTCCATTCCAGGAACTAATACCAACACTACCCACTATCTCAACATAACAATTTTTAAGCTACAACCACAAAACCTTCTTGTTTAAAATTCAGGAGCAATCAGCCTGACCAGGTGGTGGCGCAGTGGATAGAGCGTCAGACTGGAATGTGGAAGGACCCAGGTTTGAGACGCCAGCTTGAGCATGGGCCCATCTGGCTTGAGCAAAAGCTCACCAGCATGGACCCAAGGTCGCTGGCTCGAGCAAGGGGTGGCTTGGTCTGCTGAAGGCCCATGGTCAAGGCACATGTGAGAAAGCAATCAATGAACAACTATGGTGTCACAATGGCAATGAAAAACTAATGATTGATGCTTCTCATCTCTCTCCGTTCCTGTCTGTCTGTCCCTATCTATCCCTCTCTCTGACTCTCTCTCTGTCCCTGTAAAAAAAAAAAAAAAAAATCAGGAGCAATCACAATCCTTTACAGTCCATCTGTAAAGCACATCCCAGCTCGTTCCCATTCTCACTGAGTGGGCCATCATGACCCAGGGCTTTAAACATCTGTGTCCAAGCACCCAACACCGCGTCTTTAAACATCAGTAACTGCTCTGCTAAATGAGATTTCTCTCTGTACAACTTTTCACACACAGCAAAAGGTACCTGCAGAGGGTATGTTTATGCCCTCTCCATAAACGTTATCAAACAATAGAGCTGCAGCACCCAGACATGAAAAGAACACCCTGAAACTTCAGTGGGTGCAATTTTCAGTAAACATAGCATCATAAACTGAATACTTTGATGCTCTTGCAATTTAGAGAGATCTAACAGAGCACAACAAATGCATTAATACAAGCAGCAGAAAATTCTTCTGAACTGGGGGCCAGTCATATAAGCTGGCCAGCTAAGATTTCATAAGGAAGCTGTCTGGACTTAGAAAGTGAGAAAAAAAAATACCATTATTTCATGGCATTAGCATGAGATGACATATCAGAAGTACTCCTGGACAACCCTGAGCTCAGTCGGAAGAGCCTGTAGGTTCCAGTCAGCCCTTTACCTTGGTGTGAGAGTGAGCTAACACACACCCATTTACCCTGAAGGCATCCTAATTCCCACTGCTCAAATGAAAACGAGCTTAAATGCAGGATCAAATTCCACAGCCAGAGCATGCGCAGCGTGGGAGTCAGGACTCAGAAGCCTACTCTTAACTCCAAAGCCCAAGGCTCTCCCCGGGCCAGATGGCAATGAGCCCCAAACCCCCATCATTGGCTGGTGATGGTTTTGATCCTGAGACCTATGAAAAAGAAACATGGAAACACTAATGAGAAGGCGGGAGGCGTAATCAGAGTTTACTCTCTACTGAGGTTAATAAGCAAAGGTATACTGAGCCTGTGCTCGTCCACATGTTTTCTGTCCACTCTTGCCTTCTGTCCATTCTCTTGGGTAATGCCCAGTTAGGTGGTTCGCCCCATTCTCAGCTCTATCATGAGCCACTGACTACTACCCGCATCCCACTGAGGTGAGTGCTATTTGCACCCTATTCAACAGATTAGCCAATAGCGGCAGTCAAATGACCTGCCCAAAGTCACCCCACAAAGCAGTGGTGGGAACAGAATTCAAACCCAGGCAGTATGGAGCCCCAGGCTGTGCTCTTACCCCTTCAGCATTCTCCAAGGTCACAGGTTCAACCCCAGGTCAGAGCACATACAAGAATCAACCAATGGATGCATAAATAAGTGGAGCAACAAATCTCTTTCTCTCTCTTCCTCCCTCACCCAAGTCAATAAATTAAAATTTAAAAATTTTTTAAATTGTTCAGTGCCCAGACCAGGTGGTTCAGTGGGTTAGAGCATCGTCCTGAATCACAGAAGTTATTGGTTTGATCCTCAGTCAGGGCACATACAGAAACAGACTGATATTCCTGTTTCTCTCTCCCTTTCTCTCTCTTTAAAATCAATCAATAAATAATTAATTTTTTTTAATTAAGTGAGAAGGTGAGAGGTGAGGAGGCAGAGACATGCACCCTGACTGGATCTACCTAACAAGCTCCCTACAAGATGATGCTCTGCCCATCTGGAGCCACTGCTCTGTTGCTCAGCAACTGAGCTATTTCAGTGCCTGAGGCAAGGCCAAGAAGCCATCCTCAGCACCCGGGGCCAACTTGCTTGAACCATTGGAGCCATGGCCATGGGAGAGGGAGGGGGGGGAGAATGGGGAGGGGTAGAGAAGCATTTGGTCACTTCTCCTGTGTGCCCTGACCAGGAACCAAACCCAGGACTTCCACACACCAGGCCAACAGTCTACCACTGAGCAAACCAGCCAGGGTAATAATTTATTTTTAAGTTGTTCAAAAAAGCACATGGAGAAGGACTCCCACAGGGAAGGTCCAATGAGGGACTTCTCCCACAGACCTCCGATGCCCACAAAAAAATCCTTCCAGTGAATTTAGGATCACATATATTATCATATACTTTACCTTCATGGCATATCTATGGGAATCTCAAGTTTGCGGGCTTTGTTTCCTGATCTCTCCTAAAGCACCCAGGAACTTCCAAGGAAATTAGGGTCACCCACTCAGGATGAGACACCTGAGAAGCTAGGCTGTGGCACAATTTGAACACAGTACTGCTCAAAGGCAGTCAACCAGCAACAGCTGCACACCAGTGCACACACCCCAAACTCCTCACACCTCCGGCCTGTTAACACAGCAACCAGGGGGCTTCCTTGCCTCCCCTTGAATTCAAACTCCTCATCACATGCCCTAGAACCTGCTCAGGCTGAAATACAGGCATTTTCTAGTTTGCAAGCTTTGGCAGAGTGAAGGTGGGAGAAACCCAGGTTACGAGAATCTCTGCGAAGGCCTGACACCAAGATACCAAGACATCTACCTACCTCTCGACTACACAGGAGCTGATGCCATACTTACAATACCCCATGGAAAGTTCTAAAAATAAAAGGTCTTAATGCATCCAGCAGAGGCAATTTAAGCTGCAGACAATTTATTATTTAACAAACACCAGAGTACCTACTAAGATCAAGACACAGATGAGGGGACTTTCAGAGAGCATGCGGAACCAGCAGGCAAACAGGACTCATTAGCTCCCCTTCTGCCTTGATGGTCACTACATACATAGGGAGCTGATTCTCCAAACCTGAACCACTTACCGTACTTCCCCATGTATAAGACACTGTCATGTATAAGATGCACCCTAATTATGGGGGCCAAAATTTGAGGAAAAAAAATGTATTTCATAAAGTTGTTGAACTCAAGTTTTATTCATCATAAAATTCATACAACTCATCACTGTCAAAACTCCCATCCATTAGCTTGTCCTCATCTGTGTCTGATGAAGAATTACTGTCTTCATATATTGCCTCGTCCTCAGTTCCATCCATGGCATTTGAAATGCCACAACCACAATATAAGATGCACCCAGTTTTTAGACCCCAAATTTTGGGGGGAAAGGTGAGTATTGTACATGGGGAAATATGGTACTTCCAGGCAGGTGCTGAGTGAGACACTCTCTGAGGGGAAGAGCAGGGCCAGCAACACCCACCAGAGCCACCACACCCTACCTTGACACTTAACACAAAATAAGAAAGAAAAAAAGGATCCTAGAGGTCACCAAGTCCAACCCAATACAGGAATCTCCTCCCATCTCCCACCTGCCTTCCACACCCTCCTAAACTAGTTGTAGTTACCAGTTTATCTCTGACCCAGCCCTTCATTATCCTTCTGATATGCATTCTCCTTCCAGACAAGGTCTCTTCTGCCCCACACAAATAGAAATGGGGTGGGGTCCCTGTCTACACTCCAGCACGCTGGTTGGCTGTGGTTGACATGGGCACTACAGTGTGAATGCACCTGAGACGAGACGGGACGCCCCAACATTGGTGAATCTAAGCTTCCCAGTGCATACCAGGCGGATGAAACCTCAGTCCTTAAACACCATCAGTCACTCATTCTCAGACGCACACATGTAACTAGACAGAGTAGGGATGAGGCAGGGCGGAGGGGCTGAGGTTGAGCACAGATATTTCTTGCAAGGGAGGCAGGGACATCGAGGCATCAAGGGAATGACCTCCACTTAAAATATTTCTCAAGATATTTATCTCAAGATAAACACTCTGTTGCACTGATATTGACCTTTCAGGAAACAGGAAAAAGATGAATCATGAAAATTTAATCCTTAGGTATCTGTAAAGTCTGGAGAGTGTCATGAGGTCTACCCTCATGAAACCCTCCTTCACTGGGCCAGGGAGAGAACAGAATGCAAATAAAACAACAACAAAAACAGCCTGACCAGGCAGTGGCGCAGTGGATAGAGCATTGGACTGGGAAACGGAGGACCCAGGTTCAAGACCCCAAGGTCACTGGCTTGAGCTTGAGTGTGGGCTCATCTGGTTTGAGCAAGGCTCATCAGCTTAAGCCCAAGGTCGCTGGCTCAAGCAAGGGGTTACTCTGTCTGCTGTAGCCCCGTGGTCAAGGCACATATGAGAAAGCACTCAATGAACAACTAAGGTGCTGCAACGAAGAATTGATGCTTCTCATCTCTCTCCCTTCCTGTCTGTCCCTATCTGTCCTTCTCTCTGATTCTGTCTTTGTCACAAAAAAAAATAAATAAATAACCAATGTCCCTACGGTCTGGTTCCCAGGGTAAGATCTCAGAAACAGGAGTGTGCTTTTGTAAACCCTGCATGGGTTCATTTTCGCCACCGCGTCAAAGGCAGCAAGATAAGTCAGCATTAAAACAACCACATCAGGGAACTAGAACATAAACTTCTGTCCTATCTGAGCCCCCAGGCCTGATAGCCCTGTCAGTCCCCCAGTTCTCATCTGGGGTCAATGCCATCTCCCAGGGCAACCCACCCTGGTAGGTAGGGTCTCCTCTGAACTCACACTGAAATGGTTTTCAACATGACCTATACTTATTTCATGGACACTAGCATTTATGCAGCTGAAGGTCACTTGCCAGCAAAGCTCTTTACACACTACATCGCTCTACCCTTATTGCTCCATTTTACAGAAAAGAAAGTGGAAGCTGAGACGGTAAGCACCCTGGCTAAGATTGCCCATAGACTTGAACAGAGTCATCTTCAAACTTGGGAAGGTAAGTCAACTCAGGGTCCTAAGTATGCATGTGACAGTGGAGCCCCAGGAGGAGGAGGCGCCACAATGCTATAAACTGTGGGGTGGCCTAGCTTAGAGACAGAACAGCATGACCCTCCTGGTGGGCTCACACCCAGAAGCAAGGTGCCTTCTGGGCTGCACGGAGTGGGCAGCTGTTCCACCAGCTGGTCAGCTGCACTTCCAATTCCCAGGACCAACCTCCAAGATCCTGGACCCCTGGCCACCCTAGGGGTCCAGAGCTACAGAAACAGAAGCAGATGGGCAAATGACTTTCAAGGGACACACTTCTTTCTTATCTGTTCACCTTGAAGGACAAGCCTTCTAAACACAGAGTAAGGGGCTGGCTTTATTCCTAATAAATTTAGGGGTTAAAAAAAGATAAACAATTAAGCCCGACTCTCAAGAACAAGAAGCAGGACTTGGCATTGGCCCCGCGTGCATCGCAACAGCACTTGCTGTGCCGGCAGAGCGCACCTTCGCAGCTGACTTCCCTCCAGATGGCAGCTTGTGCTTTTCCGGGAGCACGCGCATCTCCCGAGCCGCCAGCCTCACCTTCCCTCCCTCTCTCTGTGCTTTCCTGACATCTGCTGTGTGCAGCGGGCTTTGCCACACCTCCCAATGTGCTGCCACCTACGGAACTGATCAGCACTCTGTGTGCTGCTCCTTCGCCTCTGGCCCCTGGGCAGAACTCCACCCTGGGCCTTGGTCCAATCAGCTCCCTGGTGGAATGGTGTCTGTCCAGCTCCTGCCCAGGGTCTGATCATCGTCCCAGGCAAGTGTGCTACAAGCCAGCCTTCGGGGACCTCAAGAGGGCCTTCCGTCCTGGGGGTGTCGTCATGAAGGGGACTTCACAGAAGGGAGAGCAGAGGTGCTCAAAGAAAAATAAAGTGACACTCAGTTAAGACAAGGCTTTCCTGGGGAAAGGAAGAGTGGGGAGGGGGGCAGACACATGCACACGCACACACCTCTCAGGACTTCTCCATGGGACCCACACCTTAGAACAAAGAAGGTAGAGGATGGAATGCCGGGAGAGAGAGTGGAAGAAATAGAAAGAAGCAGGGCTCGGGGAAAGGAGGGCAAGGGAGAAAGAAAAATAATTGGTTTGTACTGACCACTGCCTTTATCAACTACAGATACAACCTAATTATGCATTTTATGTTCAATAACACAGGAGTTAAGTAAATAAATCAAGATCTCTCCACACAGGATGTTGGGCTCCATCAGCAGAAACAAACCAGCCCCCAAAGCCAGGGAAAACAATAGCAAGTGACACAAATGGGCAGGTCCGGCGCCCCCTTGTCCACAGGGATGATGCCCAGACCCTGTGGATGCCGGAAACCAGAATTACTGAACCCTGTACACACATACCTGTGATCAAGTTTACTTTAGAAGTAGACACAGGCCCTGGCCAGTTGGCTTAGTGGTACAGCATCAGCTCAGCATGTTAATGTCCTGGGTTCGATTCCCACCCAGTCAGGGCACACAGGAGAAGCGACCATCTGCTTCTCTACCCCTCCCCCTTCCCTTTCTCTTTTCCCTGCCCGCAGTCATGGCTTGATGGATTCAAGTGCATAGGGGATGGGCACTGAGGATGGCTCTATGGAGCATCCCCCTCAGGAGCTAAAAATAGCTTGGTTGTGAGCATGGCCCCAGATAGGCAGAGCATCAGCCCCACATGAGGGCTGCTGGGTGAACACCGGTCAGAGCGCATTGCAGGAGTCTGTCTCTCTATCTCCCCTCCTCTCACTTAGAAAAGAAGAAAAACATAAACTTAATAAATAAGTAGGCACAGCAAGAGATTAACAACAATAACTATTAGTAAAATAGAGCCCCTATAACAATATAATTTAATGAAAGCTGTGTTATTGTAAGAATTCACCCAGCAGACACGCAGGATAATGTATTTTTCTGTACAGAAGCCGTATTTCGACTTGGTTTTTACATAAGTGCTCACACACAGTAATGCTAGTAAGCAACTTCCTACTTGCATAAAGGGGAGGGGGGGTGGCAGCGCCATGTCCTACCAGATCGTGCCTATAGTTCTGAGGGAGAGGACACAGAATGTTGTCACCATGCACGCTTAATGCTGGAATCTCGCAAAACAAAGTCTATGAAACATGCTTTATTTTCTTTTTCTTTTTTCTTCTTTTCCATGTGAGAGGAGGGGAGGCAGAGAGATAGATTCCCGCATGCGCCCTGACAGGGATCCACCTGGCAACCCCTGTCTGGGGTCAATGCTCTGCCCATCTAGGGCCAGGCTCACAACCAAGCTATTTTTAGTGCCTGAGATGGAGGTTCCATGGAGCTATTCTCAGCACTCCGGGTCGATGTGCTCAAACCAATCAAGCCATGGGTGCAGGAGAGGAAGAGAGAGAGAAGCGAGAGGGAGAGGAGTAGAGAAGCGAGAGGGAGAGGAGTAGAGAAGCAGATGGTCACTTCTTCTGGTCACTTCTCCTGTGTACCCTGATCAGGATTTGAACCCACGACATTCACAGGCCAGGCTGACACTCTACTGCTGAACCAACCAGCCAGGGCCCACAGGACATGCTTTAAAAAAAGCATCTTCTTCGCCTGACCTGTGGTGGCTCAGTGGATAAAGCATCGACCTGGGAACACTGAGATCGTCAGTTCAAAACCCTTCACTGGTCTGGTCAAGGCACATATGGGAGTTGATGCTTCCAGCTCCTCCCCCCTTTCTCTCTCTCTCTCTCTCTCTCTCTCTCTCTCTCATTCTGTGTCTCCTCTCTAAAATGAATAAAATAAAATAAAAAAAGAAATTTAAAAAAAAAAAGCATCTTCTTCCTACAGAAGTGTGGACATGACCATGTTCAAATTAGTGCCATTTTTGTTTCAAAGGAGATTGGGCCAGACTGTCAAAGGCTGAAATTCTAGTTGCAGGCAAGGGGTGGGAAGGGTTTCTGAAAATATTGGCGTTTTCTTCACTGATACAAAATGACAGAAGTAAATTTTCCACAAGGTGTGGTGGGTGCGGGGCTGTGGCCTTGGCATGCCAGGGTGCACACAGCATCTCCAAAACCGGAGCACCAATTTAAGCAGATGTCATCACACCCTGGCTCGATGGCTCAGTTGGTTAAAGCCTCGACATGAAGCATGGGGATTGCCGGTTCAATCCCTGGTCAGGGCACATACAGAAACAGATGTTCCTGTCTCTCCCTTACTCTCTCCCTTTCTGTCTCTAATATCAATAAAATAAACCTTTTTTAAAAAAATATGCCGCCTGACCAGGTGGTGGCGCAGTGGATAGAGCATCAGACTGGGATGCGGAAGACCCAGGTTCGAGACCCCGAGGTCGCCAGCTTGAGCGCGGGCCCATCTGGCTTGAGCGCGGGCCCATCTGGCTTGAGCAAAAGCTCACCAGCTTGGACCCAAGGTCGCTGGCTCCAGCAAGGGGTGGCTCGGTCTGCTGAAGGCCCGCGGTCAAGGCACATGTGAGAAAGCAATCAATGAACAACTAAGGTGTTGCAACAGCAATGAAAAACTAATGATTGATGCTTCTCACCTCTTTCTGTTCCTGTCTGTCCCTATCTATCCCTCTCTCTGACTCTCTCTCTGTCCCTGGAAAAAAAAAATCAATAAAATCTTTAAAAAAAAAAAAAAAATGCCTGACCTGTGGTGGTGCAGTGTATAAAGCGTTGACCTGGAACGGAGGTCGCTGGTATGAAACCCTGGGCTTGCCTGGTCAGGGCACATATGGGAATTGATGCTTCCTGCTCCTACCTCCTTCTCTCTCTCTCTCTCCTCTCTCTAAAAAATAGAAAAATTAATAAACAGGTGTTGTCATAGAGGAGGACCCTCATCCAGAGGCCAGCAGGCTGGACCACTGGCAGGACAGTGAGGGTGCCGACCAGAGTGTCCCCAACTCGGGAGTCCGCTAGCCTCTGTGGCACACACCCATTTGCCCCACAAGCACAACCATGTACACAAAACCCCTCAACAGGAAATGTCTGACATTCTTAAGTGGTGTTCCCTGAATAATAAAAAGCCTCTGACCAATTTACTCTGGGCTACTAGATCGCATTACACGAGAGGAGATGAGAGCAGGTTGGTCATTTAACAATAAACAGTGTGCTCAGCCGAGCGGGGACTTGTGGGCACAGTAACTGCCCTGGGAGGGGTGTGAACGAGAAAGGAGAAAGTGGTGACTCTGAAAAGGCAGCATATTAGGGGTGGTCAGCAGACCACGGCCCCCATGACCTGAGATGCGACCTCTCATTGGCAGGTGAGCATGGACTTGTGGACCCACGGAATCTACACTGTGTGGCACTGCCCATGGCATCTCTTCTCTGTGCCTCCCCTCTTCCTGTGTAAGATGGGATAACAATACCCACCTCACAAGGATCTAGCTAGCTGGTAACAAAAGAGATTTATAAAATGGAGCCAGATAACAGTCATCATCATAAACAGCATTCACAAAAGTAGTGACTACATTTACTTGCAAAAAAAAAGACCCCTCCGGCCTGACCTGTGGTGGCACAGTGGATGGGGCATCGACCTGGAACGCTGAGGTTGCCGGCTCGAGGCCCTGCACTTGTCTGGTCAAGGTACACATGGGAGTTGATGCTTCCTGCTCCTACCACCACCCCCCTCTTTTTCCTCTCTAAAATGAATAAATAAATAATTTATTTTAAAAAAGACTCCTTCGTGTCTTTGCCCAGAACAGCACTTGGTCTGCAAGTCTCACCATCGCCCCCTCCCGAAAAAAAAGGAAAGGGGAGCAGGCCTGCAGTAAGGACATAAAACTGAACATGGAAACAGGTGAGAAGATGGGAACAGACTGAGTCTTCATCCTCCTATCAGTCTGCGGGGGCCACTGTGGCAAAGCACCACCGGCCAGCTCAGACAACAGAAACACATCCTCACAGTCCGGAGGCTGCAGGGCTGGGACCAAGCTGATGGCAGGCTGGCTCCCCCGAGACCCCTCTCCTTGGTGGGCGACAGTCATTTCCCCTGTGTCCTCATGGGCCACTCCTCTGTGCTGCAGCATCTCTGTGTGACTGAATTTATTACAAGACAAAAATGGTTTAAGGCGTACTCTAAAAGCCTTAGTTTAACTTACCAGGAAGACGGCTCGCACCAAAACCCCACTATTCATGGACTCAGATGTCTAGGCTCCGGAACCATGAGAAATAAATGTCTGCTGTTTAATCCACCCAACCCGAACTCAAGACTCCTACCCACCCGTCTTCCCCATTGGAGCACACACTGCCCAACTTTGGCTCCTACAATAGCATCAGGGTTCATCCTGGCTGGAGACTGCCCCCAAACCCTGAGAAACACCTTCCTCTCCAGTCTCTCCTGAGAACGAACCTTTTTACCCTTAACTGCGACCCTCCACAGCCTACCTGAGCAGTGATCTGTGCAACATACAGACTGACTGCTGATGTAAGGCGGGGGCAAGTTTATCCTAACATACACTGACTCATCCACACTGGTGATATGGGCTAAGCCAGGAGAAACTGCCTGAGACCCTCCAGAGTCTACAGTCTAGAAAAGAGCTCGCCAAGACACAGCGCAGATGAGGATGAGACATCTGAAGGAGCCATTAAACACTGGGACACCAAGGAACTGCATGATGACGGCTGATTCCAACCAGACCTGGAGGGCAAGGTAGGTTTTTGTTTCTTTTTGCTTTTAAATGTTTTATTTATTTATTTATTTATTTATTTATTTATTTATTTATTTATTTTACAGGGACAGAGAGAGAGTCAGAGAGAGGGATAGATAGGGGCAGACAGACAGGAACGGAAAGAGGTGAGAAGCATCAATCATTAGTTTTTTGTTGCCGTTGCGACACCATAGTTGTTCATTGATTGCTTTCTCATGTGTGCCTTGACTGCGGGCCTTCAGCAGACCGAGTCACCACTTGCTGGAGCCAGCGACTTTGGATCCAAGCTGGCAAGCTTTTGCTCAAGCCAGATGGGCCCGCGCTCAAGCTGGCGAGCTCGGGGTCTCGAACCTGGGTCTTCCGCATCCCAGTCCGACACTGTATCCACTGCACTACCGCTTGGTCAGGCGCAAGGTAGGTTTTGATGAGCAAAAATGAAATCAGTCCAGATCTGGAGGGTGGGGGGGACCAGAAAGAACAGGACACATCCCCAAGCAAAGAGACTCCTGTCAGTCACTGGCTCCCAGGTTTCAAGAAAGGAATTCTAGAAGATGTAACAGGAACACAGGGCTGGAACCAGAGCAGTAGCAAGTGTAAAATGCAAGGAGATAGGGAAAGCTTCAGGAAAGTCAAGTCTCCTGGCAGTCAGAATACATCCACACTATGTGTCCTTACAGGACCCAACAGGCATCAGAAGAGTCGCAGGACACTCCTCTGGGCTGAACTGTGTCCCCCAGAAAGACTTAAGCACAACTATGGTGTGCTTAAGTCTCAGTCCCTGTTACCTGTGAGTATGTATGACCTTTGGAAACTGGGTCTTCGCAAACACAAACAATTTAAAACGAGGGCATGTGAGATCAAGGCAGGCCGTACATCCACTAGTCGGTGTTTTGACAGGAGAAAGGGGGTGATTTAGAAAGCCACGCAGCCACTAGAGAGTAGGCCACGTAAAGGAGGCTGGGACCGAACCCCGTCACCAGTTTGGGAACCTCGCACCAGCAGAACCCTGAAGATGCAAGAAAAGGTTCTCCCTGGAGTCTTCCAAGGGTAAATTTCTATTGTATCAGCAACTCCCTTCTGTTGGAGATGCTTCTATAGCAGCCCCAGGACTCCAACAAATAGGAATTGACTTGACAGCCCTTAAAGCTTTAGGGCCTTCAGAAAAGACTGAACACTTCATGACTGAAGCAGCAATCCTCGAAGAAAACTGAGGTCATTGGGCTCCACTGTGACTAGAACCGGGGTATAAGACTGCTTTCCGAGGAAACTGTGGCATAAAGAGAAGGAAGCAGTCACACCGCCCCCCTCACCAAGCCAACCACCTTCTAATAACTGAGATTCCCAGTTCAATCCAGCCTGAAAGAACCCGTCTACAATGGGGCTAATCCTTCCATTGATATGTAATCACTGGACTTCTTGGCTGCCCCCTGTGCTTTCTCATCTTGGCTCATTCAGCCAGAATACATATGTTCTTTCTTTATTGTTCCCAGGTCCTTACAGTCAAGAGGAGCACTTGGCTCTTAATCCCCACATGTAAGTAGGTCACAAAACAATGTCACCTGACCAGGCGGTGGCGCAGTGGATAGAGTGTTGGACTGGGACCTGGAGGACGCAGGTTTGAGACCCTGAGGTCACCAGCTAAAGCCCAAGGTTGCTGACTTGAGAAAGGCGTCACTCAGTCTGCTGTAGCCCCCCAGTCAAGGCACATATAAGAAAGCAATCACTGAATAACTAAGGTGAAGCAACTAAGAATTGATGCTTCTCATCTCTCTCCCTTCCTGTCTATCTGTCTCTGACACACACACACACACACACACACACAAAAGTTTCTTAAAAAATGTAAATTTCCACTAGTTACCATCTATTCAAAGATAAATGTCCATGTAATTAAGTCAGTGTTTCTGATTAGACAAGCAAACACTAATTGTTGTAAAATACTTCAAATTTAGAGAAATTTTTGCATAAGAAAAAAATAAATGCCCCTTAATCTCAACACTAAAAAATAGATGTTGTTGGGCCTGACCAGTGGTAGATAGAGAGTTGACCTGGGGTACTGAGGTCCCAGGGTCAAAACCCTGAGGTCATTAATTTGACTTGAGTGCAGGCTCATCAGGTTTGAGCACAGTCATTAGCTTGAGTGTGGGGTCAGACATAATCCCATGGTCGCTAATTTGCCCCCCCTCCCCTGTCAAGGCACATATGAGAAAGCAATCAATGAACAACTAAACTACCACAACTACAAGTCGATGCTTCTCATCTTTCTCCCTTCCTGACTCTCTCTCTCTCTCTCTAAAAACAAACCAAAAAAAATATTACACACACACACATATATATATACTGTACACACACACATATATATATATATATATGTTGTTGGTATTTGGGCTATATTTACTACTGACACCTGATGTAATTAGGAAACACTTTATAATTAAAGAAAAAAATTCTGAAGATGAGCTATTTGGGAAAAATCAACCAGACAAAGAAAAGGGGGGGGGGGTGTCACAGAATACCTGAGAAATATTGAAAAAGTGACAGTGAGCCCGGGTAATCAAATGCCAGTCACCATTTTAACACTGCTAGAGGTCAGAGAGATTGTATTTAAATCAAAGGAGGAAATTCAAAGACATGAATCTTAAGATATGAATTCTTAAGTCATTTGCAACAGTACTCAGGGTATTAAACTATTAAACTTGATTCATGTCCTTATTAAGCTCTTTGTTTCCCAATTTCACAAAATAGCTTTTCAAAACTGGAAAAACTGTACCTTAGTATTTCCCAGAAAGATTCCATTTTCCCACCACATTTTGGTTTTCTAGCAACCAAAACACAACAGTCAAGACCACATTTTTTATTATTCTTAGTATTGATTTTGAGAGAAAGGAAGGGAGAGAGACAAGGACAGAGAGAGAGAGAGACAGAGAGAGGAGAAACTTTGATTTGTAGTTCCACTCATTCATGCAATCCCTGGTTATTTGTTATAAGTGCCCTGACCTGGGATTGAACCCGTAACCTCGTCATATCAGGATGATGCTCTAATCAACTGAGCTATCCAGCCAGGGCCTCAAGACCATACCTTATACCCTTGGAACTGGTCTGCCCAAATACCTGTAACGGCCTGTGGGCTGGGCCCCAAACATGGCGGGGGGCTCTATGTGCTATGAAAAACGTTAAATGCTAGAGGTCCCATAAATACACTTTTCCTGACCTGAATGGGGTTCAGAACTGCTACGTCACAGGCCAAGAAGAGGTGGGTTTCTGCAATTAAAACTCAGAGGCTGTCTGTGGGGAATAACTTAGCCTCCTTCTTACTCTAAGGAGCTACAGTCACTGGTCCTGCTATCAAGAATGGGACCTTCACTCAGATGTCTAGTCTTTGGCCAGAAGACTCCAAATTCCTAATACAAACCTGCAACTTTTAAAATAAAGCCCACCTGATTTTGATCCCATTTTCTCAAAGAAACAGAAGGTCATGGGGATGTTTTACTGAAAGTAAGCTGGAATCATGCAACAGTTTCCCACAAGCCTGTCTCTGGAAGATATTTGAACGGTTTGCTACAATTGTTGAAGATTCACAGGAAAATTCAGTACCCAAATTAAGTAACTAACTTGGGGGTCGGACCACCGGGTGAATTTTGTTAATCTATTTTTAAATAATTACATTCTTAAATCATTTAGTTAAGTAAGAACCTAGTTATGAGGTTTTAATTTTTCAAATAACAATGAAATGTGAAAAAGTTCAATTGACATCATTATAGAATTGAAACATTAATTTCTAATCCCAGAGTTTACAAAATGAGATCATTATTCTACCATTCATAAAACTTTTTTAAAATGTCCCAGTAGGCCTGACTAGGTGGTGGCGCAGTGGATAAAGCGTCGGACTGGGATATGGAGGATCCAGGTTCGAGACCCTGAGGTTGCCAGCTTGAGTGTGGGCCCATCTGGCTTGAGCAAAAGCTCGTCAGCTTGGACCCAAGGTCGCTGGCTCCAGCAAGGGGTGGCTCGGTCTGCTGAAGGCCCATGGTCAAGGCACATGTGAGAAAGCAATCAATGAACAACTATGGTGTCGCAACAGCAACGAAAAACTAATGATTGATGCTTCTCACCTCTCTCCGTTCCTGTGTCTGTCCCTATCTATCCCTCTCTCTGACTCTCTCTCTATCCCTGTAAAAAAAAAAAAGTCCCAGTAGATCTTGCGCTGAACTTGGAGCATTGTTTCTGAAAATATTTTTAATGCTCAATAAACTGCTTAACAGGAGTAACATTATTAAATCAGACGCAATATTTTTCCTCCCATAATATGAAGCACAGCAGTCTTGAGGGCTAAGGATAAGGCTTTCATGATACTTATCAGCAACATCCTGAAGTTAGTAACTGGGTGACATTGCTCAAGCACAGAGAAGTTCAAAACACCTAAATTATTATCCAATTTTTAAAATATTTTTATCCTGGCCCTGGCTGGTGGCTCAATGGATACAGCATCAGTCCTGGGTTTCATTCCCAATCAGGATACACAGGAGAAGTGACCATCTGCTTCTCCCCCCTGCCCTTCCCCTTCTCTCCCTCTTGGGCTCCCACAGTCAATGGCTCGGAATGGTTCTAGCATGGACCCCGGCGCTGAGGATAGCTCAATTGGTCCTGTCAGCCTCAGGCACTATAAATGGCTCAGTACTATTGAGCTAAACTCAATTGAGCTTTGAGCTCAGTAATACTGAGGAATATCAGCTCCAGATGGGGTTGCTGGGTGGATCCTGGTCAGGGCGCATGCAGGAGTCTGCCTCCCTATTTCCCCTCCTATCACCTTAAAAAAAAAAAAATTCTGTCCTGTGGTGGCACAGATAAAAAGCATCAACCTGGAATGCTGAGGTCACCGGTCTGATCTCCTCCCCGCCCCCACCCCCTCTCTAAAAATCAATCACATTTTTTTAAATAGATAATTTATATAGCTGAATAATAACCAAAATTTTTTAAATAACCAAAATAATCCAATGTCTCAGATTACTGATTATTAATCTGATACGATCATTGCCAAATGTAAAGCCAGTGGCCAAGACCACCATCACAGCTGCCTGGCCAGTGCAGGTTCGCATTTGATTCAGACAGTCGGTAATGAAACAACGGAGCCAAGAACTGGTGAGTCATCAGCTTTAATCCTAGCTTGCACCCGGCAGGCAAGTAAAAACACACTGGGCTCCAAAACCCACTCATTCAGTGCTCACAAAGCTACTGACTTATCCGAATTTCCTAGCATCAAAGGCTTCTAGCTCACCAGACTTATTCACCTGTTTCCCATCTCCTTCTCTCTGCACAAACTGGCTTCTCCCTCAGCAATCTGCCATCTTGGCTGCTTCTCCTCTCCTCCACGTGGCCTTAATCTGCTCTTCTCTCTAATGCTAACCTCAGGAACTGAGAGAGCAAGATCCCGGTCTGCCCCACTTTATAGTGTAGAAATCCAAACCTTTAATTCAGGGGTGCCCACACTTTTTCAGCTTGCGAGCTACTTATAGGATGACCAAGTCAAAATGATCTACCTACAATAAAAATGCAAAACAAATTTATTTCTTCTATATTATCATTATTTAAGTTACTATTATTACTATTTAATATTGTGTATTCTTCTTTTACCTTTCTCCTTCTCAGCTCTCTTTTCAGAGGAAAGTCAATGTCATAGGTTTTATGAACAGTCCAAAAAAGCCGCTCCACATTTCCCTTCTTTGGAATAGCAATGGCACACAGACAGATGAGGCAAACGCACTTAGAATATGACATAGTGAAAAAAATCCCCTCTCATTCTGTATGAAAGTGGTAGGTTTTGGGCTTCTTACTTGGACCAGCTATGGCACTCATTTTTATACCCTTTGTTGTATTTAGTTTAAATAAATTGAAGGCTAGCCTGACCTGTGGTGGCGCAGTGGATAAAGCGTCGAACTGGGAACACTGAGGTCGCCAGTTCAAAACCCTGCACTGGTCTGGTCAAGGCACATATGGGAGTTGATGCTTCCAGCTCCTCCCCCCTTTCTCTCTTTCTCTCTTTCTCTCTCTCTCTCACTCTTTGTCTCCTCTCTAAAATGAATAAATTAAAAATAATAATAATAATAAAAAAATAAAAATAAATAAATTGAAGGCTAACTACGCAGCAATGTAACTGAACAAGTTAGCGCGGTTTAACGCGCATGCATAGGGTGTCAAAAGTTCAGACATCAGATTGGCTACCCTGTATGCCAATCAAAAGACAAATGTCTTTTTAATGTCATGCGATCTACCCACACTTCCTTCGCGATCGACCAGTAGATCGCGATCGACATATTGAGCACCCCTGCTTTAATCCAATATACAAACAAGGAAGTCTCTGATACAAAGTCACTTATCTGAGGCATAATGGGAGGATTCCTCATGAGAGTGCACCACCTCACATCATCCAATCAGTCAAGGGTGTGGGCAAAAGCTTACTCTTAAAACTAAGCTTGGGCTATAACGACCCTGCCTGCTTACAGCCTGTCCCCCACACACATTAATATAATTACGGCCATCCTAAGCATAAGGGCAACTAATATCACCTGGGTGATGGGCTTCCATGTGGGCAGCGCCATCTTTAACAAAGTGAGCATAATATATTTTATCTGCCCAACACCAAATATCCAGAAAACAGAAACAACTCTCCTAAGTAAAGAAATGTAAGCACGCTGCCTGACTGGTGGTGGCACAGTGAATAAAGTGTCAACCTGGGACTCTGAGATCCCAGTTTCAAAACCCCAAGGTCACTGGCTTGAGCTCAGACTCATCCTTGAGCACGGCGTGGCCAGTTTGAGCATGGGATCATCAAAATGATCCCATGGTTGCTGGCTTCAGCCCAAAGGTCACTCTCTGGCTTGAGTCCAAGGTTACTGGATTGAGCAATGGGTCACTGGCTCAGCTGAAGCCCCCTCCCCCACCCCGTAAAGGCACGTATGAGAAGCAATCAATGAACTGAAGTGACTCAACTAAGAGGTGATGCTTTTCATCTCTCTCCTTTCCTTTCTGTTTCCCTCCCTCCCCTCCTCAAAAGAAAGCAGAGGAAATGTAGGCAAGTTGTCTCTAACAGTCGCTCTGCCTTTCGGGTGCAGGACTCTTCATCTCAGCATGAAGAACAATGGACCAGTCATCCTTTGTCAGGGGCCTGTCCTGTGCCGTGCAGGAGGACCGCACTAGCACTGGCCTCTACCACCTAGAGCCCAGATATACCCTTGTATCGAAACAGATGACAGCATCACCTCCCCAGGATGACAACAAAATGTGTCTAGTCACTGCCAAATGTCCCTTGGCAAGTAAAACTGCCCCAGTTAAGAACCTACGTCCTAATATAACACAACAAAAAATATCACCCAACAGAAATTTAACACCCAAAAGCTGATGCCCAAAGATAGTTCACTTTCCAATTACTTTGCAAATATTTCCTTCATGTAGCTTTGATAAATAAATTACTGAGTCATTCACACAGCTTTTTAAATAAGTGAAGCATTACTCTTTTTGTTAATCTGAAATCAGTTTTAAAATAAATGTTTCCAGTGCTCCTTTTGTCAATCTATTAACTCAATTACAGAATGCCAAAAGAACAGCAGAGAAGAAAATATAAAATCAGTGTACCACCCCGCTATGCAATAAAAAGTACTGATGAATATAACTAAGCAAGCATTTTTCATTGATTTTCACCTTTTAAAAAGCAAACAAGTATCTGACCAAGGCAGTGGCGCAGCGGATAGAGCGTTGGACTGGGATGCGGAAGACCCAGGTTCAAGACCCCAAGCTTGTCAGCTTGAGCACGGGCCCATCTGGCTTGAGCAAAAGCTCGCCAGCTTGGACCCAAGGTCTCTGGCTCCAGCAAGGGGTGGCTCGGTCTGCTGAAGGTCTGCGGTCAAGGCACATGTGAGAAAGCAATCAATGAACAACTAAGGTGTTGCAACGGCAATGAAAAACTAATGATTGATGCTTCTCACCTCTCTCCATTCCTGTCTGTCTGTCCCTATCTATCCCTCTCTCTGACTCTCTCTCTGTCCCTGTAAAAAATAGCTAACAATATGCAAAGGACACCACCACGAATGTGAAGAAATGATCCACAGAATGGAAAAAATGTGTGCAGATCAGTTATCTTATAAGGGACCTGTACTTAGAACACAAAGAATGCCTGCAATTTAATAGAGAGAGCAAAACTGCAATCCAAAATAATGGGCAAAGGTCTGAACACTGATTTATCCAAAGAAAATATACAATTAGCAAATGAACAATGAGTGAAAAGATGAGGGACATTAAATCAAAACCACAAGGAACCTGACCAGGTGGTGGCACAGTGGACAGAACATCGACCCTGGGATGCAGACGACCCAGGTTCGAAACCCGGTTGCTGGCTTGAACAGAGGCTCATTTGGCTTGAGCACAGGCTCATTTGGCTTGAGTGTGGGCTCACGAGCTTGAGCACCGTGTCACTGGCTTAAATATGGTGAAACTAGCTTAAATGTGAGATCACAGACAGGACTCCATGGTCGCTGGTTTGAACTAAAGGTCTCTGGCTTGAGCAAGGGGAAACGGGCTCAGCTGGAGCCCGCTGGTCAAGGCACATATGAGAAAGCAATCAATGAACTACTAAAGTGCCACAAGGAATTGATGCTTCTCATCTCTCTTCCTTCCTGTCTGTCCCTAACTGTTCCTCTCTCTATCTCTATCTCTGTCTCTCTCACTAAAAAAGAGAAAAGAAGAAACACACAAGGAAATACCCCCTTTTCACTCACTAGAATGGCTAGAATCAAAAGATCAAAACAACTGTCAGTGAGGACATGGGGATAGTGGAACCCTCATTCACTGCTGGCTGGAACGTAAAACAACGCGGCCACTTTGGAAAACAGTCTGGAGTTCCTCGGACAGTAAAACAAAGAGTTCCCACTTGACGTAGGACAGGTTTTACTCCTATGTATACACCCAAAAAGAATTTAAACAAATATTCAAACAAAATTTTTTGAGAATTAATGTTTGTAGCAGTAACTGCTCACAATAATCTGATGGTGGAACCAATCCAAACATCTATCAACTGATAAGTGAATAAGTAGAATGTGAGATATCCGTGCCAATGAAATATTATTCTGCAATAAAAAGGAATGAAGCAGTGTCACCTGCTACAACTGGATGGCCTTTGAAAGCATGAAGCTATGTGGAAGAAGACAGTCACAAATGACCATGGCTGTGTGATTCTATTTATACGTAAAGGCCAAAATACACCAATCTAAAGAGATAGAGTTGACAGATTCATGGTTACCAGAGGCTACGGGGAGGGAAAGGAAGGGAGTGATCATGGATACAGGGTTTCTTCTGGGGGATGATGTTAAGTGTTCTAAAATTGATTATGGTAGTGGGGGTGGAGGAAGGTATGGTGGGATAAATGATGATGGACGGAGGTGTGACTTGGCGTGATGAACACACAATACAGTGCATAGAAGATGTACCATAGAATTATGCACCTGAAACCTGTATAATTTGTGGACCAGTGTCACCCCAATAAATTCAACAAATAACATTGATTATGGTGAGGGTTACACAACTCTTTAAATATAACAAAAACCACTGAATTGTGTACCTTAAAGACCTAAACTGTATATTATACAAATTATATCTTTTTTTGTTTTAATGTTTTTCTTTAGGTGAGAGGAGGGAAATAGTGAGGCAGACTCCCACATGTGTCCCGACCAGAATCCACCCCGCAACCTCATCTGTAACCAATGCTCAAGTACTGAGCTATTTTTAGAGCCTGACACTAACACTCAAACTAACCAAGGTATTCTCAGTGCCCCGGGCTACACTCAAACCAACCAAGCCACTGGCTGCAGAAGAGGAAGAAAGGGGTGTGCACTGACCGGGAATCAAACTCAGGTCATGTATATGCCTAACCTACACTCTATGCACTGAGCCACCAGCCAGAACCATAAATTACATCTTAATAAAGCTGTTATAAACACAAACTATAGACAAGGCTCAGAAGACTTCCCCATGCCTATAGAACACAATGTTACCAACCCTAACAGCTGACAGGAGCTGGGGGCCTAACAGGGAGGAAGGCTAAGAGAAAAGATAGATGAAGACATTTGAATTCTCATTTTACTAAGGGGAGGTTAAAACTCACAGTAGTCGGATGATGGAACTAAATTAAGACACTACGTAAGTGATATAAAGACTAAGGAATAATCAATATGTGAACTGTAAACATAATCATCAAACAGCTGGAGAACGCAGGGAGGAGGTGAGGGCAATAAATAAACTCAATTATCATTTGTCATAACAGGAGGCCGACATACAGGAAGGAGTGCGGGTGTCTTGTTTTGAACTAGCCAGACTCTTCTGTAGCGTGCAGGAGGGTGGAGGAAGGCACAGGGACAGTGCAGGCTCCTGCTGCTCTGCTCAGCTCCTCTGCTCCAAGTCTGTTGACACTGCGGGGAATTATTACTGTGCACACTGTTTTTAGGATCACATTAAACTCGGTAGTACTCGAGCTGAAACGTCTGCATGAGGTAAGAATATAATTTCTGTCAGGAAAACTACCCAAGTAATTAGCACTATCACTGAGTGAAGCTGTGAATATTGTACTGGAGCAATACTGCCTCACATTTTATAGCTGAAGACTGCGCCCTATGAAGGCGGCTTGGAGCATGGGGCAGGTCCTTTAGGAGAGCAGGGAACTGGACAAAGGCTCCAGCTTGCATAAGGCAGACAGTACAAATCATCGCAGGGCCTTGAAAGTTTCGGCAAGGCAAGAGGACTGCCACAGCTGGGAAAACTCTGCCCAGTTACTGAAAACATCATCAGGGTTATAACTTGGACCCTTGGGACTCAGGACTGCAGGTGGCCAAACTAGGGTATTTTTGAATATATCAGGTGGTGGAACTAACAGGACACAAGACAAAAAGGCACAACCAGGAGTTTCCCAAGTAGAGGAAGGGCCTGTGGTTCTCAGATGGCCAGAGGCTACGGCACCCTGAAGAGCTCGTGCACCCCGCCCCCTGCCCTGTATTCCTGCGTTCCAGAGAAGTATTTGTGTCCTGAGAGGAGCCAGTGATGCACGTTTTACAAAAAAGACAAAAACTGCCTGACCTGTGGTGGCGCAGTGGATAAAGCGTCGACCTGGGAACACTGAGGTCGCCAGTTCAAAACCCTGCACTGGCCTGACCATGCGGTGGCGCAGGGGATGGAGCGTCGGACTGGGATGCGGAAGACCCAGGTTCGAGACCCCGAGCTCGCCAGCTTGAGTGCAGGGCCATCTGGCTTGAGCAAAAGCTCACCAGCTTGGACCCAAGGTCGCTCGCTCCAGCAAGGGGTTGCTCGGTCTGCTGAAGGCCCGGGGTCAAGGCATATGTGAGAAAGCAATCAATGAACAACTATGGTGTCTCAACGGCAACGAAAAACTAATGATTGATGCTTCTCACCTCTCTCCGTTCCTGTCTGTCTGTCCCTATCTATCCCTCTCTCTGACTCTCTCTCTGTCCCTGTAAAAAAAAAAAAAAAAACAAAAAAAAAAACCTGCACTGGTCTGGTCAAGGCACATATGGGAGTTGATGCTTCCAGCTCCCTTTCTCTCTTTCTCTCTCTCTCTCACTCTCACTCTGTATCTCCTCTCTAAAATGAATTTAAAAAAAAAAAAAAAGACAAAAACTGACACATTACATCCATTAGGTAGGTCAGGTTCCTATTGAATATAAATAAATAAATAAATAAATAATCGCCCATATAGGAAGGTGATGGCGAGAAGAAACCCAGTTCTGAGCCTCTAAAATAGGGCCCAAGAAGCAAGTGGGCACCAGTGAACCCCAGCCCACAACTCTCCCAGACTTCCCGTCAGAACCTTCCTTTGCTCTGAATGTGGCCAAGTCCTCTGCACCTAACCCTAGTGATGCAGTTGGGTCCAAAAAGATCTTGTCCCCAGGATCTGAAGGAATTTGGAGGTGCCAAGCTGGAACCACTCCCCAAAACCCAGGGGGCCCCCAAAATGGTGGGGAGGCAAGGCAGACCCCCTCCTCAGAGCCCCTCGAACTCAACTAGCAGACACCCCACACACACCCACTCTGAAGATCCCTGGGTGAAAATCCCATCTACTCCAGTCCAAAGGAGCCGACAACTCCATAGGGGCATCCCCCCACCCATGACTCAGCTGATCTATGGTTTCCCAGAGCTCTGATCCCCTCTGCAAAGGGGAAACCAGGAACAGGAACCAGAACTGGAAGTGATCCTGACCTAGGAGCAGGGAGGGCAGGCGGGAGAGCTCTGGGCTGGAGGCAGCACTGCAAAGCTCACCTCCTTTCTCCAGGACATCCATCTCCTCCACAACCACCAAGAACCATATTTGGTGGAGTCTTTAAGGAAAAGCAACTAAATCCCCATAGCCTCACCTCCAACCCACTTCTCGCCCATTCCAAGCAAGTCTAGGCACAGAGGTCCACTGCCTCCCCATCACCTACTTCCTCACATACCTGTATCGGAATCCTTCCACCTTAAGAGGGTAGAGACTGGAATTAACTACTTTATTTTTCTTTAACCAAACACCCTTCCCTCCCTTTTATTTCTTTTCCTTCATGAACCCAAAGCGGCAGCCAGAACAACCACAGTAACCTTGCTATTTCACTTCAGTTCTGCTGGGGGCTCAAAACCAGGAGGGCTTCCTCCCACAACTGCAGTCCAGTGTCCCTCTACGGAAAGAAACTTTGTGACAGCACGAGACAAGATGGGCCTTGGCCCAACCTGAGCCAGAGAGAGAGATGTGCTCAGCTAGGAGTTGCTTCCCACGGCGTTCCTGGCTGAATCACCACTCTTTGTTGAACACCCTCTGCATGCACACAATTGAGCAGCTCTCGCTTCATGCCAGAGCTGTGGCCCTTCTACTTCTGCTACCGTTTTGATGAGACCCTCCCCCAACATGGAGAATTCAAGCCTCCCAGCTCAGCCTCAGTCCAACCAGGAAGGAACCTCTTTCCCTAGCCAAAGAGCTCCAAGGTCTACTCGGAGGATCTCACACAAACTCAGGCAGGATCTCTCCGTATCCACAGTCTAGGCCTTTATGAAGTTCTTAATGAGGTCCCTGGGGACGCAGGAACAGTGAGGGTCTTATGCTGGGGGGCAGGAGATTGGAAGGAGGCACAGGAGGTCCGGAAGGGAATGGAAGGGAGAAGTTGCCTAATTATTAATATCTTGTACTCTTTTACACTAGAGCACTGTATTATTTTTAAAACACTCTGTTCTTGGCTGAGGACTGCTTTATTTTTGAGTGCCTCCTTTATTTAATAATAATAATAAAAATCTTTAAAAAATAAGTGATTTGGCCTATGCAGATGAGAAATCTTTTTCTTTTAACACAGGAGTTATTACTCACATGAAACTGAACATTTAGATATGAAACGACATGAAGTATATGTGGGACTATGAAAAACACAACCATGTTGCTGGGGCTTTGCAGGTCTGTTTCTTATGGTCCTATTGGTAGGGAGGGAGAGAAACCCAAAACCATGCACTGTACTTATTTGATTAATTTAGAAAGGAAAATGCATATATGCATACACACCAGTGAAACAATGTTTTGGATACAGGAGTCCAAATGACTCAAGACATGAAAAATGAGGATCTCTCCTAAGCACAAGATCAAACCTGTAAAGTTCAGGAATCCCAGAGCACTGGAAACATGGTCCACAGGAACGATATTCTGCCCTCTCGTCCTCACCCCTCTGCCCTCCCAAGTGGGCAGAAGCCTATCATCACCTTCTTCTAGGTGACACTTGGACATAATTCTTATGCTCTTCCCCACGCTCCTCACTTGGGAAAACATGAGCTCTTCAGGCACTGACTCCCAAAATGTTTCTTCCAAGGACAGTAAGCTCCCTGCTGTTGGGGCGCAGTGCAGGCCCTCACAACTTTCCCCAGCAATGTCTGCCCCACTCCAGAATGCCTGGGGTTTGGTCAGCTCTGTGAAACTGCAGGAATTCGGAGGGGGGAAAGAGACAAGACTGGGGCTGCCTTTCCTTTCAGGTTCCAAGGGGAGGGGAGCTGGGAGACAGATCTGTAGGGAACAGGGGAGAGAGCCTTTGTTCTAGCTCTTAGAATGAGCATTAGAGTGGAGTTAAATTGTCCGCTAATGAGATTTCCTAACCACGTGCTCCTTTCAAGTCCAGGCCCCAACTGATTTTGTTCCCCAGACAGCAGCAGGGGGCAAAACTGCCTTCCCATCCCTAAGGACCAGAGAATTCCCAGAACAACTGCAGGAATTCGACACCAGTTATCAGATTATTGACATCCAGTTTGCTGGGGTCAGTGGACACTTGCCAAGACACTCCAGGTAATGAGTCAGGAACAGAAACAGAAGGGTAGGACAGAGCATCTCAGGGGGCTTCTGTTTCCACTGGACAGACTGCAAGGCCCTTACCCCATTTGTGTTTTGGTTTGTTTGTTTGTTTGTTTGTTTGTTTGTTTTGGCCGGTAAGGCCCTCTGAAGTCTGCGTTCAAAGTTTTCCAGCTCCATCATTTGCCCCCCAACGGAAAAAAGGGAGTTGAAACAAGAATACTTTTTTTTTTTTCAGTAACACCTGATTCCATAAGCAAGCCCAAGATGGTCTTTTTTAAGCTATTTATCTCATTAGGGGTTGGTAAAGGAGTTTTTCTTGTTTTGGTTTTTTCCTGCATAAAACTGGCTCTCTCTTTGACTAAAGAAAATCAAGTTGGTGGAGAAGAGGATAAACAAGTCAAAACCCAGTGACAGCATTTTGAAGTTTTTCCATGAAATCAAAGCTCCTCTCCCTCCGGCACTAAGCTTTCTCCCCAGGTTTATTTCCCCAGGTTGATAATTACTTAGCAACGTCCATGTTTACCAAAGACTATCTACCAGGAGGGGCTCTCTTGTAGGTGGGGGTACAAGAGAGCAGATTCTGGAAACCAGCGATGTACCAGACTTCTACTACAAGGCGCAGCTCAAATTTCACTTCTACCAGGAAGTGTTTCCTCCCTGCCTCCAGGTATCTCTTTGTTCAAACCTCCCTCCATCCGGGCACTAATCACTTTACACAGCAGCCATTGGTTCGTGCAACCACTTCCCACCTGGACCGGTTTTCTCCTCCACCAGGGCCTGGGCCTCAGCAGAGCCTTAAGGAAGAAGAAAGAAACCACTAAAACCTAAAGGGAATTCAAACAGAGAAAGGAGCTGCAAGCGACTCGTTAAGTACAGCACATGTTAAGTAAACCTAAGGCCACTGAAACAAGCCCTGTTTGGAGTTGAAAACAGTGGTCCTCATGCTATTCAAAACAAACAGTAGTTGGGACTGCCCTCTCTAATGAAGTCCCTCTCCAGGAACACCACGTTACTTCAGTGGTTCATATGTGGCAAGGGCTGTCCTAAGAAGTATATGATTTATACTGTCGTTTATATCCACCTCCTCCCCTCGCCACAAATGGGAATGCTCATCCCCACTCTCCAGACTCAGAAACTGAGACTCAGTGAGATTATGTAGCTGGCGGGGCCCACCCAGCTTTTGAGTGGCACTGAGCCGGCACTAGAACCTAGGATGGTTTGACCTCAGCGCCCAGGCTCTGGACCTCTTACTCCAGCTCAAAGTGTAGGCCAAGTCAGCATGCGTGGGTATCCCTATCGGGCCCGCCCTGACTCAAGGATGCCCCCCAGCTGCTCTGCGGGGCCGTGTGGGTACCACCAAAGCGGGCACGGATTGGCCAGCGTCGGGAAGGGCTCGCGCGCGTCCTTCAAGACCTGCCAGCACGCAGGAAAAGGCAGGCTCGGATTCACTTGGGCTGATCCGGGGGCAAGGCTGGAAGGACGCTACTGTAAGGGGAGGGAGTGTGGCTCGGTCAGCGCCCCGACAAACGGCCACCTGAGAGGCCCTGGTCGGGACGTGGAACCCTGGGCGCAGAGGGTTGGGGGCGCCGAACGCTGCGGGGACTGGAAGCGAAGGCGCTGCCTGGGCTTCTTTCCCTGCAGCATCTCGCCGGGAGACCGGGGGAGGGGGCATCACCTGACAGCACACACCAACTTCTCTCGGCTCGCAGGGGCGCGCGGCAACCGCCTCGGCCGAGGGAGCACAGCGTGCAGCTCTCGCCCAATGGCGAGGTCTGTAAACAAAAGCGGGCCCCCAGACGGGCGACGAACGGCGCCGCACAGCAGCATCCCATCTGCTGAGCCCGCGATCGCGCGCGGAGATCCCACGCACGGCCCGCGGACCCCGCGCCCGGGCCAGTCATTGTCTGCGCGCCTGCAGGATGCCGCTTTAAATGCCCCCTCCCAGACCCGCCGCGGGTCTCCGGCCCTGCGTGGCGACCCCAACCCTTCCCACCATATCTCTGGCCCCGGGCGCGGCACCGATCGCCAAGGTGAGCGCCCAGGCGGCGGCGACGAAACCCCGGGCCTGGAGGTGCTCAGGTCCGGGACTGAGACACACACACACAACCACACGCAAGCACACGCAAGCACACGCACGCCCTCCCCGAAGTTGATTTTTTTAAATCAGCCGACAGATAGAAAGTGCCGCCACCGCAGCAGGTCAGCGCTGACCTGCTGTTGCCGGGAAAACCGACCGCCAACGCCCGGACACTGTCACTTCCATTCGGCGCTGGGCACCTGGATGCCGTTGGCCCGTCTCCCTCCGTAGGGTTCGAGGGAGAGATGTCTCCCCGCCTCCCGAGTGTACGAACACGAAAACAATACGAGCAGAGCGCAATCGGAGGGAGCTAGGACCCGCCGGGAGCCCCGGTGTGCGGGAGACAGGGGTCGGGACGTGCCCGTTACGAGCAAAGTAGCTCGGGCATCCTCACCGCATCCCTCAGGGTGGCTCTGGACAGCCGGCCCGCGCCCCCAGGTCCGCGGTACTCACCCGCGACGCTCGTCCCGGCTCTCCGCGATGGGCACGGAACGACGCGGGCACGCCAGGATCCCGGTGCCGCGGGGACCGAGGCTACCGCTGCGCTGCAGGGATGCGCGCCCGACGGCGGCGGCGCTCCTCCGCCCGGCCGCGCTCCGACACTCGCTGCCGGCCAATGGGAACCGGCGGGGTGCCTCCGCGGGCGGCCTCGGGGGCGGGGCCAGAGAAGCGCGTGGGAGACAGGGCTCCGATTGGGCCGCCTGACAATCGCTCCGCCTCGGGTCGGCCAATCAAAAATAGCGGGTACAGGAGCGGGGCGTTCAGAGTTGGCTAGAGACTGACAACAGGAGCACGCTAGGTACCCATCTGCATTCCGGCCCCCGTGCGCTTCCGGGAGGATGCGGTGCCGCGCGTTCCGGAGCTGCTTTCCCTCGCGGCTCCGGTGGTGCGGCCTTGTAACCGCTGAGGCGGACAGCGGAGGCGCGCCTGGAGGGGGACGGCGACCGAGCCCCTAACAAAGCGACTCTGGGAGGACCCAGCGGCCTCGGCCTCCTCCCTCAATAGGTCCGTGGAGCTGCCAGTCACCCTTCATGGGTGAATGTGGCCAATGACGCACAGAGAAGGGGCTCGAGTTGGCGCGCGCGCGCTCGCGGTTCGGCATCAGTGGGCTCGGTCTTAAGTAAAGGATTTTCCTGCCACCTCTAAAGCAGAGGATGGGGGTACTGCACAGGGGATGGGAACGGCGGGAAAATAGTGTACCTGCGGCACGTGGGCTGGCGTGGGGGGCGTGTGCCTGGCTCTGAGGAAGATGAGAACTTTACGAGTGAAAACCTTAACTAAGACCTCCCAATGGATGCTGCGGGATGTCGGCGGCAGGGGGGCACAGTGACTTTTTAACCCAGTCCCCGGGAGTCCGCTACTCACCGGTGACTCACCTTCCCAGGAAAAGAATTTGAAATCTCAACGAGGACCTTGGGCCTCCGTTCACCCGGTCTGAGTAATGAGTCCCGCAGGTTCACAGACCTGGCCTCTTCTGTAAAATCCGGAAACGAGTGAGCTGTTTACCTTTGGCGAGGTTGTGAATGACATGGGAACCAAAGACTCCAACGACAGCTCCTCCCCGCTCACACGCAGAGCTTTGGACTTCACCGCTTAGAAAACCACCTGATTCGGTTGGCGCATTCGCCGCCGCCGCCCTCACCCCCTCCCCAGGGGTGGAAGGCTGAGTGAGCTCCCAGGTTTTCAGATTGAAAATAGAAGGAACCACAAAAGGAGTTGCCCGAGGGTAAACCTAAACAGGAAAACTAGGCCATCCTTGACTTTTCCCTCTCTCCTCTCCACCCTCTCACCTCACCACCCTCTCACCTCACCACCCTCTCACCTCACCTGACATCTGAGACCTTCCATGTCTTTCTACCCAGGCCTTGCTCCTGAAGTGCACTGTACACTTGGCAGAATCATCCTCCTAAACGGAAAAGCATTTGGCTTTCTCGCCTCGGTATCTTCCCCGACCCCTACTTCCACTGCACTTCACGGACTCCTCTCCGTTCTACAGGACCCAGCCGCAGTCCATGCATTCACTGACTACAACTGTGCAGCAGTCTTGTGGACACTGGGACCTTCCTGTATCTGGTCAAGGCTAGGTACCCATGAACCCCACCCACCCTGTGTCATATTTGAATGCTCAAAAATATTTAGTCGATGAATTATGGAGGAGCTCTAAGTAGAATTAGGAGCTCTGAAGATTGAAGTATTTTAAGACATGGGTTTGAGAAGAATGGTAAGGATTGTAAATCTCACAGTGATGGGTCCCATGGTAGGTGCTGCAGGAGATGTTTTGAGTGAAGTTTGAAAATTTTTCCAAAAGACACTTTCAAAATTTTACTTTCACCTCAGCCATTATCTTGCCCGAGCTTTTAAGTAGAGGAGTTTCTTTTTTTTTTTTTTTTTTTTTTTTTTACAGGGACAGAGAGAGAGTCGGAGGGATAGATAGGGACAGACAGACAGGAACGGAGAGAGGTGAGAAGCATCAATCATTAGTTTTTTGTTGTCGTTGAGACACCATAGTTGTTCATTGATTGCTTTCTCACGTGTGCCTTGACTGCGGGCCTTCAGCAGACCGAGCCACCCCTTGCTGGAGCCAGCGACCTTGGGTCCAAGCCAGCAAGCTTTTGCTCAAGCCACATGGGACTGCGCTCAAGATGGAGAACTCAGAGTCTCGAACCTGGGTCTTCCTCATCCCAGTCCGATGCTCTATCCACTGCACCACCGCCTGGTCAGGCTAAGTAGAAACATTTCTTTTGTGAAGCCTTTCATCCCAGGAGAAAGCAATTTCTTAACCTGTTATAAGCCACTATCTTGGAAGGGGAATATATATATATATGAAAATGAGTAGGAAGTTTTTCCCAAAGGATGTGCATAAGTGCTCTTGGCTGTGTTCTGGAGCCAGGCCGCCTGGTTTAAAATCATAGCCCTATCATTTTATAGCGATGACCTTGGACAAGCCCTATCATTTTATAGCGATGACCTTTGCAACTCAGTTTCGATGACCTTTGCAACTCAGTTTCCTCATCTATATAATTGAGATGATAATAGTGCCCAATGTAAAGGGTTGTTATAGGATGAAAGACTTAATATTAGTAATGTGTTTAGAAAAGTAACTGATACATAGTAACAATGTAACACATCTCCCACTGGAAACATTCAGTGAGTCCTGCTGAGGCCTCCAGTGTTAGTTAGCACGCTCTTCCCCGAAGTGAGCACAAAGTACTATTTATTTTTTATTATTGACTGATTTTAGAAAGACAGAGAAAGGGAAAGAGAAAAGCATTCATTTGTTTTTCCACTTGGTTGTGCGTTCATTGTTTTGGGACAACACGAACCAACTGAGCTAACTGGTAGGGCCTACAATTTACTCTTAATCAACATGGGTATTACGGGCACTGATCCCCATACAGTCAAAAATTCACATTGGCCATGGCTGGTAGCTTGGTTGGTTAGAGCATTGTCCTGATATACCAAGATTACAGGTTCAATCCCCTATCAGAGCATACAAGAATCAACTAATGGCCCTGGCCAGTTGGCTCAGTGGTACAGTGTCAGCCCAGCATATGGATGTCCTAGGTTCAATTCCAGGTCAGGGCACACAGGAGAAGTGCCCATCTGCTTCTCCACCCCAGCCCCCCTCCCTTCTTCCTCTCTATCTCTCCCCATCCTGCAGCCGTGGCTCAATTGGATTGAGTTGGCCTAGGCACAGAGGATGACTCCATGACCTCTACCTCAGGCACTAGGAAGAGCTCAATTGCCAAGCAACAGAGCAATGCCCCAGATGGGCAGAGCATCACCCCCTAGTGGGCTTGCCAGGTGGATCCTGGTCAGAGCACATGCGGGAGTCTGTCTCTCTGCCTCCCCTCTCATTGAATAATAATAATAAAAAAAGAACCAATGAATGCATAAATAAGAACAGCAAACTGATGGTTCTCTTTCTCTCCCTCTTTCTAAAATCAATAAATTAAAATAAATTCACATATAACTTTTTGATGCCCCAAAACCCTACTAATAGCATACTGTTGACCATAAGCCTTACTTATAACAAATAGTTAATGGATATGTTGTGTGTTATATGAATTATAAACTATATTCTAAGCTAGGGAAAAGATTTTGAGAAAATCGTAAGAGCCTGACCAGGCTGTGATGCAGTGGATAAAGCATCGGACTGGGACACAGAGGACCCAGGTTCAAAACCCCGAGGTTGCCCATTTGAGTATGGGCTCATCCAGCTTGAGCGTGGGGTCACTCGCTTGAGCCCAAAGGTCACTGGCTTGAGCAAGGGGTCACTTACTGCTGTACCCCTCCCCCGTCAAGGCATATATGAGAAAACAATCAATAAACAACTAAGATGCCACAACAAAAAATTAATGCTTCTCATCTCCCTTCTTGTCTGTCCCTATCTGTCCCTCTCTCTATCTCTCTCATCACACACACACAAAAAAAGTCCTAAGAGAATTTACACTACTGTATATATTTATTGGGGAAAAGTAATCTGAATATAAGTAGACCTGTGCAGTTCAAACCTTTGTTGTTCAAGGGTCACCTGTAGTTGGTCTCCTCTGCCTCACTCAGGGCTGGTGCCATCATGGCCCTTCCTTTAAGGAGGTAACATCACTGTGTTAACAGCGGAGTTAGACCTTAGTCCTTGAGTTTGGGAAGGAAAGAAGTCAGCGCCGAGAACTCTAACACAAGAAGCTTATTTAGGGCCTGACCTGGGGTGGTGCAGAGGATAAAGTGTTGACCTGGAATGCTGAGGTTGCCAGTTCAAAATCCCTGGTTTGCCTGGTCAAGGCACATATGGGAATTAATGCTCCCTGTTCCTCCCCCCCACCTCCTCTCTATCTCCCCACTCTCTAAAAAAAATGAATACATTTAAAAAAATTTTTTTTTAAGTTTATTTAGGAAGTCACAGAGGTAGAAGTGAAGCAGCTGAGCTGTGTGGGCTCAGGAAACAACTTACAGAGGGGAAAGAAGGGCCCTTAGAGCTTGGGAGAAAGAAAGCAAAAGTACACACCTGAGAATAAGGGTGCAGGTATGCTCTGGAGAGAGAGCATGCACTAGGTCCCTTACCTTAAAGTTTTTTACCTGTTTTCTAAAGGCAGGAATTTTAGGGGAGGTTTCAGGGAAGAATCTTAATTCTTCAGCTTTCCAGGTGTGTCTCTCCCTCCAAGGTCATAGTCTCTACTGATTGGTTGGCACTAGGGCAGAGGGTCATTAGTCACTGCAGCCATAGATGAAGTCACTTCACCTGGTTGTGCTGCTTTTCTGGGTCTGAAACACAACTGAGGCTCAGATGTTATCTCTAGTTTAACCAAAACTCTGTTTCTGTGGTCAGCAGACCCTAGGCTTTGTTCCTAACATTATTTGATGGAATCAGAGCCTCATTGCCCTGAGGGCTTAATACTTAAGGGCATGCCTGCAGGCAGTGGTGCAGTGGATAGAGCATTGGACTGGGACGTGGAGGACCCAGGTTTAAAACCCGAGGTTGCCAGCTTGAGCGCAGGCTCATCCGGCTTGAGCATGGGGTTGCTGGCTTGAGTGTGGGATCATAGACATGACCCCATGGTCACTAGCTTGAGCACAAAGGTCTCTGGCTTGAAGCCCAAGGTCGCTGGCTTGAGCAAGGGTTCACTCGCTCTGCTGTAGCCCCCCCCCCCAGGTCAAGGCACATGAGAAAGCAATCGATGAACAACTGAAGTGCCACAATGAAGAATTGATGCTTCTCATTTCTCTCCCATCCTGTCTGTCTGTCTTTATCTGTCACTCTCTCTGACTGTCTGTCAAATAATGGGGGGGGATGCTTAAGGGTGTGGTGACGCATGGGCTTGTATGGGGATTGTATGAGGCTGTTCTCTGACCCCCTTGTTCCTCCTTTAAGGAGCTCTAAAACCACATGACTAGTGACATGATAGGGGAGGAAAGGTCCCCCTGGGGATGAGGTCCTGGCCTATGATAGTTGTTTTCTCTAGTTTTGCCTGTGGCTAGGCACCTGGGACTTTTTGCCCTGAGGATGTTCGCACTTGGTCTATCCTGGTGAGCTTCAGATGAATCTGATCGCCTTGGGCATAGCTCTTTCCACTCTGAAGAAATCCAGAAAGCAGTGAAATCACAGAGCCTTGGAGTTAGACTGGCTGGTTTGAATCAAAACCACTCTGCAGCTCTGAAGCCACAAGTAGGTCACTCAATCTCTCATAAGCCTCCCTTTCTCATCTGTAAAAGGGGAGTATTACCACCTAACCCATAGGATGTAGGAAGGATGAAAAGGATGTTCTGCACAGCATATAGTGCGTACTCATTAGAGTTAGCTATTGGGTTTAGCTAAGGTAACTAAAGTCTCTAAATGGCAGTTCCCCCATCTTTAATATAGGATAACAGTTTGTTCCATGGTCGTAAAAACTTGGATGAGATGTTATAAGAGAAATGGTTAGCCCTGCCCATAGGGGTGATGGATGCACAGACACCACCATTAGGGCTCTTTCTGTCACACAGCACCCCCAACTACATCAAATGACAGGGCTTTGCCTCTCGGAATCTGCTCAGGGCTGACCTGAGAGCCTTTGTCCCCAAAATCATAATGGAATTAAGCAGGTGCAGCCTTTGGGAACATTCCTTGACCTCTAAAACCTGAGAGGCTGTGTGGGCTTCTGTGCTGCTCCTCGTCTGCTCTGCACAGCATGTTGCTGCTTCACACGGCGGCAAGGAGAACAAGGCGTTCGATTAAAACACAGACAAATGCCATCTGGCAGAGTATTCTAGTGTCCCATCTCCCCAGGGCACTGCTGACATCTAAAGAGAGCATCACATTAGCATTAAAGAAAACACAAGTGGCCAAGACAGAATGAAGGGTTCAGGACAGAAGAACCAACAGAAATCACATTTCTAGTATGTGACCTCAACTTCAACTATGAGTCAACATCTTCCCCACCAGTTATGGAAAGCCTCACTAAATAGGATCCTGGCGAAGTCATAACAAACAGCCCTCCCTAGAGAGATTACACCCCAGAGATGAGCCGTCACCTCCACTAGCAGCCCTGCATTGACCTGGTCTTCCATTTGAACAGATGCCCCCTGAGGGCAGGACTGTAGTCTGTCTGGTTCACTGCTGTCATGCTGGTGTCTAGAACAGGGTAAGGCACATAATAAGTGCACAATAAATATTTTAGGAATAAATGAAGAGTAGCCTTGTGTGTTGCCAACCACAGGAGTTTGGCACTTACTTAGGCTCTTTTCTGTAACTTATTTGTAGATGTCTCTTTTAAGAAGGGAAATGACGTATCTTATAAAACACCCACGTGTCACTAGCAGGGCTCCTTGCTCATGGGAGGGAGAGCAACACAAATAGACTTTTGTCTCCAATGCCATTTAAGCTCCTTGAGTTCACACTTGACTCTCCGGAGCTCACATCCCTGTGCACTCAGTAGCCACATCTGCCAGAGCTCTGATTGGCTGTTATCATTGACTTGAGACCTACCGGGAGAGAGAGGAGAGTTTGGTTTTTCAAAGCAGCTGTTCATGAGTTTGCTCTAACTCATCCTCATTCTCTGTGACCCCGTTAATGCCCTCGAGGAGTAGTAGAGAGTCCAGGCTCACGGCTAGACTAAGAAGAGTCTTATTAGTCATACTTACTGCCAGAGGCCTCTGCGTTGTACCATTGTGAGCTTGTCTCTAACAAGGCCAGGTCATGAAAGAATACCAAGGCTCTGACAATAGGTGTACAGGAGCTGGACTGTACCCCTTCTGGGTCGGGTAAACCACTCCAGGAATCATTTTCTTCTGACGTCCACTCCTTGTCAGCTTTCTATGGATTCTGAAAAACACTGGGCATACCCCCTTGAAAACCCAACCTGGCCTGGGGTTCCCAAAAGCTAACCCCACTTTGGACAGCCACACTCCACCTGACCTGAATCCACAGACTGGACAAACCTTCTTAGTAGACAGTACTCATAACTGTAGCCACAGCTGGACAGGATATAAAAGTGGCACCAATTGATTTAATGCATCAATATCTGTGGAATGGCACATACCATATTTCCCCATGTATAAGACACACCCTTTTTTCTAAAAATTTGAGGTTTATAAACCGGGTGCATCTTACACAGTGGTTGTACATTTTTACATTTGCATTTCCTGCTTTTCAGCACTTGTTTTTGTACTCACTGTTGTAGATTTTTTTCCCCAAAAGTTAGAAGCAGTCAGACAGACTCCCTCATGTGCCTGACCGGGATCAACCAGGCATGCCCGCCAGGGGGTGATGCTCGGCCCATCCAAGTTATTGCTCCATTGCAGTGGGAGCCATTGAGCACCTGAGATGGGGACCATGGAGCCATCCTCAGCGCCCAGGCCAACTTTGCTCCAATGGAGCCTTGGCTGTGGGAGAGAAAGAGAGAGACAGAGAGGAAGGAGAGGGGGAAGGGTGGAGAAGCAGATGGGCACTTCTCTTGTGTGCCCTGGCCGGAATCGAACCCGGGACTTCCACATGCCAGGCCAAAGCTCTACTGCTGAGCCAACTGGCCAGGGCATGTTGTAGATTTTTTTTACTTACATTTCCTGCTCTTTTGCGCTTGTTGTTTCGCACTTGTTACCTGTATATTATGGTAGGTTGCGTTATGTCACTTTATACCCAGAAATGGCTCAGAAAAGACATTTGTACGTGCTGAATTGAAGTAAAAAGTGATCCAGTTTGCAAAAGTGAATGGAAATTGTGCTGCTGAACATAAGTTTGGTCCTCCTCCAACTGAGAAATCAATCTGAGATTGGCTACAGGAAAAAGAACCCTACTGAAAACGCCACAGCAGAAGAATGCCATGAGAGGCAAGTCAGCAAAATGGGCTGATTTAGAGAGGAAATTGAAGATATGGATTGAAGAGCAAAGGGCAATTAGAATTCCTGTGTCCACAATGATGGTTCAGCATGAGGCAAGAAGAATTGCTGATGAAGAAGAAGTTACTGATTTCAAAGGAGGACACAACTGGTGCTTCAGGTTCATGAAATGGAATGGACTGAACATGCATACATGCAGCAGACTTGCCCCAAAAGATGCCTGAAAACTATGAGCAGAAGGTCCTTGAGTTTCATTGTTTTCTCATTCAGTGTTGGAAGACACATCAGTTTGAGTTGGGACACATTGCAAATATGGACAAAGTCCCCCTTCAACTTGATGTCCCAAGTAACAGATCTGTTGATAAGAGGGTGAAAACTGTAACTGTGAAGACAAGTGGACATGAAAAAAGCCATTATACAGTTATTCTAGCTTGTTGTGCTGATGAAAGCAAGCTGTTTCCTGTGCTGATTTTTAAATGCAAACAATGCCAAAAGAAGATATTCCTCACCAGACCAGGCAGTGGCACAGTGGATAGAGCATCAGACTGGGATGTGGAGGACCCAGGTTTGAAATTCCAAGGTTGCCAGGTTGAGCCCAGGCTCATCTGATTTGAGCAAAAGCTTACCAGCTTGAACCCAAGGTCACTGGCTCGAGCAAGGGGTCACTCAGTCTGCTGTAGCCCGCCAGTCAAGGCACATATGAGAAAGCAATCATTGAACAACTAAGGTGCTGCAACAAAGAATTGATGCTTCTCATCTCTCTCCCTTCCTGTCTGTCTGTCCCTATCTCTCTCTCTCTCTCTCTCTCTCTGACTCTATCTGTCACAAAAAAAAAAAAAAAGAAGACATTCCTCTAGGAGTTATTGTCCACTATCATGAAAAGGGTTGTATGGATCAGGATGGGATGAAGATCTGGTTTGAAAAAGTTTGGAGAAGGAGACCAGGTGGGCTCTTATGTAAACCTACCTGCTCTATCGGTGCTTGATCAATTCAGGGCACACATAACAAAAAACTCAAAAAAGATTTCTGCAGAGCTAAAAACAAAGCTTGCTGTCATACGTGGAGGCTTGACATCCCAGCTCCAACCACTTGATGTCAGCATTAACAAACCCTTCAAAGCATCCATGAAAGACAAATGGAACCAATGGATGAAGTCTTCTGGGGATGATTTGACACCAGCAGGAAGAGTGAAGAAACCAACTACTGTATAGGAGAAGTTTGTGCCTGGGTGAAAAGATTCTAAGATAATATCAAGATTGAGGTCATTGTCAAGTCATTTAAGAAGTGTGGCATTTCAAATGCCATAGATGGAACTGAGGACGAGGCAATATATAAAGATAGTGATTCATCATCAGACACAGATGAGGACAAGCTAATGGATGGGAGTTTTGACAGTGATGAGGAGTTGTATGAATGTTATAATGAATAAAACTTGAGTTCAATAACTTTCTGTAATACATTTTCTTTTCAAATTTCAGGCCCCCAAATTAAGGTGCATCTTATACATGGGGAAATACTAGGTATAATGGGTGATGAACACATTTCATTAAAGTGGTATGGTTTCTAAACTACCTTTTAGGAAAGAATGTATTGAGGGGTAGAGAGAGAAAGATGAGGTATGGAGAGAAAAAGAGAAGGAAAGGAAGAAAACGAAGGAGGCACAAAGCAGCACCCCAGTGTTTCCATCAGGACCTTTGAGTCTCCTGGATCCTGAGCTGACTCCTCTCCTTCTACCTGTGCTTCCAGCTCTACACACTTTCTACCCTCCTGCCCCACCCCCAGGACCAGCAGCATGGGCATGTGCCCTGGGCAGTCCCACAGGGTCCCTTGCTCAGAAGGGTCCCAAGCTGGATTCAAGGCTCTGCTACTGCTGTCTAGAAAGTTTTTATTTTTTAGCAAAGAGCCCAGGTTTCCATTTTGCTCTAGATCCCACAAACTCTGTGTCCTGTCCTTCCACACCCCACCCTCTCCAGGGCATCTCACCCTTGGTCCTCTTTGACCCCAGCTTGTACCTTTCACATAATGGGCACTCTGTATAACTATAGTAAGGGTTCAACATAAATGGACAGTATCATTTGTCCTTTACAGACCAGAATTGGTGGGGCAGGCCCAGGCATTATATAGAAAGATGCCCTTGAGAGCTTGGGAGAGCCAGTGCAGAAGTGAACATTCTCCTCACAAAGGAACACAGCCTGGTCTTCTCCCTAGAGAATTTAAAGGGAACAAGCAGGCATGGCCAGGGGTCGTGAAGATCCCCAAGGGAGGATACATACCCATCCTGGGATGGTTTGTTGTATGTGTCACCTTGATTTGGTCCAACATTTCTCTGGCCGTGTCTGTGAAGGTGTTTGGAAGAGATCACCCCTGGAATAAGTAGATAGAGTAAAGCAGATTGCCCTTTCTAGTGGGAAGTGGGCCTCATCCAATCAGGTGAAGGCTTGAATAGGCCCAAAAGCTAACCCCTCTGTGGGTAAGAGAAAATAACCTATCCTCCTGCCTGACTGCATAAACTGAGACATCAATGATTTCCTGTCTTCAGAGTTAAATGAGCAACATTGGCTCTTCTTGGACCTGAGCCTGCTAGCCTTCAGAAGGAAACATACACCATCAGCTCTCTTGGGCCTCCATCTGCTGATGACAGGTCTTGGGACTTGTCAGCCTCCATAATGACATGAGCCGATAGATAGAGAAATGATAGATAGATAGATTATAGATACATACATACATACATGCACAGACAGATAAATAGATAACCGCCTCTTGGTTTGTTTACTTGAAGAACCCCAGCTGATACACATTCCAACAGTGTTGCCCAACCCATTAAACCCCCCAGCTTACGCCTGACCAGGCAGTGGCACAGTGGATAGAGCGTCGGACTGGGACACAGAGGACCCAGGTTCAAGATCCCGAGGCCGCCAGCTTGAGCACAGGCTCATGGGGTTTGAGCAAAGCTCATCAGCTTGAGCCTAAGGTCACTGGCTTGAGCGAGGGGTCACTCGGTCTTCTGTAGCCCCCTGGTCAAGGCACATATGAGAAATCAGTCAATGAACAACTAAGGAACTGCAACGAAGAATTGATGTTTCTCATCTCTCTCCCTTCCTGTCTATCTGTCCCTCTCTCTGACTCTCGCTGTCTCGTCCACACAAAAACAAAACAACAACAACAAAAAAACACTCAGTGTTCCTGGCTACACAAAGTGGAACTTGCAGACCAATAGCAACATCATTACCTGGTGTCAGAAATGTGTGGTCTCAGGATCCACCCCAGACACACTGAACCTGAACGCACATCCTGCAAAGTCCTCAGATAATTCATGGGCACCTACAATCCAGGAAACAAGTCAGCCCTGTGGAAATGTACAGCCACCCAAAAGGAATTACAATATTAAAGCCAACTTTTTTTTTTTTTTACAGGGACAGAGAAAGAGTCAGAGAGAGGGATAGATAGGGACAGACAGACAGGAACGGAGAGAGGTGAGAAGCATCAATCATTAGTTTTTTGTTGCCGTCGCAACACCTTAGTTATTCATTGATTGCTTTCTCACATGTGCCTTGACCGCGGGCCTTCAGCAGACTGAGCAATCCCTTGCTGGAGCCAGCAACCTTGGGTCCAAGCTGACCAGCTTTTGCTCAAGCCAGATGGGCCCGCGCTCAAGCTGGCGAGCTCAGGGTCTCGAACCTGGGTCATCGCATCCCAGTCCAATGTTCTATCTACTGCGCCACCGCCTGGTCAGGCATAAAGCCAACTTCTTAGTAAGAGAATTCATTTACCCAAGGCTTCCTCACATGAGGACACATGTTGGGACTGGGGGCAGAGGGAAGGGGCCAGAAAGGACTCAGGAAGCCAGGACAAGCCTTCAGTTATGGAGGAAAGACCAAGGCAGCCTCAATAAGCAAATGTAAGTTTTGTTTTAAGAGGACCTTTTGCTCTGGCTGGGTAGCTCAACCCACAGGAGCAAACTCAAGGTCAGAGAAGTGCACATCCAGATGAGGGAACTCAGCTCGGCCTCCCTCTGTGACGTGCTAGGCTTTCTGTTCTGTGTTTTCAACGAAAGCAGTTTGTGGAGAAATTCTGCTGCTTGGCTGTGAATAGGCTCCGAGCAACAGCAACACTTCTGCTGGGTTGGCAGGGACGGTGCCATGGAATGTTCCAGAAACTCCAAGGCAAAGGGACAAACAAACAAACAAAATTTCTTGGAACGTGTCTGAAGGGGGAAGAGCCAGTGGGTCAAAAATAACTACAGGGTGCACCCATGGCTTTCCTAAAGAGCCAACTGATTGTGTTTTCCTGCCTCTGCCTGCCCAGCCTGATTAACTCACCTCCGTGAGAAAGCACACAAGCTCCTCTTTTTAAAAACACATTAAAACAATTTTTTAAATTGACTTTAGAGAGGGAAAGGAAGGGGGATAGAGAGAAAAACATAACTTTGTTTTTCCACTTATGCATGCATTCATTGGTTGATTCTTGTATGTGCCCTGAGGGATGATCAAACCCATAACTTTGGTGTACGTGGACAAAACGCTAACCAACCGAGTCACCCAGCCAGAGCAAAAGGTCCTCTTAAAACAAAACTGCATGCTGGTGACTCTCTGAGATGAATGACTAGACCTTGACCTAATAGACTGTCCCTTCACTTACAATGTTCTCAGTCCCCACTCCCCCAGGACAGCCAGAACCCTGTGTGCAGTCCCATGGCTCCAGGCCATTCATTCATCCTATTCTACAGAAGTGCCACCTCCCATTCTAACGGAAGAGTAAGAACAATGTTGGAATGTGGCCATGCCACCTCAGCAAAGCCATCGCTGGGCTTGGAGAAGCTGATCTTCACTGGAACCAGATTGCTGCAGCGAAGACTCAGAAATCAGCTTTTCTTGGAATGATGGGGCAGCCCCATTTTCTCCCGATGTGTGTGGGGATATTGCACGTGTGCGCACGCACATGCATGCACGCACATGCACACACGCACACTCACATATACACACTGTGCCTCCACTCCTACCACCCATGCAGCTGTGTGACCTCGAGGAGCCTACTTAACTACAGAAAGTCTCTGCACTTCATTGCCCTTGCATTAGTCATCTCTGGCTGCTATAACAGAATACTACAGAGTGGGTGGCTTAAACATTTATTGTAATTTAAAACAAATAAGCCCTGGCTGGCCAGCTCAATTGGTTAGAGCTTCACCTCAATACACCAAAGTTGTAGATTTGATCCCAGTCAGAGCACATACAAGAATCTACCAGTGATCCTGACCAGGCGGTGGCACGGTGGATAGAGCATCGGATTGGGATACCGAGAACCCAGGTTCAAGACCCCAAGGTTGCCAGCTTGAGCGCGGGCCCATCTGGCTTGAGCAAAAAGCTCACCAGCTTGGACCCAAGGTCGCTGGCTTGAGCAAGGGGTTGCTCGGTCTGCTGAAGGCCCACGGTCAAGGCACATGTGAGAAAGAAATCAATGAACAACTAATGTGTCATAACGAAAAACTGATGATTGATGCTTCTCACCTCTCTCCATTCCTGTCTGTCTGTCCCTATCTATTCCTTTCTCTGACTCTCTCTCTGTTCCTATAAAAAAAAGAAAAAAAAGAATATACCAGTGAGTGCATGAATAAGTGGAACAGCAAGTCAAACTCTCCCTCCCTCTCTCTCTCTCTCTCTCTAGGACCGTTAAATAAATTTAAAATTTTTTAAATAAAATAATTTTCTTACAGTCTGGAGACTAGAAGTTCAAGATGAAGTTGCCACCAGGGATGATTTCTAGGGAGAACTACTCTTCCTGGCTTGCAGACAGCTGCCTTCTCACTGTAACCTCACTTGGCCTCTCCTCCATGTGCAGAAGTCTGCTGTCTCTTCCCCTAAATAGGATAAACACCAGGCATGTCACCTGGCCCTAAGGCCACACTGCCTTTCTCATGTCCCACAGTGCTCCTGACCTCATCCCTTCCCATCTACAAGGAATGACCCGGCTCCCCAAAGAGCTCTTTTCTTCTTTCTCGGCCCTCTGCCCAGAACAGCTAGCTGTTTCCCTCAGAGTTCTCTGTCCAGTGTGACCCTGATCACCATCCAAGCTTAAGGCCAGCCACCATCTCCTTCAAGGGGCCCTCATCCTCCTCAGGGTAACACATGACCCACTTCCATCATGTGTGAGGCATTCCAGAATACACTTTCTAATTCAGTTTTTCATTTAACAGGCACACCCACTTTCCTAAAGATAATCCATAATCTTATTTGAAAGATAAAGGAAAATACTGTGAGTAATTTGCCCAAGGTCAGGGAATGAGTGAGTCGTCCTCCCAGACTGGATCTCTGATTCTTTGCCCAGCCCAAGCTCCCCTGGCCTCCCAGACAGAACACATAGCCCATGTGTCTGACAGCCAAGGGGGGCCAGGTGCAGCCCTGACTGCTCCTCAGAGAGTGCCCTCACCTTCTGGCTCTTGTGGCCCCGCCCAGTGTCTGCCAGGCTGCGGCTGAGCCATCAGTTTCGGAGAAATAAAATGTGGAATACAGTGTCAGCAGATGGAAGGCCTCAGGTCGCATCCTGACCCCATCATCCTGCCTGCCCCAAGGGCACGTTGGCCCCTGAAGTGTGTCTAGGACAGATGTCTTTCCTCCTCTGTTTTGGAAGGTGTCCTGGATTTAACAAGCATTTAAACTGTCTGTTCCATGTGCTGAAGGAAAGGCAGAAGGGGGAAGACAGAGCCCCTGGGCTTCTCAAGGCTCCTTGTGCCCAGTGAGTGGAGGGGGCACACAGGGGCAGCAAGACTGGAAATACTACTGGCCAGGTGTGGAAGGCTGCACTGAGTACAGCCCAGGAGCCAGCGTCATTTTGGGCAGCTGCTGACCACTGTGGCAGAATCTTGCAGGCCATGCTCCAGTTAAACTTTGCAAGAACTAGGTTAGTTTGCTCAGGCTGTCTGTCATTACAGAACCCCACAGTCTGGAGCTCACACAATGGAAGTGTATCCTGAATGCTGGAAGTCCAAGATCAAGGTGTCGGCAGGGCAAGTATCTTCTGGGGCCTCGCTCAATGGCTGGTAGGCAGCTGCCTTGGCCTCATGTGGGCATGTGGTAAGGTACCAAAGAATTGAAAAATTAATATTAATGTTTTAGGAGGAAAAGTCAGGCTTCTTGCTTCGTCCTTTCTTCAGAGAATGGAGGGGGAAGGATGTGGGAGTTTCCCAGCTTACAAGGACGACTGAGTCATTTAGTTTAACTGTAGTTTTCTGAAAGAATAAAGGTTATATGAAGACTTTCTTTCCCTTTCAATAAGAGATAAAATCTACATACCGGTAAAGCCAGTAGCCACAGCCACTATCACAGCCAACTGGCCTATGCAGGTTCGCATCAGATTCAAATAGACGGTAATGAAACAACGGAGCCAACAACTGGTGAGCCATCAGCTTTGATTCTAGCTTGCACCCGACAGGCAAGTAAAAACACACACCGGGTTCCAAAACCCACTCATTCAGTGCTCACAAAGCTACTGACTTATCCGAGTTTCCTAGAATCAAAGGTTTCTAGCTCACCAGACTTATTCACCTCTGTTCCCCATCTCCTTCTCTCTGCACAAACTCTGCACAAACTGGCTTCTCCCCTCAGCACTCCACCATCTTGGCTGCTTCTCCTGGCCTCCCCCATGTGGCCTTTCTCTGCTCTCCTCTCTAATGCTAATCTCAGGAACAGAGAGAGCAAGTTCCCGGTCTGCCCCCCTTTATAATGTAGAAATCAAAACCTTTAATCCAATATACAAACAAGGAAGTCTCTGATACAAAGTCACTTATCTGAGGCATAATGAAATTCCTCATGAGAGAGCACCACCCCACATCAAAAAGGGTGGGAAAGGCTTAGTCCTAAAACCAAACCCAAGGCTACAAGGATCTTGCCTGCCCATAGCCCACCCCCAACACACATTAATATAATCTTGCCCATCCCAAGCAAGAAGGGCAACTAATATTATCACCTGGGCAATAGGCTTCCACGTGGGCAGTGCCATCTTTAACAAAGTGAGCATAATGTATTTTATCTGCCCAACAATGCCCTACACTGATTTTAACTCTTCCTCCCTTCCTGGAATCCTGAGAGTAACATATACCTCTAGACAAAGGAATGGGAGATAGACACTAGAAGATTTGTGAATGTATTTGATATGTAAAGTGACACCACTATTGTGTTACCTTATAGGTTTTAATAAGTAGAAATGTTTTTATAGATCCTATAGACAAATGTTATAAGCTTGTTAGTGATTGATTATTGTTGCCCTTTCCTTTTCCCCTCCCCAAACCTGTATGTGATCAAGTCTATATAACGAGCTGCAAGGCTATTCCACTTTCACACATGATTTGGGTCAGCTAAACCCCGTGTCAGTCATACACAGCCAGCTGAATCAATAAAACTCCTCAAAAATTCATTTGGACTTAGTGTCTCTATGTAAACCCGTGGAACGCTACTTTACAACAGGCATCCCTGTGTGTGCTTGTTGGACAGATAAAATATAATATGCTCACTTTGTTAAAGATGGTGCTGCCCACATGGGAGCCCGTCACACAGGTGATATTATTTGCCCTTATGCTTGGGATGGGTGTGGGGGAAAGTCTGTAATGTAGGCAGGCCAGGTCGTTATGGCATAAGGCTTGGTTTTAAGAGTAAGCTTTTCCCCACACCCTTGACTGATTGGATGATGTAGGTGGTGCACTCTCCTGAGGAATCCTCCCATTATGCCTCAGATGGGTGACTTTGTATCAGAGACTTCCTTGTGTATAGATTGGATTAAGGTTTTGATTCTACACTATAAAGTGGGGCAGACCAGGAGCTTGCTCTCTCTCTTGGTTCTTGAGGTATTAGAAGAGAGGAGAGCAGAGTAAGGCCACGTGGAGGCCAGGAGAAGCAGCCAAGATGCCAGAATGCTGAGGGAGAAGCCAGTTTGTTAAAAGTTTGTGCTGGAGGAGATGGAGAACAGAGGTGAATAAGTCTAGTGAGCTAGAAACCTTTGATTCAAGGAAACTCAGATAAGTCAGTAGCTTTGTGAGTACTGAATGTGTGGGTTTTGGAGCCTAGTGTGTGTTTTTGCTTGCCCGCCGGGTGCAAGCTAGAACTAAAGCTGATGGCTCACCAGTTCTTGGCTCCTGTGTTTCATTACGGTCTGTTTGAATCTAATGCGAACCTGCATGGACCAGGCGGCTCTGATGGTGTCCTCGACTACCAGCTTTACATATGGCGTAGTCTGTGGCAGGATTCGATACAGATCAGCATGGAGCCACCACCACCTTTGAGCAGTGGAGTAGAGGACTGGCTGCTGTTATGGTTTCCCATAGCTGTTTTTTGGGGGACTGTAGGCTGGCTGTCGTTTACAGCCATGCATGAGGAAACTGAGAGCTCTATGGAAGAGGCTGCTTAGGACCTGCAAACTGAGCAGTGGAAGGAGCTGGAGGAAACGTAGGAGAAAGAGATGCCAACCCTGGAGCTGGAGGAAGTGCTGGAGGAGGAGACTGACCAGGTTTGTGAGATTTGCCTGGAAATGGAGCAGCTGCCGGAGAAGGAATCACAGGTTCGTGAGTTGGAGATTGCCCTGGACATTGTGAAGAGCCAGCAGCGGCGGGAGGCGAAGGCTGAGGCCGGGGCTGGAGCTGCAACGCCTGCTGAGCAGAAGGCAACAGTGGCCCAGGACTCAAACCCAACAGCAGGAGCTGGTGTTTTCAGTTCTTCTTTGGAAGGTGAGGAGAATTGGTCTGGAGTTGCAATCCGCAGCCTCCAGAAGGTGAGAGCCCAGCAGCAAGGAGTAGCTACACTCCTGGTAGGTCTGCGATTTTGGGACATAAGGGTGGATGCCATCATGTTCTCTGGAGCAGAGATGGAAATGCTGACTGCCATTGCCACATGCTTCTCTTTAGGACAGTGTGAGACCAGCCATGATGGCAGGAATGAGGGAAAAGGCTAACACCTCATGTGTGTGGACTGATTTCCTGGACTACGACCGGAGTGAGCACTGGCTCCTTTGTTGAATGGACTTACGGATTTTGGACAATGTGAAATATCCTGATGGGGGTGGAGTGGCTTTGCTGGAGGCTCTCCTGCCCCGGGAAGTCTTTCAAATGTCAAGCGAGAAGGCCGAGGACATTTTGCGCTTTTGGCAAAGTGCTCAAAGTGGTAAAGTGTACCTTTGTAATTGTTGAAACTGTATGATTTGTGCTGTTGCTGTAATTTGTGTAATGTACCTAATTTCCTTGTACAGGAATGCCAGTGGTGTAGATTGTGGGTAGTAAAGTGAGCATAGGGGTGGATTTTTGGGCAGATAAAATATAATATGCTCACTTTGTTAAAGATGGCACTGCCCACATGGAAGCCTGTCACCAAGGTGATATTATTTGCCCTTATGCTTGGGATGGGTGTGGGGGAAAGTCTGTAATGTAGGCAGGCCGGGTTATTATAGCCTAAGGCTTGGTTTTAGGTATAAGCTTTTCCCCACACCCCTGACTGATTGGATGATGTAGGGTGGTGCACTCTCCTGAGGAATCCCATTATGCCTCAGATGGGTGACTTTGTATCAGAGAATTCCTTGTGTATAGATTGGATTAAGGATTTGATTCTACACTATAAAGTGGGACAGGCCAGGAGTTTGCTCTCTCTTAGTTCCTGAGGTATTAGAGATGAGAGCAGATGAAGGCCACATGGAGGCCAGGAGAAGCAGCCAAGATGCCAGAGTGCTGAGGGAGAAGCCAGTTTGTTAAGAGTTTGTGCTGGAGGAGATGGGGAACAGAGGTGAATAAGTCTGGTGAGCTGGAAAGCTTTGATTCTAGGAAACTCAGATAAGTCAGTAGCTTTGTGAGCACTGAATGTGTGGGTTTTGGAGCCCGGTGTGTGTTTTTGCTTGCCCGCTGGGTGCAAGCTAGAATTAAAGCTGATGGCTCACCAGTTCTTGGCTCCTGTGTTTCATTACCGACTGTCCGAATCTAATGGGAACCTGCATGGGTCAGATGGCTGTGATTGTGGCCATGACTACTGGCTTTACAGTGCCTGTGTCCTGATCTCCTCTTCCTACAAGGACAGCAGGGCTCATCCTAACAGCCTGTTTTTACACAGTCACCTCTTTTAAAGCCCTGTCTCTACAGACAATCATACTCTGAGGTCCTGAGGATTAGGACACCAGCATTGGAAGTTGGGGTGGGGGGACACAGTTCAGCCTGGGACAAGGACCCCCATCCTAATGTTTCCCACACCAACAGGAACAGATACAGCTGAGCATCCGGAATCAATGTCACACCCTTTCCCACTGCGTTGGGTCAGTTTTCTTAGCTGAATAATTATTTGTTGAATTAAAGTGAATCTCTTGGTTCATTAGCAAAGGGTTACTGAAAACATTTCTTTCTTCCTTGTGAAAGGGGGGAGGGTGCGTCATAATTGAGATTTCTAAGATTTTCTATTAAATATGGTGACCAATCACCCTTCTTTAGGGAGGACAGTCCTTCTTTTGTAAGTTCCGTCCTCCCTCAAAAAGTATCTTCCTACATGTCCTCCTTTTTGATATTGGAAGACTAATCTATAAATGTCCATATTCGATCGATGCAGAGTCAATCCACTGCGTGTGATGTGACGTATTTGTATCTAAACGAGTACTTTTTTCTTACAATTATTGTTCTTTGATTTTTTTTTTTAAACAGGGACAGAGAGAGAGTCAGAGAGAGGGATAGACAGACAGGAATGGAGAGAGGTGAGAAGCATCAATCATTAGTTTTTCATTGCCATTACGACACCTTAGTTGTTCATTGATTGCTTTCTCACATGTGCCTTGACTACGGGCCTTCAGCAGACCAAGCCACCGCTTGCTGGAGCCAGCAACCTTGGGTCCAAGCTGGCGAGCTTTTTGCTCAAGCCATATGGGCCCGCACTCAAGCTGGCAAGCTCGGGGTCTTGAACCTGAGTCCTCCACATCCCAGTCCGACGCTCTATCCACTGTGCCACCGCCTGGTCAGGCTCTTACAATTGTTATTAAAAATTAATAGGCATGTAAGCATAATTACAATATAAGATGTTACAAATGTTTTTATTATGCATTTATCATATTATAGTGTATTATTGTTGCAATGAATAAAAAGTTTCTTTTATTTACAATATTGTTTTTTCCAATTTATTTTTGTCCTCCTTTTCACTGTAAAAAGGTTGATCACCTTATATTAAAAGTCTGAGAGTGAAGAAGAATAAGGTTATAGAGCCTTTGTGTCAACAAGAGGGAAAGAAGCCTGGCAGAGGGTGGAGTATGGTGCCCAGCAAGGAGGGTACAGGTATGGGGGGGATGAAGGGAGGTACAGAGTCCTGTGCCAGGGAGGGAGCTCTCCTGTCGCCTCAATCCACACACTCCACATTATTCCTCAGCTGGGACTCGGCCTGGTCTATAGGTGCCTTTCAATGGCTGCATTCTTCATTCCTCTCAGCATTTAAGTTAATTTTTTCTTCCAAAACAAGTGTTGCTTTTATCGTCTCAAAATTTGTGGTGAGAAGCAAAATTCCAAGACCTTGGGAGTCCCTGTTATTGCAAATGACCTTCTTTGATTGGTCGAGCCCAGTTTTCTAACACATAGCTGGTAACTGAAACAGCCTGTAAATTGCAGCTAGCTATGTGGCATCCCCCTGCTACCCCCCAGGCATTAAACTAGCATTTCCCCACTCTTTCTCCGTCTGGCCGCTTGAAGTATAAAACGTCCACAACCATTTTCCATCCCTTCGCCACTCCCAGATGATTCAAGCTTAGACATTATTGTGTCATGTTCAATTGCCAGCGAATAAAGGATGAAATAACCCGTCCTCTTGGGAAAAAAAAAAAATGTTTCTCATAGGAGAGACTGGCTCTAATCCTAAAGAGAAAATGTGTTTAAAGGAGGACCAGTGGGCTATGGGCTACGCAGAAGTGGGTCATGTGGATGGCATACCTGAGCATAGAATGGCTTGCTCACCTTGATCGTCCGAGAAGCATCCCTGTAAAACCAAACAAGTTGTCTCACAAGGAAAGTCGGTTTCCACTTGCTGGACCCACCACACTGGCTTCCTACAGCTGCAGTGAAGTACTGCTAATGGTGAAACGAAGCACATTCTCTCCGTGTTCTGGAGGTCAGCAGCCTGGAATGGGCTCACAGGGCCAACACTGGTCGGCCACAGGGTCGTGATCTTTTCTGGAGGCTCTCAGGGACAATCTGTGTGCTTCCCTTTCCCAGCCTCCAGAAGCACCCACATTTCTTGGTCCATGGATCCGTTCCACCGTTGAAGCCAGCAGTTAAGTAGCCAGTCAGGTCCTCTTCCTGTGATGCCACTCTGACTGAAGCTGTTCTCCCTCCTGCTGCCCCTATTAAGGACCCTTGTGATTATATTGTACCACCTGGAAGCCCTTCCCAGGTTAGTTCAGTGGGTTAGATCATCATCCCTATATGCCGAGGTTGCAGGTTCAATCTCCAGTCAGGACACATTCAAAAGACAGCCACTGACAGCAGGAATAAGTGGGGAAAGTTGATATTTCTCTCTCTGTCTCTCTTTCTCTCCCTTTGTCTCTCTCTAAAAATCAATTTTAAAATATCCATTATATTATGCCCACCTAGATAATACAGGCTAATATCCCCATTCCTAAGTCAGTCCACTAGCAATGTTAATTCTATCTTCAGTCTTAACTCTTCCTGGACTCATCACATAACATACTCACAAATTCTAGAGGTTGGAACATGGACGTCTTTGGGGGTCATTATTCTTCCTACCACACCTGCTTTAAAGCAATTAAGAAAATAAGGTGTACTTCATAAGTTTTGTGTGTTTTATTTGCTTAATTATAGAATTACTAGATTTTATTTTTCCCTTTTACTCTTTTTTTTTCTCTCCTTTTAATCCCTCTCAACTGAGTTTAGGTTTATTTATTATTTTTTTTAACTTGTCAATTACAGTTGACAGTGTTATTTTATATTAGTTTCAGGTGTGCACCATAGTGGTTAGACATTTATATAATTTACGAAGTGCTACTCCTGACATTTCCTGTACTCACCTGGCACCGTACACAGTTATTGCCATATTATTGATTGTATTCCCTAGGCTGTACTTTATATCCTGTGACTATTCTGTAACTACCAATCTGTACTTCTTAATCCCTTCACCTTTTTCACCCAGTCCCCCAAACCCTCTCCCACCTGGCAACCATCAGTCTGTTTGCTGTATCTATGAGTCTGTTTCTGCTTTGTTTGTTCATTTATTTTGTTCTTTAGATTCTGCATATGAGTGAGATCATACACATATTTGTCTTTGTCTGACTTACTCAGCATCATACCCTCTCAGTCTATCCGTACTATAGCAAATGATAAGATTTTATCTTTCTTATTTCTGACAGAGAGTCAGAGAGAGGGACAGATAGGAACAGACAGGAAGGGAGAGAGATGAGAAGCATCAATTCTTTGTTGCAGCACCTTAGTTGTTCATTGATAGCTTTCTCATATGTGCCTTGACAGGGGGGGCTACAGCAGACCGAGTGACCCCTTGCTCAAGCCAGCGACCTTGGGCTCAAGCTGGTGAGCCTTGCTCAAACCAGATAAGCCCATACTCAAGCCGGGTGACTTCGGGGTTTCGAACCTGGGTCCTCAGCATCCCAGTCTGACGTTCCATCCATTGCGCCACTGCCCGGTCAGGCAAGATTTTATCTTTTTATGGTATATATATATATATATATATATATATATATATATATATATACCAAAACTTTTTATCCACTCATCTACTTATGGGCACTAGGGTTGCTTCCATATCTTGGCTATTGTAAATGATGCTGCGATGAACATAGGGGTGCATATATCTTGTCAAATTAGTGTAGATTTGCCTGACCAGGCGATAGCGCAGTAGATAAAGCATCGGACTGGGATGCGGAAGACCCGGGTTTGAGACCCTGAGGTTGCCAGCTTGAGTGCAGGCCCATCTGGCTTGAGCAAAAGCTCGCCAGATTGGACCCAAGGTCGCTGGCTCTGGCAAGGGGTGGCTCCCTCTGCTGAGGGCCCACAGTCGGGGCACATGTGAGAAAGCAATCAATGAACAACTATGGTGTTGCAATGGCAATGAAAAACTAATGATTGATGCTTCTCATCTCTCTCCATTCCTGTCTGTCTGTCCCTATCTATCCCTCTCTCTGTCTCTCTCTCTCTCTCTGTCCCTGTTAAAAAAAAAAAAATAGTGTAGATTTCCTCAGGTGGATAACCAGAAGCGGAATCACTAAGCGGAATCACTGGGTTATAAGGCAGTTCCATTTTTTATTTTTTGAGAAACAGCCACACTGTTTTCCACAGTGACTGCTCCTATTACTTACTCTTAAATTTTAACTGCACCTTGTAACAGGTCAGACTTCTAAGTAACAACTGCTTCCCGGCTTGTAACCCTTTCTGAAAGGAGACATAATTTATCAGATACCATGGATCCAGGATGTTTCCACCCCAGAATTCTAAACCAATTACAGAATTGCATCTTCTTAGTTCTTAATTGGAATCAAACAGTCTAGACACACATAACATAATCAAAACAGTATGTACCATTTCCCTTGTTAAATGCATTTCCCCTTGTTCCACCCAAAGGGTTTGTTACTGAGACATGTTTAAATCTCATCCTTTCCACCTGTGATGGCACAGAAGGTAGAGTGCCAATCTGGAACACTGAGATCACCAGTTTGAATCCCTGGGCTTGCCCAGTCAAGGAACATACGACAAGCAACCAATGAACAGCTACAGTGAAGCAACTACTTCTTGTCCCCCCACCTTCCTCTATGTAAAATCAATAAATAAAATATTTGGAAAATAAAATCTCTTCCTTTCCAAGAATCCTGTCTACTTGTTCTAATTGTGGGCTCAGAATCAGGGATTCCCTTATTCAAGAAAAAAGAAATGTTATTTTTTAAAATTAAGTTTATTGATGTAATATTGGTTAATAACATATAAAATTTTCAGGTATACAGCATTATAATTCAATATCTGTATTTTCCATTGCTTGCTCACCACCAAAACTCTAGTTTCCTTTCATTGGCATATATTTGACCCTCTTTACCCAACCCCTTGCCCCCTTCTGGTAACCACCATTCTGGTGTCTGTATTGATGAGTTTGTTCTTGTTTAGTTAGTTCATGTGTTACCTCTTCAAACAACTTAAAATTTGTTTTATTCTACATGGTTGACTTTGCTTTCATCGGTACTTTCTATTTGCAAAAGTCCAACCCCATCTTTCAAACTCCTTACAATTTCCATTATTTCTGAGGGAGGAGGGTAGACTGTGGAAGAGGCTTGCAGGAAATTCTGAAAAAGGCAGATACTTACTGTGAAGGTCACTAAGGGGGAAAAACAGCAAATGCTCCTTCTTGTTTTGATTATGAAACACTTGTAGGCCAAGATCAGAACAAGTGGGTCCTAAAACCATAATATGTTGCAACATTGTTTTATGGTCTTTTAGACTTTGTATTGCCCTTTCTTTCTTTCAGAGTTTGAGTTCACTGTTAGTCAGAGATACTTTCAAGAAGGGGAAACAATGTTCATGTCTAACAGCACCTGGGAAAATATCTGTTACTTGGCTCTCATTGACTCTTATCTTTCCCTCTGGAATCTGCAAATGTAATGGAGAGAGATAATCATTTTCCTTTCTATTCTTACCTGCTTGACTTTCCCTCCTATTATGGCCACCCCAGTATTCCATGGGGTCAACCTTGAAGCCTGGTTGGATTTGGGGAAGCAGGAGGAGGGAAGTGGTTAGACCAGACAAAGGCCCTGGGGCAGGAGTAAGCAAAGTGTGGGTGGAGGGGAGGGTCAAGGAATAAGACCAAGAGATAGCCACCTAGATTGTCATTTTTTGTCTGCTTGACACATATTCCCTCTCCTTCTAGCACTCAGTACTCTCTCTTTTTATTATTATTATTTTTTTATTTATTCATTTTAGAGAGGAGAAAGAGTGAGAGAGAGAAGGATGGGGAGGAGCAGGAAGTGCAGGGTTTTGAACTAGCAACCTCAGTGTTCCAGGTCGAGGCTTTATCCACTGCGCCACCACAGGTCAGGCTTATTATTTTTTTAAAAGACTTTATTCATTTTAGAGAGGAGGGAGAGAGAGGAGAAGGGAGGAGGAGCAGGAACCATCAACTCCCAAACTGCCATATGTGCCTTGACTGGGCAAGCCCAGGGCTTTGAACCAGCGACCTCAGCATTCCAGGTCAACACTTTACATATTGCGCCATCATAAGTCAGCCCTTGGCATTCTCTTTCTTTTTTTTTTTTTAAGATTTTATTTATTGACTTTTTTAGAGAGAGGAGAGAGACAGAATGGGGGTTAGGAGCAGGAAACATCAGCTCATAGTTGTTGCTTCTCATATGTGCCTTGACCAGGCAAGCCTGGTTTTTTTAAAATTTTTTTACAGGGACAGAGAGAGAGTCAGAGAGAGGGATAGATAGGGACAGACAGATAGGAACGGAGAGAGGTGAGAAGCATCACTCATTAGTTTTTCGTTGCCATCGCAACACCTTAGTTGTTCATTGATTGCTTTCTCACATGTGCCTTGACTGCGGGCCTTCAGCAGACCGAGCAACCCCTTGCTGGAGCCAGCAACCTTAGGTCCAAGCTGATGAGCTTTAGCTCAAGCCAGATGGGCCCGCGCTTGGGGTCCAAGCTGGCGAGCTCAGGGTCTCGAACCTGGGTCTTCCGCATCCCAGTCCAACGCTCTATCCACTGTGCCACTGCCTGGTCAGGCAGCATTCTCTTTCTTAAAGGCAGCCTGTTCTGCTTGATGATACCACCAGTGGAGACTGTGTGGGTGGGCACAGGACCATCACCAGGCCAATCCCAGTGCACTCCATTCTCCAGGTCACTGTGATTGGCTGAGGGGTGGGCTCATCAGATATGACTCATCACCTGGCTGGCCAATCTGAATATACCCTCCAGTTTTGCTATGAAACAGTTGGGGCAATTGACATGTCCAGATCACAAGCCATAAAGACAGTGTAAACTGAAATTTGTAAGGGCAACCTTGGCCTCCATGAGGAGAGATCTAGACAGGGAATATGCTCCAAAGAAAAGCAGAGCTTCTGGAGGAGGGGACAGGAGAGAGGTCTGGCTGGCATCATTAGACTCCTGGATCCAGCTATATACCTGAAGCCATCCCACCCCTTATATTGTTCAGTTAGAAGAAACAAATATATCCCCCCCCTTTTTAATGAGGGTTTGGATTGAGTTTATATTTACTTACAACAAAAGGAGGGTAAGAGAGAGAAGCAGAGACAGGGCTGGATAGGATGGATGATCTCTAAGGGCTCTGAGAGCCAGGAAGGGAATGTTGCCTCATCATGATGGCTGAGTTCTTGCCAGAGCTGAGGAGAGATGCTAGTGTCTACCTTCAGTTTCTATTCTACCTGAGATGTGCTGACTCTTCTCTTGTAAGAATTTCACAACATTCCACTTCAATCTAGCAAGGCCATTAGTCTCAGAAATAGCTTCTTTGATTTTCATTGAAATGGGTCTTTTCTGCTTTCTACTCTGTTCTAGGCTGGCCTCCTGAATATGCAGACACAAACTAGAAAAGAAGAAATGCCCTGGGCAGAGCTGTGACACCCAGTATCATTTCATCAGCACAATTCAGTGTAGCTGACCATCTTTCAAGGTGTGAACATTTGCTCAAGTATCCAACACTCCCCTTAATTAAATGCACGAACGAAACCATGGAAACAGAGAAATATCATTCCAGTGAATTATAAGACTGGACTGGAGAGAAGGCTGTGTGTCCACAGGCAGAACAGAGAGTGTAAAACACCAAGAGAAAGAGGAGATGGAAGATGTAAAAAAGAAGGGAAGTGGAGAGAGAGGAGGAAGGAGAGAGAGCAGAGGTGGAGAGAAGCTGAGGAGCATGCAGGAGGAGGAATAAGGCACAGAGAATGTTTAGGCCAGACCCAGCTCCTGTCTGAGCCTCCACTCTCTTCTCCGGGGCATCCACAGGCAAGACCAGCCACCTACTCTGAAGGGCCAAGCACCAACCCAAAATACAGAGCCCCTGTTCAACACTTAACCAGTCATTCAAGAGGTGACAGCAGAACATGAAACCAAATGTAGGTCCCGTGTGACTGAGCAGTCGCATACCCTGAGGCTGGCCCTGTCAATACTGGAAGCTGAACTAGATCAGAACTTTTTTATTTTTAATAGTTATTGATTTTATTTTTTTATTTATTCATTTTTATTAGAGAAAGAGGAGAGAGTGAGAGAAAAGAGATAGAACAGAGGGAGTAGCAGGAAGCATCAACTCCCAAATGTGCTTTGACCAGGCAAGCCTGGGGTTTCAAACTAGCAACCTCAGCATTCCAGGTCAATGCTTTACCCACTGTGCCACCATAGGTCAGGCCAGAACTTTTTTTTTTTTTAATGTTTTATTTATATATATATATATTTTTTTACAGGGACAGAGAGTCAGAGAGAGGTATAGCTAGGGGCAGACAGACAGGAACAGAGAGAAATGAGAAGCATCAATCATTAGTTTTTCGTTGCCGTTGCGACATCATAGTTGTTTATCGATTGCTTTCTCACACGTGCCTTGACCGCGGGCCTTCAGCAGATGGAGCAACCCCTTGCTGGAGCCAGCAACCTTGGGTCCAAGCTAGTGAGCTTTTGCTCAAGCCAGATGGGCCCGCACCCAAACTGGCGACCTCGGGGTCTCGAACCCGGGCCTTCTGCATCCCAGTCTGGTGCTCCATCCACTGCGCCACCACCTGGTCGGGCCAAAACTTATTTTTAAAAAGATTTTATTTATTCGTTTTTGGGGAGAGAGAGAGAGAAGGAAGCATCAACTTCCATATGTGCCTTAACCAAGTAAGCCCAAGGTTTTGAACAGGCAACCTTAGCATTCCAGATCAATGCTTTATCCACTGTGCCAACACAGGTCAGGCTAGATCAGAACTTTTAAAGCAGGGGTCCCCAAACTTTTACACAGGGGGCCAGTTCACCGTTCCTCGGACCGTTGGAAGGCCAAACTATAAAAAAACTATGAACAAATCCCTATGCACACTGCAAATATCTTATTTTAAAGTAAAAAAACAAAACGGGAACAAATACAATATTTAAAATAAAGAACAAGTAAATTTAAATCAACAAACTGACCAGTATTTCAATGGGAACTATGGGTGCGGATGCATCCTGTGCTCCTCTCACTGACCACCAATGAAAGAGGTGCCCCTTCTGGAAGTGCCCCCAGGTGGATAAATGGTCTCAGGGGGTCGTGTGCGGCCCCGTTGGCGGTAGTTTGGGGACCCCTGTTTGAAAGGGTGTTCTCCAAACCCTAGATGTCCCAAAACGGAAAAGGAAAAAATAAAGGGTTCCTTAATCTCCTAACTTGTCAGCAAGCAAAAGGCTCATTCTGCTCCTAAAGATTCACCAGGCTAGAGAACACCTCCGAGCCGCCCTGCTGTAAGAAACATGTAACTGCACTTAAACCAGCCTTTCTCACATTGGTGTGCCCACCCAAACATTTATTTTCCTAATTCTTCAAATTAACACCCGACAGAACCCATTTTGCAAAATGCTTGAGAGTTGATGGTCCGCAGGTTCGTGGATGTGGAAGGGGCTTTCCCAATCACTCACAGCAGCTTCCTACCCTGAGAAGGCTGCTCCCAGATCTGCCGGGCTTGGCCTTGCCCGCAGTGAATTCTGTGTGCCGGATTTGGGGGGAGGGCCGGGAGTAGTTCCAGAGATAACGGTGGCTCTAAAATCTGTGGGAGGGTCTCCAAGATGAGATATCAACTCCCTTCAAGCCCAAAGCCTTTGCTTTAATCTAAATATACTCACAGTGTTAGCCCTTCACTAATGCCTAACCTCCCCAGAAGTCTTTTCACGGGAGGTTTGATACTATGTGTAGGTGAATAGATACAATGCTTATAGAAACCGTGCAATCTCAGATCATTGTGTCCACAATGTAATCACTGGATCCAGCTATATACCTGACCTGGATACCAATCCAGATCCAGTACTCGGTATTCCCGCCCCACTGGTCAGGAATCCGGGCATCCCAAAAATTGAAACCAAATTTATGATAAAGATGAGTAAACTTGCGATTTTGTTGAAAACAGAGTTTAACGTGGTTTTGCTTCTCCACATGCAGTAAGGTGAAGTTCAAGGTTGGACCTCCTCTCTGTTGCCCTCTGTTGCCCTGGATGAAATGCCATATTCTCCTCTCTGTCCCTTTGTCCTCTCATCTGTAAGTTGGGGGAAACGATCGAAGTAAAGATTTTTCTAGACTGACCAGGGGGTGGTGTAGTGGATGGAAGAAAATCATATTTTATTTATCACTAAAGAAGGGTTCGGTGAATGCGCATATGAAACTGGTGGGTTTGGTACCTCAAAAAAGGTTAAGAACCACTGAACTAAGGTGTCGCAATGAAAAACTAATGATTGATGCTTCTCATCTCTCTCCATTCCCGTCTGTCGGTCCCTATCTATTCCTATCTCTGACTCTCTTTCTGCCAAAAAAACAAACAAACAAAGATTTTTCTAGCAATAAGGCAATGCATGAGAGAGCCCTCCAAACATCAAACCACGGGGACTTTGCTAAAAAGCACCTCTGACTTTCTAGCACAGAGGCAAAGAGCCAAACTCCCACAGTGAGACGTGAACAGCTGATTTCAAAATCAGAAAAGGTTATTTAAAACTCAGTGACAGTGCCTCACCTGTGGTGGCGCAGTGGATAAAGCGTTGACCTGGAAACACTGAGGTCGCCAGTTCAAAACCCTGCACTGGTCTGATCAAGGCACATATGGGAGTTGATGCTTCCAGCTCCTCCCCCCTTTCTCTCTCTCTCTCTCTCTCTCTCTCTCTCTCTCACTCTGTGTCTCCTCCCTAAAATGAATAAATAAAAAAAAATAAAACTCAGCGACAATTACCCTCATTGGTCATTTTGCTTGTGGGTTCACACTAGAACCACATGTGATGGAAGTATGCTTACTTTTAAGAGTGTTAAAGCTCCTTTTACCTGAATTGACATAAATCCTTTTGAAGGTGTCATCTGGTCTTTAGCAAGGCAGGGATCCTGCTGGGACCCTTGGAGTGCACTGCTGACACCTGTTGGCTGGATGTGGTATGACATGTATGCTCTACACAGACCAGGGTAACGGGTCTGGAACCCCTAAATGGGGAACCTGGGAAACCTGGGCTGGAGAGAAGTCCTCCCACTTGGAGCCTTAATGCTCAAAGTGAGGTCCTCACGTCAGCCAGAGCTTGTTGGAAGAATCAGACTGCATTTCAATGGGCAATGCCTATGTGCACTGAAGTTCAAGAAACATGTTCTAGAAAGATGCATTCTAGTGACTAAGGACCAGAAAGAACTCTGGAAATATAAATCTACTTGAAAGACATAATAATTTTTAAATACTAAAAACCCAGGTAACAACCCGCAGAAAGCCTAACACTTCTGCTATTCCTGGACCAAGTCTTCTCTGTCATACCAATGAGCCAGGCAAGGCTTCTCCATTCTTACTGTATTTCCTACTTCCTCTCTTGAAGGCTTTTTTCCTCCCTCAATATTGCCTCTACAATTTTATAGTGCAACGACTCAGGAGAACAGAATTCCCAATACAGAAAATTTAATGTCTTATTTTTCTGAATTACTGTCTCAGAGTCCCGTGGTTGTAAGCAATAGCAATGAATTCTGAGAAATGTAAGCAAAAAATATCTATATTATTGGGTGGATGTGATGGTAACTTAGAATCGGAGGAAACGCTGAATGAGGAGGTCTGGGAACTCCAGGCTTCCAGGGAGCTGGTGTTTTGGGACACACCCAAGCCCACTGTTTTCAGCCCTGCCTGTGCCACTGACATATACAAATTCTTGGATGAGAACCTGTTTGGCCAGGTTGGAAGGCTGGGGCACCTTGATGTCAAGATTCACCAAGAGTGTGTCTGGTGAGGAAGGCTGGGGTGTCTGGAGCTGCTGCAGTTGACACCCATTCTGATTGGCCGGGCGTGGTGACACCCACATCATTCCAGTTGTCATGTGTTTTGACTATCACCCAAAGAAAATCGAGGGGTTCTCACTGAAAAAGAAAGAACGGGTAATAGAAAGCCAAAGCTGTAGATGTTTTCTGCACATGTTTCTGCTGTGAAAGAGCCTTGCTTCAAGATATTGATGCCTGACCTGTGGTGGCGCAGTGGATAGAGCATTGACAAGGAACGGTGAGGTCGCTGGTTTGAAACACTGGGCTTGCCTGGTCAAGGCACATACGAGCCAATAGTGAAGAGCTGAAATGAAGCAACTATGAATTGATACTCCTTGCCCCCATCACACTGTAAAATCAATAAATAAAACCTAAAAAAAAAAAAAAAAGATATTGATGCCAGACCTGTGCTGGCATAGCAGATAGAGTGGTTTATTGTTTGTTTTGTTTTTGTGGCAGAGACAGAGAGAGTCAGAGAGAGGGACAAATAGGGACAGACAGACAGAAAGGGAGAGAGATGAGAAACAATCAATTATTCATTGCAGTTCCTTAGCTGTTCATTGATTGATTTCTCATACGTGCCTTGACTGGGGGCTACAGCAGACTGAGTGACCCCTTGCCCGAGTCAGTGACCTTGGGCTCAAGCTGGTGAGCCTTCCTCAAACCCCATGAGCAAACGCTCACGCTGGCAACCTCAGGGTCTCGAACCTGGGTCCTCGGCATCCCAGTCCTATGCTCTATCCACTGTGCCACCACCTGGTCAGGCCAGATAAAGTGTTGACCTGGAATGCTGGGGTCGCTGGTTTGAAACACTGGGCTTGCCTGGTCAAGGCACATACGAGCCAATAGTGAAGAGCTGAAATGAAGCAACTATGAATTGATACTCCTTGCCCCCATCACACTGTAAAATCAATAAATAAAACCTAAAAAAAAAAAAAAAAGATATTGATGCCAGACCTGTGCTGGCATAGCAGATAGAGTGGTTTATTGTTTGTTTTGTTTTTGTGGCAGAGACAGAGAGAGTCAGAGAGAGGGACAAATAGGGACAGACAGACAGAAAGGGAGAGAGATGAGAAACAATCAATTATTCATTGCAGTTCCTTAGCTGTTCATTGATTGATTTCTCATACGTGCCTTGACTGGGGGCTACAGCAGACTGAGTGACCCCTTGCCCGAGTCAGTGACCTTGGGCTCAAGCTGGTGAGCCTTCCTCAAACCCCATGAGCAAACGCTCACGCTGGCAACCTCAGGGTCTCGAACCTGGGTCCTCGGCATCCCAGTCCTATGCTCTATCCACTGTGCCACCACCTGGTCAGGCCAGATAAAGTGTTGACCTGGAATGCTGGGGTCGCTGGTTTGAAACACTGGGCTTGCCTGGTCAAGGCACATACGAGCCAATAGTGAAGAGCTGAAATGAAGCAACTATGAATTGATACTCCTTGCCCCCATCACACTGTAAAATCAATAAATAAAACCTAAAAAAAAAAAAAAAAGATATTGATGCCAGACCTGTGCTGGCATAGCAGATAGAGTGGTTTATTGTTTGTTTTGTTTTTGTGGCAGAGACAGAGAGAGTCAGAGAGAGGGACAAATAGGGACAGACAGACAGAAAGGGAGAGAGATGAGAAACAATCAATTATTCATTGCAGTTCCTTAGCTGTTCATTGATTGATTTCTCATACGTGCCTTGACTGGGGGCTACAGCAGACTGAGTGACCCCTTGCCCGAGTCAGTGACCTTGGGCTCAAGCTGGTGAGCCTTCCTCAAACCCCATGAGCAAACGCTCACGCTGGCAACCTCAGGGTCTCGAACCTGGGTCCTCGGCATCCCAGTCCTATGCTCTATCCACTGTGCCACCACCTGGTCAGGCCAGATAAAGTGTTGACCTGGAATGCTGGGGTCGCTGGTTTCAAGCCCCAGGTTGCCGGGTCAAGGCACAAAGAGGCAACGAGTTGATGCTTCCTATTCCTCTCCCAACCACCTGCATTTCTCTCTCTCTTTCTCTCTCCGCTCTCTAAGATCAATAATAATAATAATAAAGATATTGATGAAGAGGAGGTGGATCACAACTTTACTCTAAAGCCTATGTCTCTGCTATTCCAAGAGGTGTCTGTTTTTAAGCCTTTGTGCACATGATTGGAGCATTCGCTGAAATCCTAATGATCTCGGGTTCTTGCAGGCAAATCTATTTTCTACCCCATCATCGGACTGAAACAGAAATTAAACAGTGGAAAGAGCCCCGCCCTGCCAAGACTGCTGGCGTCCGCCCCACCTCTAATGTTTGGATGTATTCATGGGAAACGTTACACAAAGAGTGGGGTCTTTTTCTTTTTTCTTTTTAAGTGAGAGAGGAGCGGAAAGATCGTGTGTCGATGAAAAACACACCCTGTCAGCAGAGCCCAAGAACACCGCGGCGGCGCTTTAGGAAAACATCGCGGGGGAATAAATAGCCGCAGTCTCATAGCAACGCCTGGTTGCACGAGGCTCGAAGCTGAAAGATGTTGTCCTGTTAGAAATCCATGTCCACAAAAGGATGCTATGTACAGAGTTACTGGCTGTTAATTAGGGATAATTAAGTCAGTCCACGGACGGTGAAAATGAGGCTCAATCATGGGTGCTTTTCACATCCTTGGAATTTTGCAAGGTCTGACGTGTGTCTTTGTAGAGCTAAAGGAATGAACCTGTGTGCAATGGCGGGCGGGGAGCTCAGTGGCATACCTGTAGCCTCACAAAGGCTTTTTACCTGGAAGGAAGTGATTTTTCTTTTGTGTTCTGAACACTGGTCACACGCTACAAGCAGCTAATAATAACAACACAGCAGCAACATAAGAGAAACAATGATGATCCCACACACACTTCTCATGTGACCTTCACTGGGTCTATTTGAAGCCCTAATTTATTTTAGTAAGAAACTTAAATGCCACCCCCCAGTCTAGATGCATATTGGCTGTCTAGAAAGTGGGGCAGGCATAGAACCATGGTCACCACTTTAGGTCTCAGTGTGGAGCAAGGGACTGGGGCTCTTGTTTGTTTCTGTTGTCTCTCTGTCGCAGAGTGGACCAGGACAGGAAATCAATGTCACTGCACCTCAGTTTCCCCATTTGGGCAGTTAGGTGGCTGACTTCGTCCACTCTCCGGCGCATTCGGCAAGCTTACCATCCTGCTCATCTTTACTGTGAACGTCGGATGTGGAAAAGGAAGTCCAAAAAGAGTGGGCAGAAAGCCACCTTCTCCCTATTTAATGTGCTCAGGCCTCTCAGGATGCCCCCATTTGAAACTCTTCTTTGGAGTTTCCATTCCCTGTAACAACCTTCAGAGAACAGGTCCAGGAAAGGAGTCCCGGAACTGGAAGGTGGACATGCAAAAGAAAAGGACACAAGGGTTTATCCTTTAAAGGTCACGTCCTCGATCAAGCCTCCTCCCATGACCTGTTGTTTCTTATCTGAACAAGCAGCAGCGGCCAGCCGGTCAGCACAAAGCGTGGTCCCCAACACTGGCCTGTTTCTGTCCAAACTGTCATCCATGAGTGCTGAAACGGTGGCCTGTCAGGAGCTTGGAGAGGTCAACAAGACGCCGGGTGGCCGAATGGAAGATGGGAAAGTACCCTGAAAGGCCGGAGTGAAGGATGAACTCCATTGTCTGAAACGTACTCAGGATAAACGGGAATCTAGTCCATAGGTTTAGGATGTCCAGAACAGAGGCAGCTGACCTTGTGAAAAGACCTTGAACATCCAGTGTCCTACAGTTTTCATCTGTGCCCCAACCCAGTCCCACCCCAAAGCAGGCACGGTGTGGGCTTTGTGGAACAAAGCGGATGGACACAAGAGGAGAGAAGTCTGTGCGGTCCCCCAGCCAGGCTGCACCTGTGCTGTGTGTACAACTCATATGACAGGGAGGAGGATGGCCAGAGCCAGGAGGGAGGGGCCCCAGGCAGGCAGGCACTGACCTTGCAGGGCAGGAGGGCCATCAAAAGAATCCAGAGTGTGCCTGACCTGTGGTGGGGCAGTGGATAAAGCATGAACCTGGAATGCTGAGGTCACTGGTTTGAAACCCTGGGCTTGCCTGGTCAAGGCACACAGAGAAGGCAACTACGATGCACTGATGCTTCCTGCTCCCCCAAAGTCATTAAATAAAATCTTAAAATTACAGAATTTTTTTAAAGAAAAAAATCCAGAATGCATCCAGGGCCAGAAATGATGCATAAAGATAGCGGCAGTCAGGATGTAGAATTCCAGCTACCTAAGTCAGGTGACAAAGTTTAAAAAGAGGTTAAATGTCCCTAGCCAGCTGACTCAGTGGTAGAGCATCGGCCCAGCATGTGGAAGTCCCAGGTTCAATTACTGGTCAATGCACAGAGAAGTTCCCATTTGCTTCCCTACCTCTCCCCACCCCCTCTTCTCTCTCTCTCTCTTTTCTTCTCTTCCCACAGCCATTGCTCAATTGGAGTGAGTTGGCCCCAGGTGCTGAGGATGGCTCCATAGCCTCCACCTCAAGTGCTAAGAAGAGCTCAGTTACTGAGCAACAGAGCTACAGCCCCAGATGGGCAGAGCACCGCCCCCTAGTGGGCTTGCTGGGTGGATCCTGATCAGGGCTCATGCAGGAGGAGTCTGTTTCTCTGCCTCCCCACTTCTCACTAAACATTAAAAAAAAGAAAAAGAAGTTGAGAAAGAATCACAACAGAACATAAAAGAGTTCACGGGATAGATGTGCAGGTGGTACAGCACTGAGATACCTTGAAATAAAGAGAAGCGCTTGAACAGAGAAGGAATTTCTGTACAGTGTGAGGTGGTGGTGAAGAGGGCAGCAGAGTGGCTGAGACCCAGGAGAGAGGAACGCAATCCTGTTACATCCGGGGTAGAGGTTTGGGGTCCCTGGTTGTGATGACAACAAAAATGACTCAGTGGGGTCTCTAGAGTTGTGAGAGGACTTGCCCAGAGTTCATGGAGCCTAGATTCCTTCTCAGAGTAAATCTCTGCCTGCTGTTCAATGTTATTGCCCTTGAGGGCATAACCCGATTTTCTGGAGATGGTAAAACTACTCCCTGGAACCTAAGTTACTTTTTTTAAACATCACTATGTATTGAAGTATAACCTATAAGCAGAAACATGCACATATTTAAATGCAGGGTCTGAAGAATTTTCACAGACTGAAGACACCCATGCAGTTGGAACCCAGACCAAGACTTGGAATAGGACCCTGGGGTGTGGCAAACAGCAAGGTGATACAGTTAACCACACTGTGCTGCACATTTGAACATGGACAAGAGAGTAGATCTTCAAAGTTTCATACAAGAAAAAGAAAAACAATTCTGTAGCTATATGTGGTAATGGACAGTAACTAGACTTACTGTGGTGAGTACTTCTCAATGTGTACCACTAACAAATCATTATATATATATTTTTTTACAGGAACAGAGAGAGAGTCAGAGAGAGGCATAGATAGGGACAGACACAGGAACGGAGAGAGGTGAGAAGCATCAAATCATTAGTTTTTCATTGCCGTCGCAACACCACAGTTGTTCATTGATTGCTTTCTCACATGTGCCCCGACTGTGGGCCCTCAGCAGAGGGAGCCACCCCTTGCCAGAACCAGCGACCTTGGGTCCAAGCTGACAAGCTTTTGCTCAAGCCAGATGGGCCTGCGCTCAATCTGGCAACCTCAGGGTCTTGAACCTGGGTCTCCACATCCCAGTACAACGCTCTATCCACTGTGCCACCGCCTGGTCAGGCACAAATCATTATTTTTAATTGAGTTTATTGGGGTGACATTGACCAATAAAATCCTACTAGTTTCAGGTGTACTATTCTACAGCACATCCTCTGTATCAAATCATTATTTTTTACACCTGAATCTGATATAATGTTAGATGTTAATTAGACTTTTTTTTTTTAATGTTTTCTGATATGGCAACAATGAACTACGTGGAGACCAGATGAAATGTTCTGAGGGGCCAAAGGGAGGTAACAGCCCGGTCAGCAGACCGAAGGACTGAAGTCCTATCCCCACCCTTACTCAGATATTTATTAGCCAGCACAAATAACTCAAGGAAGCAGATAGAAGACATTTTCAAGCAGTGAAGTAAAGGACAAGGAACATTCTTACTCCTAATCTCTGTTCTGAAAAACCTAAACATTTCTGTTACTGAATCGTATCCTGCTGTTTTGCTATTTCCAGCACTCACTGTTTCTAGTACAGGTCAGAGAGACCCCTGGACTCTCATCCGCTCAGGGCTTTTGCCTTAGGGAACCTCCCTATCTCTAATTGTTATTCTAATTCTATATATTTTCATAGCATATTCTTACAGTTTTCTTTTTTTAAAGATGTTATTTATTCATTTTTTGGAGGGGGAGGAGCAGGAAGCATCAACTCCCATACGTGCCTTGACCAGGCAAGCCCAGGGTTTCAAACCAGCATCCTCAGTGTTCCAGGTAGAGATTTATCTGCCACCACAGGTCAGGCCTCAGTTAGACTTTAATATTCTTTTTTTTTTTTTTTTTTTTAAGAAAAGAAGCAAAACAGAGGAAGGACCAAAGCTTCCTCACACTCCGTTCTCGCTGCTGCCTTTAACCCCGGGGTGACTTATACAGGAACGTCTGGTGCCGCAGATTTATCTTGCACGTGATAGAGTCGGAATTGTGCAGGAGGGACTCTCATGAGAGGCCTCACTATTGTGTGAGGCTGTATAGGTCACTGTCGTTGCTGTGGAGTGTACCATTGGGTGAAGACATATCTGCTGTTGACGGGCCTCGGTGGAGTTTCTGGTCAGGGGCTCTTCTGAATGGTACAGCTCTGCGTGCCCAGCTCATGACCTTTGGTGGACAGAGGCCAGCATCACTATGTTTACATGACAACAAAGGATGGGATTGCTGGGTTATATGCAGACCCCATAACCAGCACCTGGACTTCCAGAAAAACTTTGAAGAGATGAATTGAATCAAATCAACAATAATTGTTGATTGTTCAGATCAGAAAAGAAAAGAATTTTGCATTCATTGGGATAATGTGTATATTGATATATTCAGCGTTCCAAGGTTTGTACTATTTAAGGGAATTTGCACATTAGACTGTAAGAAAACAGCCTTTTGATTCCAAGTCAGATGTGTAATCTGGTGATCAATTTCACATGTGTGGTTTTGAGTAGAAATTTATAGAACTGGGTTAAGTTAGCAAACAAAATATTAGTCTCTAAGAGAATTCATTGTGAGAAGTTTATTAGGTTTTTGAGAGGTGCTGCTTCTTACTTCTGAAAATCAATTCTAGAAACGCTGTAAATTCCGTTTAAACTGCTTAAGGGAAATTAACTTCAATTGTGAACAGGACTGGTTGTTTTAGGATACTGAAGTTTGCTCAATTGGAGTCCATAAAAACTTATGCATGGATTTATAAGTCAAAATGATATTTATGAGATAAACTGAAAGACTTATGGAAAACCAACTTTTAAAACATTTGCAATTTTAGTAACTGGAACAGTAATTAGAAAACCCTCTGGTTGTCTTCTCTGTGTCCAAGAATCCTATGTCGAGGACATCTGAAAACTTCCCCAGTCACACTGGGGGACTATATTCAGACCTGGACAGGACATTTATGAAACAGACATTCTGAGGAGCTCACCTGAAGAGCAACCTGTAGGTGGTTGCTAACAAGGTGAGGCCGTCCTAACGATGTCCCGTGGGAGCCACTGGAGGAGATGGGCACACTGAGCCAGAGAAGTGATGGACAAGATGTGACTTGGAGGGGCACTGTCTCTGCATGTGTGAGAGGCTTCTGGTGGAACCTGGTGGACAGAACATAGGCATTTCTCTCTTTTTCTTACGGACCCCATGAAAATGAGAGGAGGGGGGAGAGAAAGAGAGGAGAGAGAGAGAGAGAGAGGGGGGAAATGAAATAAGTTGATAACCAGTACTGGCCTCTTTTAGGCAATTCACTATTAGATGTTTGATTCGTTAGGTTTTTGACAGTTGTCAAAGTACCTGGGGGAGGTTCGGCTTCTTAAGTCAGCACCTGCCCAATCGTCGGAGAGCGGGGGGGGGGGGGGGGGGAAGGGACACGACGACAGCAGACAGCAGATGAGGTCGACATAAATACCTGGAGCTGGAGAGTGGTGGAAGGAGCTGGGAGGGCTGACTTTTCATAGCCTGGCAGGGAGGCACCATGTAGAACAAGCCACGTCATCCTTCAGAACCCAGAAAAGCTCATAGTGTCAGGCTCAGGAACCAGAGGAGGTGGGAGTGGTGACTGGGGGGTCTGAGGAGTAGAGACATTCCTGTCCCCGCCCCATTCCAAGGGGCAGGATGGTGACTGCTACCCCTCCCCCCCATCAGACAAAAAGCCTGAGGTCAGAGATGCCAGGCTGTACATGGGGTGGGGGCATCACACTTACACTAGAGTCACCCAGTGAAAGTTGTGGATAGAGAGACCCCCTGTTCAGTCCCTTCTCCTACTCCATCTCTAGGCAGGAGCTTGAAGAGGTGTTTTTGGAGAAACCAAATGCCCCAGAAGAAAAGTCCCTTTCAAATCTGGCGTTATCAAAAAATAAACAAAATGGATTGACCTGCCATGGTGCAGTGGAAAAAGCATCGACCTGGAATGCTGAGGTTGCTGGTTCAAAACCCGGGCTTGCCTGGTCAAGGCACACATGAGAAGCAACCACCATAAGTTGATGCTTCCTGCTCCTCCCCCTCTTCTCTCTCCTCTCTCTAAAATTAATAAATAAAATCTTCTTTAAAATATGGCAGTTTCCCTGGCTACTATCGGTTAAGATATATTTGGTTGCAAGTAAAAGAATTCAACCAACAGTAGCCTTAAATAAATATAGACTTCTTTTCTGAATATAACAAGAAAATGGGAAGTGAGAGGAGGCTGGCGTTTACTCAGACTCCCAGCAACGTCAGGGAGTAATTTTTTTTTTACCTTTGCAGTTCTCAATTCTTTTGGTCCCTGGTCTGCTTTAGACTCTTAAACATAATAGAGAACCCTCAAAAGCTGCTGTTTCTATGAGTTATATATATATTGATATTTGTCACATTAGAAGTTAAGACTGAGGAAATATGAAAACCCAAGAACACATAAGCACACAGTTATTGGCTTTCAGAAGGAAAATGTCACCCATGTCAGCCAGCCTCTGGAAACCTTCATTGTACAGCCATGGAGGACAAGAGCACAGAAGAGGAGGTCTCAGTGTTATCACTGAAAGAGCTGTGACCTCCCTGGGAGTCCCTGAGCATCCTTCTGGTCCCCAGGCCCCATTCTGCGAGCTACCTTATGGCTGCTTCACCTTGAAACGTGAACCAGGATGAGGGAAGAGGGGCTAGGGCAGCTATTTCTCTCTAATCGAGACCGGGGGAGCTCCCTTGGGCCTCTTAGCCGACTTGCCTGCCCAGAACCGTCTCATGCCCACACCCAGCGTTGTCAAATACGAAAGCAAAGACCAACAGCAAGCAGAGGTTTGTTTTGAAGTTTTCCAGGAAGCAAAGACAATCCACAGAATACAGTTTTAAAAATTTAAACCCGTAATTGATTTCCATAGGGAAGTAAGGAGACACTATTGCATGCCCAGGGCAAGAACAATACAGTATTAAAAATATTTTATAGCTGAAATAAAAATTCAGCCAGTGGTTAGGGATATAAAATCGAGAAAATTTCTCAGGGTGGGGAGGAGGAAGACAAAGTAAATAAAATAAAAGCAATACGATGAAAACAGTTAAAAGATAAATACATAAGGTGTAGCCATCTAACATGTCTAAACCGAAGAAAGAAGTGAGAAAAGAGAAAATTATCATGGAACCAGTTTGAGAAAAGGCTCTTGAATTGAAAGACCTGAGCTGCCCCATTACAAGAGCCTACTGTGTGCCCAAAAGGGAAATGAAAATAAACATAGGCATGGTGTGACGGCATTCTAGGATGCTGAGGACGAAGTGAGCTCCCAAAGGTAGAGAGAGACAGAGAATTTTTTTTTTTTTTTTTACAGGGACAGAGAGAGAGTCAGAGAGAGGGATACATAGGGACAGACAGACAGGAACGGAGAGAGATGAGAATCATCAATCATTAGTTTTACGTTGCTGTTGCGACACCTTAGTTGTTCATTGATTGCTTTCTCACATGTGCCTTGACCGCGGGCCTTCAGCAGACTGAGCAACCCCTTGCTGGAGCCAGCGACCTTGGGTCCAAGCTGGCGAGCTTTTGCTTAAGCCAGATGGGCCCGCGCTTGGGGTCCAAGCTGGCGAGCTTGGAGTCTCTAACCTGGGTCTTCTGCATCCCAGTTCCATGCTCTATCCACTGCGCCACTGCCCGGTCAGGCGAGAGACATAGATTTTGAGAGAGGAGAGACATAGATAGAGAGAGAGGGGGAGAGAGAGAGAGAAGGAAAAAAATTGATATAATTTGTGTAGATTGTTAGGTTGAAAATAATTTTCCTTCAGAATTTTAATCAACTGTGTAGGGAGAGGTCTCTTGAGAGGAAGAAGGAGAGGATGTCACTGGGGGACTGTTGTAGAAAAGTAGTTAGGAACTTCTGTTACATTTATAAGGTGGTAACAGAAAGGACACATTGTTGCTCTGTTAGACTGCTGGGCTCACCAGTAATTGAGAGTATGTATACACATTAGAAGTGAGCTCTGAGGCATTGGTTTAACCAAAGATCATCATGTGACTATTGGGAAGAAGAGAGGAAGAAAATGAAAGGCAATGGACGGTTTCAAGGTGCTATATGGTCTTGAAAATTAGGGCTTTGCTCCAGATCGAATGCTTGTGTCCCCTATAATTTACATGTTGACATCCCAACCTCAAAAGTAATGGTCTTAAGAGGTGGGGCCTCTGGGAGGTGATTAGGTCCTAAAGGCAGAGCTACCCCAAATGGGAGTGGAGTCTACCCAGGAGACTTTAGAGCAGTCCCCTGCTTCTTTGCCCTAGCCTAGGCGGACTCAGTGAGTCACCTATACACTGGGAAGCTGGTTCCCACCAGACGCTGAATCTATTAGTCAAAATCACCTGATTGAATCCCTCTTCATGACGGGAGAATGGCCGCCAAGAGAAGTCACTAAGCAAGGCCATGGTGGGGTTGGGGGCAGAAGGAGGTGTTCTGACTCCTCTCCCAAACTGCCTTTGCAAATGAGAATGCCAGGTTGTACAACTGGGTGGGGGTGGGCACGTCTGTCTCTGTCTTCCATGAAGATGCATAGTGTTGGGGACACCGGTCTTTATGGAATGCAGTATGTGTGGCCCCTGTTGGACTTGTGCTGTAGTAGCCCTGTGCCCAAATGTAGCATTCATGCCGGCCCCCAGGTACAATGTGAGAGCACATTTTTCTTTTTTTTTACAGGGAAAGAGAGAGAGTCAGATAGGAACAGACAGACAGGAGCAGAGAGAGGTGAGAAGCATCAATTATTAGTTTTTCGTTGCCTTCGCAACACCTTAGTTGTTCATTGATTAATTTCTCACATGTGCCTTGACTGTGGGCCTTCAGCAGACCGAGCCACCCCTTGCTGGAGCCAGTGACCTTGGATCCAAGCTGGTGAGCTTTTGCTCAATCCAGATGGGCCCTCGCTCAAACTGGCGAGCTCGGGGTCTCGAACCTGAGTCTTCCGCATCCCAGTTCCACACTCTATCCACTGCGCCACCACCTGGTCAGGCTTGAGAGCACATTTTTTTGAGGAACCAACCCAGGCAGATGATGAAGGCTGAGACTGTGAAAACAGTTTGTCCACAGGTGACTCCGGTAGACCCCAGTCCCCAGACCCTGGCCTCCCAAACAGCACTCGGGACTTCATTCCACTACTGACGGCTCTGTGGAGGAGCTGGCGGCCCTGGGAGGGTATGTGGCCACAGTGCCATGCCCTTTGCCAAAGCAGTGTCTCCTGGTGGCCCTGCTGACAATTGCCATGCCGTGGCCCACTGTCTTTTCTCCAATTCTCCATACCACATTGTGGGAACTGAATGTAGCAGTCAGCATCAGGATCCTCACTGTTGCCATAGGTTACATGAATTCTAAACTAAGGATGGAACCCAAACAGGCCCTTAAATACCAGCCCTCACGTGCAAAGCTAAAAGAAGCCCTCCCGCACCTTGAGAGCCAGGTGCGTCATGACAAGGGCTGCTAAAAATATTCTCTACACGGTGCTTATAAGTCATGGCAAAAACTCAGAGAGATGAGATGAATGTTGGAAACTGTAGATATGTGCTCACCAATACCACAGCCCCTGGCAGGACATCCGGTCCTGTCCAAAATGTCCACCCAGGTGCCAGGAACAGCTGGGCTCCTGAGGCGAGAAGGCTTTCTCTTGGCAATCCATCCAAAACATAGTTATTGGGCCAATAAAACATGACAACAGCCTGACCAGGTGGTGGCGCAGTGGATAGAGCGTCTGACTGGGATGCGGAAGACCCAGGTTCGAGACCCTGAGCTTGCCAGCTTGAGCGCGGGCCCATCTGGCTTGAGCAAAAAGCTCGCCAGCTTGGACCCAAGGTCGCTGGCTCCAGCAAGGGGGTGCTCGGTCTGCTGAAGGCCCGCGGTCAAGGCACATGTGAGAAATTAATCAATGAACAGCTAAGGTGTTGCAACGGCAATGAAAAACTGATGATTGATGCTTCTCCCTTCTCTCCGTTCCTGTCTGTCCCTACCTATCCCTCTCTCTGACTCTCTCTCTCTCTGTCCCTGTAGAAAATAATAATAATAAAAAAAATATGACAGCAGTTTTTACATGTTAATCCCGTAAACCAAAATTGTAAACAAGAGCTCTTTGAACCCAAGGATGTTTCCTAGGGGTGGAGCCTTTGGACAGGACCAGATATCCAGGACCATTTGGCATAAATCAAATATGCTCATGGATATCTTTGATAGGACCCAATTTCATGAACCTTTATTCATGGGCCAAATGTCTCTGTGGACCTTTTTGGATGGGACCAAATGTCCACTAACACAGGAGTCCCTGGCCACACGTGGTTGCTGAGGACTGGAAACCTGTCAAGTCTAAATGAAGACGTTCTGTTAGGAAAACAGCTCTAAGTGGTGGGTGGGGGACACATGTCATTACCTCACCTCAGATATGTATCAAATTCAGTTCCTGAGCGATTCAAAAGTTAAAAGCAAAAGCAAATACAGAAAGACTAAGTGACCTTTGGATGGCTCAGGAGTCTTTAAAAATATGAACAACAGAAGAACACAAAGAAAATGAGTCCTGACCTGTGGTGGCACAGTGAATAAAGAGTCGAACTGGAACGCTGAGATTGCTGGTTTGAAACCCTGGGCTTGCTTGGTCAAGGTGCATATGGGAGTTGATGCTTCCTGCTCCTCTACCCCTTTTTTTTCTCTCTTTCTTCTCTAAAATGAATGAATAAATAAATAAAGGTAATTTTTAAAAAATATGACAGATTCAATGACAGAAAAAAAAACTTTAGTTTTAAAAATAATTTCTTTTTGGCTCTGGCCAGTTGGCTCAGCAGTAGAGCGTCGGCCCACATGTGGAAGTCCTGGGTTCGATTCCCAGCCAGGGCACACAGGAGAAACGCCATCTGCTTCTCCACCCTCCACCCTCTCCTTTCTCTCTGTCTCTCTCTTCCCCTCCCGCAGCCAAGGCTCCATGGGAGCAAAGTTGGCCCAAGCACTGAGGATGGCTCCATGGCCCCCACCTCAGGCACTAGAATGACTCTAGCTGCAACAGAGCAACGCCACAGATGGGTAGAGCATTGCCCACTAGTGGGCATGCTAGTTTAATCCCGGTTGGGCGCATTCGGAGTCTGTCTGACTGCCTCCCCGCTTTTAACTTCGGAAAAATACCAAAAATAATAATAATAATAATAAATTTCTTTTTTAAAATCTGAAATTAAAAAGGAAAAGAAATTATCTTTATGTCAGATCCTTTTACAGACATTACCTTTTAAAAATATTTTGTTTGTTGAGATATAATTGACATAACATTGTGTAAATTTAAGGTGTATAACAAATTGATTTAATACATTTAAAATATATTGCAATATGATCACCACTTCAGCATTAGCTAACACCTCTCTTATGTCACATAATTACCATTTCTTTTTTTGTGGTGGGAACAATTAAAATTCAGTCTCTTAGCAACTGTGAACTTTATAATGCAGCATTGTTGTTTAGAATAGCTGGGCTGTGGATTAGATCTCTAGAACTTTATCTACTGGTTGCAATTTGTTAAAAGCTTTAGCTTTTATAAAATTATAGACATAAAAAATTTTAAATCACATAAAAATGAGAAATTGTTTTCCACAAAGATTTCATATAAAGTACAGAAACCTAATAATATTATTATTTTTTTTTAGAAATTATATTTGGAAATCATTTCTTTTAATTGTTTTAAGACTTTATTCATTTTCTTTTCTTTTCTTTTTTGTGACAGAGACAGAGATAGAGACAGAGAGAGGGACAGATAGGGACAGACAGACAGGAAGGGAGAGAGATGAGAAGCATCAATTCTTTGTTGCAGCATCTTAATTTCTTATTGATTGCTTTCTCATATGTGCCTTGACCAGGGGGCTACAGCAGAGTGAGTGACCCCTTACTCAAGCCAGTGACCTTGGGCTCAAGCCAGCAACCTTGGGCTTCAAGCCAGTGACCTTTGGGCTCAAGCTAGTGACCATGGGGTCGTGTCTATGATCCCATGCTCAAGACAGTGACCCTGCACTCAGGCTGATTAGCATGTGCTCAAGCCGGATGAGTCCATGCTCAAGCAGACAATCTCAGGGTTTTTGAACCTGGGTCCGCTGCATCCCAGTCTGATGCTCTATCCATGGCTCTACCACCTGACCTGGTCAGGCTATTTATTCATTTAGAGTTAAAGAAAGAGAGAAAGAGAGAGAGAGAGAGAAGGGGGAAGGAGCAGGAAGCATCAACGCTCATATGTGCCTTGATCAGGAAAGCCCAGGGTTTTGAACTGGCGACCTCAGCATTCTAGGGCTTTATCCACTGCGCAACCACAAGTCAGGCCGCCTGATAATATTCTATCACCCCAATAATAGAATAAAAAATTTCTAAAGGAAATACAGACAAATAATGAATAATAAGTATTAAAGAGTCTATTCTTACTAGTAATCAAAGGAAAACAAATGAAAATCATCATTGAAGTTAAATTATATTTATGCAAATTAAAAAACGTTTATGACAATTCAAGTAACAAAGTTTGCTTTTTTGTTTATTTTGGTTTTTTTTTTTTTAGTGAGTGAGAGAGAAATAGACAAGAAGGGAGAAAGATGAAAAACATCAACTTGTAGTTGGGTCACATTAGTTGTTTACTGATTTCTTTCTCATACGTGCCTTGACCAGGGTCAGGGGCTACAGCCGAGTCAGTGACCCTTTGCTCAAACCAGCAACTTTGGGCTCAAGTCAGCGACCTTGGGCTTCAAACCAGTGATCTTTGGGCTCAAGCCAGTGACCCCACACTCAAGCCAGCGACCTTGGGTCATATTAGTTGTTCACTGATTGCTTTCTCATACGTGCCTTGACTGGGAGGCGGGGGGCAGGGGGCAGGCTACAGTCAAGCCAGTAACCCCTTGCTTAAGCCAGTGATTTTTTGGGCTCAAGCCAGTGACCACAGGGGTCATGTCTATGATCCCATGCTCAAACTGTGACCCTACACGCAAGCCAGCGACCTTGGGTTTTCGAGCCTGGGTTCTCAGTGTCCCAAGCCAATGCACTATCCACTGTACCACCACCCGGTCAGGCTAAATTTGCTTTTTATTAAAGTCACACGCAGTCCATGGGAGAAACCTTTTCTGGACAGCACTGTGAAAGACCCCAAGGTAGCCTGGGCTGGACCTTGGTGAACAGAAGGAAATTCAGGCACATTGTGGATGATGAGATCTCCTTGGGTTTTAAGGAGGAAGGCACGTGAGATGAGTGGACAATAAAACTACCAGTGTAGGGACGGCTGCAAGTTGGATTTACGTAAAGAAAATTCACCTGCTGACATGGTGGGTCTACCCCACATAAATGTCTTAAGCTGTGGGCTCAAACCCCTGAGCCTCTGCTAGTGGCCAATGTGACTGCTCGCCGATTATTAGGAAAAAGAGCTACCTACCTCATGTGACAAAAGATTCACTTTTGATATGCTTTGTGATGGAGTGCAATGTTTTCCCAACAATGAGTCTCCTCCTCACCCACTCTTCTGTGCTTTTGAGAGTGGAGAGTCCAGGGTGGGATCAAAGTTAACTCCATACACATCCCCGGAGTTCCCTCATTTCTGCTACTGCCTGGGACCTGAGACCTCAAAGGAACATCTGCCCTTTGTTTCCTGGCAGAAGTGAAGTCTGAGAATACGTGGTTTAAGAATGATGGGAGAGCCTGACCAGGTGGTAGAGAGGGAGAAAGACAGGAGGAGAGAGAGAGAAAGAGAGGAAGAGAGAGATAAGAAGCATCGACTCATAGTTGTAATACTTTAGTTGTTCATTAATTGCTTTTTATACGTGCCTTGACCAGGGGGCTCAAACCAAGCCAGTGACCCCTTGCTCAAGCAAGCAACCTTGACAAGATCCCACACTCAAGTTGGGAACCCAGCATTCAAACTGGTGACCTTGGAGTTTCAAACCAGTGATCTCAGTGTTCTGGGTCGACGCTCTATCCACTGCGCCACCATCAGTCAAGCTAATTTTTATTTATTTTATTTTAAGTGTTTTATTAAATATTTTATTGATTTTAGAGAGAGAAAGAGAGTGTCAGACTGGGATACAGAGGACCAAGGTTCAAAACCCTGAGGTTGTCGGCTTGAGCATGGGATTATAGACATGAACTCATGGTCACTGGCTTGAGCTCAAAGATCGTTGAATTGAAGGCCAAGGTCATTGGCTTGAGCAAGGGATCCCTCACTCTGCTGTAGTCCCCCGGTCAAAGCACATATGAGAAAGCAATCGATGAACAACTGAGGTGCCGCAACAAAGAATTGGTGCTTCTCATCTCTCTCCCTTCCTGTCTGTCTGTCCCTATCTGTCCCTCTATTTGAGTCTCTCTCTGTCTCTGTCTCCGACACACACACACATACACACACACACACACACACAGATGGAAGAGAACTAAGGGGTGGCAGCAAGTCAGGTGATGGTTCCATGGCAACCGGAGGGGAGAAGATGATAATAAGCACAGGGAGTCCAAAGATCTAGGGATTTGTTAGCACCATGCGTTGTGTGGAGGAGCACCTTGAACCCATGTAGCATGGGTCTGGACCTCAGAGCAGGCAGTTAGAAGCCTGTGACCCACGTGGGTCTGTGTGGAGCTTTTTCCACATCAACAGCCAGTTCTCCGACACCTGGATGTCCTACAATTCCCGTTGGTGCTGACACTGTTCACCTGGAGCTGAAGGGCTGATGCTGTTTACCCACGAGTTCAAGGGCTCAGCCGAGAAGACCACCCTCACTCCAGCTGCCGGCTGCTAATGGGAGTTAGGCTACCTGCACTGCTGCCTGCACGCTGCAAACTGGCGGGTTCCCACAGCCCTCCCCTCAGGCTTGGTCATTTCCCAGATGGACTCAGAACTCAGGAACACACTCTCCTTATGTTTACTGGTTTATTACAAAGGATGCAAGATGACAAGGTAGGTATGGTGAAGAGGGGAGGGCCCAAGCAGGAGCCTCCGGCCCGTGCAGCTGGGGAGCACCTGCTCCTGGCACACGGATGCAGTCAGAACCCTGAAGCTCTCTGAATCTTGTACGGGAGTGTTTACTAGAGTTCTCACCTCCCTGGAGACTGGGCAGTTACAAGTTATAGCTAGCTGTTCCTTTAATGATGTGATCGGTCTTTCTGGTGACTGGCGCCTGTCTAGAAGCTATCTAGAGGCCACAGTAAGTCACCTCATTAGCATAACAAAGACACTTCTAAAACTCCAGGAGTGGGGACAGAGACCATCAGCAGTATTTATTATTATACCACAGCTGGGAGGACTTGGTACTGGGAGACCTCATGGGGGACCCAGGATCATCTGAAGATGCTTGGCTGCCATGCCTGGGGATTGATGCTGGCTGTCTGGGGTCCACAGCTGGGGTGGTCAGCTGGGTACCTCCGTGATGTTCCATGTGGCTTGTGCTTCCTCACAGCATGGCACGTCCAAAGGAGAATGTCCCAGGAGAGGGAGCCAGGTGGAAGGTGTACTGCCTTGTACAGACAAGGAAGTCATATGGTGTCCCTTCTGCCCTTGCTGAGAAGAGGGTTAAAGTCTCGTTGTAAGAAGAGCACATGGGACCCTGCTTGGGTGGCTCAGTTGGTTAGAGGATCATCTTGATCATACACCAAGATTGCTGGTCACATACAAGAATCAACCAATGAGCCTGACCTGTGGTGGCGCAGTGGATAAAGCGTAGACCTGGAACACTGAGGTCTCCAGTTCAAAACCCTGCACTGGCCTGGTCAAGGCACATATGGGAGTTGATGCTTCCAGCTCCTCCCCCCTTTCTCTCTCTCTCTCTCTCTCTCTCTCTCTCTCTCTCTCTCTCTCTGTGTGTGTGTCTCCTCTCTAAAATGAATAAATAAAAAATTTTTTTAAAAAAAGAAAAAAAAAAAAGAATCAACCAATGAATGCATGAATAAGTGTAACAACAAATCAATGTTTCTCTCTCTCTCCCCATTCCCATTTCTCTAAAATCAATAAATAGCCTTGGCCAGATAGCTCAGTTGGTTAGAACATCATTCCAAAGCACAGAGGTTGTTGCTGATTTGATGATCGGTCAGAACACATACAGGAGCAAAGTGATGTTCCTGTCGCTCTCTTTCTCTCTCTAAAATCAATAAAATATTTAATAAAACACTTAAAATAAAATAAATAAAAATTAGCTTGACTGATGGTGGCGCAGTGGATAGAGCGTCGACCCAGAACACTGAGATCACTGGTTTGAAACCCCAAGGTCACCAGTTTGAGTGCTGGGTTCCCAACTTGAGTGTGGGATCTTGTCAAGGTAGCTTGCTTGAGCAAGGGGTCACTGGCTTGGTTTGAGCCCCCTGGTCAAGGCACGTATAAAAAGCAATTAATGAACAACTAAAGTACTACAACTATGAGTCGATGCTTCTTATCTCTCTCTTCCTCTCTTTCTCTCTCTCTCCTCCTGTCTTTCTCCCTCTCTAAAAAAATTAAAAAAAAAAAAGTGATAGGATCATAACCAACTAGCTTATTTTACCCCATTATTCTTCTTCACCCCACTCTCCCTGCCCCCCACACTTCCAGGAAACCTCAAAGTCAATCCAGGATAGCAAAGACCCTCCTCCACAAACTCTAGCTATTTTCTTCCATCTGGAGGTGACAAGAATCTTGCAAGGCGTTGACATGGGTTCTGTGGCCAGCTGGGTATTAAATCAAGCCCCTCACCTGCTTTTCTTTATTCGCTTGCCGTTTGTAAGCCGAGGTGCACTTCCATCCAGGGCTGATCCTAAAATTATTCTGCAAGCTCTCTGCCAACCCAGGCCCATCAGAGTCCTGCAAAGGGGAGGCCAGGTGAGGAACCAGCTCCACCTGCCAGCCTGTTAGCTCCCTGTCCCTTCGAGCTGTCATGGCCATCAGAATCTGCCACATAATCATGGGTACTCTCCTGTCCTGACATGCCACAGGTACAGGGAACAGAGGTCCTCAACCCTCTCTTGGAGGGTATTAGGTGGATGGGGCCCCAGCCCCTCCCTCTCCTGTGGCTCTAACAAGGTGTGTCTCCTGCCCAGCAACTCTCCCACCCTCTGATGTCCTTTTCTCTCTAACTTGTGATACAAATACAGGAGCAAAGACCCAGAGTCCAAGATCAAAGAAACCAAAGCCGAGTTCCTAACTGTGGAAACACACCATCGCCCTGAGGTGATGATGATCACTGCATTCCGTGGAACAAAGCAAGGCACGTTCTCTGTCATGCAGGGTGGTGGCCACCATGGGAAAGTTCTCCACTGCCTGCCGTGGTTAGGCAGGTGTGTCAGGGCTGGACTTGGCGAAGGGAAGCCCAGGCGCTGCCTGTGTGCTGTGATCTTCATGGAAATGCCGACGTTCCTGGACTGGAGACGTTGCATCGCTACCCAGTTCACGTCAGCACATGTTCACGCCTTCCCGACGGTAGTCAGCACTTGTCATGAGCCAGACTCTGAGCTGAACGTGGTGGGCACTGAGTCCTTCTATCTGCATGACAACCATACGGGGTTGATACTCTTATGGTGACCGCTGTATGGGTGAGCATATAAAGGCCTGGGTGACTCTAAGGCCATAGAGACTAAACAGGACAAAGCTAGGATTTGAAGCCAGTATAATATAAATATAAAGCTCAATATAGCCTGACCAGGTGGCGCAGTGGATAGAGCGTCGGACTGGAATGCGGAAGACCCAGGTTCGAGACCCCAAGCTCTCCTGCTTGAGCGTGGGCCCATCTGGCTTGAGCAAAAGCTCGCCAGCTTGGACCCAAGGTCGCTGGCTCCAGCAAGGGGTGGCTCGGTCTGCTGAAGGCCCACGGTCAAGGCACATGTGAGAAAGCAATCAATGAACAACTAAGGTGTTGCAACGGCAAAAAAAACTAATGATTGATGCTTCTCACCTCTCTCTGTTCCTGTCTGTCCCTATGTATCCCTCTCTCTGACTCTCTCTCTGTCCCTGTAAAAAAAAAAAAAAAAAGCTCAATATAAAGCTCAAGCCTCCTGAGTGCCAGCCTGCAATCTCACACCCTCTTCTGTGAACGCCAGGTGCGGGGCCTGTTGCCAAGGGTGCAGGGAAAATGAAGCCCGTGGAATGCCATGGACCTTTCCATGGACCTTTATTAGACTCTATTTTATGTTGTCAGGGGCTGTGCAGAATAAAAAAAAAATGACGGAGACACAAGAAGACAGTTCATCATGTTGTAGTGAAAGGAACAACAAATCTTCCTTCTATGAAGACCATTGCAAACAATGTTGGGAAATAGCCCCGCACCCACCATTGCTGGCTGACAGGCAGGAAGTCACCGCCAGCCGCTCGGTACATCTCCTCTGCAGGAAAGAGCACTCTGAGGGGATAGGGGAGGGCAGACGTGTCCCACCAACGGACATGCTGAATTCTAACACACATGTGGAGAAGACAGCCATCCACAAGCCAAGGAGAGAGGCCTGGAGGGACTCTCTCTTCCCACCCTGCTGATGTTTGGGGCTTCAATACATTTCTGCTCTTTAAGTCACACAGCATGGAACAAGACAAAAGTCATGGGTGGAGTTGTGTCCCTCCCCCTAGTGCAAATGCTGAAATTCTAACCCCTAGTACTCACGATTGTGACTGCGTTTGGAGATAGAACCTCTAAAGAGGTAATGAAGGTAAAATAGGGTCATTAGGGTGGCCCTAATTTAATATGACTAGTGTTCTTATAGAAAGACGTTAGAACCCAGACACACAGAGGGATAACCACGTCAGGACAAGGGGAGAAGACGGTCATCTACATGCCAAGGAGGGAGGCTTCAGGAAAAACCAACCCTGCTGACACCTTGATCTTGGACTTTCAGCCTCCAGAACTGTGAGAAAGGAAATTTCTGCTGTTTAAGCTGCCCCAGTCTAGGATGTGTTGTTTCTGGGAATGGGGGGATGGGGTGCCAGGCCTTGGTGCCCTGATTTCATTTGCTCATCAGAGCTCCCTCCCCCGTACAGTCAGGCCTGGCCACATCCCCTTCATACTCCTAAATCACACTGCACCTATCTTCAAGACCTCTGTCTCCCCGGGACCCATATTTCAGGCAGAGTCAGTGACTAAAGAGTAAAATGATAAAACAGAGTCCAGGTGGCCTAGGCCTGGACCACGGCTATCAAAACAGAACCAGTCCAATTGTCCAGTGGCAAAGATTACAAGAGGTGACCCAAGCGCTCAGGAAATGAGATCTCATAACAACATGTTTATTATTCACTTACGCCAGGCCCAAACTACCAGCTAAAAGTTCTCTTTGGCATCAAAGAAGTGAAATACAAGGAAACCCATCAATGAGAGCTAGATGCTGAAGCCGCAGTCTTGGAGGGGAAGGACCATGAGAGGCTGGGGGCAGGAGGGTGGGGACAGCTGCAAACTTTGTTGCCTTTCACCCTCCTCTACAGCTGACTACAAAATGGGATTTCCCCCAAATTGGTGGGACAGCAGCAAGCAACTTAAGTCACCAAGACAAGTGTGAGGTGGTGGCGTCACCTGCTGGCCACAGAGCAGCAATTCTGGGACAGCTGGATCGGAAGAAAATTAAACCAGTGACGCGTTCCTGGGGCTCTCCTACAATGGATCTGGGTTCCCCTGGGGATGATGGGGAGCATCTTGATAACTTTCCAAAGGGGAAAGTTTCCAGAGACCCTCAGATTTGCTGACTCTCTTTTCCAAAACCAATCTGCCGGATAGCCAGTGTGAGGTGCACGTGGTACTTAGCCTCTCCCCTCATACTCACTTCCTCCCACGTTACCGAGGGACGCCGGCACCGAGCTCCGGTGTGGCACAGTTGGTGAGTACTTAGGTACTTAGAAGGAAGCGTCCCTGTCACCTGCCTGCAATCCCAACTAAAATCCACTCCCTCCCAAGAAAGGGAGACCCCCTGGGGCGCCAAAGGGGGGAAAAGGGCAATATCTGCGCCTGCCGTGAGCGTGTGAGTGACTCCTGGATGGGCACAGGTTTTCGTGAGTCAGGCACCACCCGGGCGTCATTTCAAACAAAATGAGCGGGGGACTTAGTGGAACTGCTCGTCAATGGCTCATCAAAATGAACGTTGATGGAAGATCACAAAATAAGTTCTAACAGATGATGCTGAAGGAATTCAAAGAAATGAATGATGTCACTGCAACCAAACTCCTCCAGACCACCTTCTGATTTACATGGAACTGGTTTCTCAAAACACACATCTTTTTGAAAATAAATTATTATTATTATTTTTAAATATTTTATTTGTTGATTTTGTCATTTTGAGAATGTTATATCAATGGAATTACACAGTATCTGACTTTTGGACATTGGCTGTTTTTACTCATTAGCACGCTCCTGATAGCCATCCAAACTGTTACATGAATTTATTTTTTTAATTGCTGAGTAGTTTCTTGCAGGGTATCTGCATCTTTTTGTATGAAAAATGATGCCAAAGCCTGATTCATTTTAGCAATAAGTAACTTTTATGACCCAGATAAACTCACGGTCACCAAAAAATCATCTATCTCATTCAATAAGTATTTCTAATAAAAGTAGTTTTTATACTTAATAATGGTCAACACTTTTGTTTCAATTGTATGCTGCTGATATTGTAATTATAAATTAATCTAAACCAAAGAAAATTTACCTTATAACCTTATGATTATAGGAAATTTAAAATAAGTTTATATAATTGTGGAGAGAAATAATGGGTGATCAGCAAAAGCTCTGTGAGCACACATTATATTAGAATTTTGCTAGGATGTGGAACAGAAACACAAGTTGAAGGAAGAAAGAAATGATACAACATTTCTGATGGTTAAAGGACCTGTTCACTATTTTGTAAATGGATAATAATGATGGATATTACAGTGAAAAGTCATCTGAGAGGTTTGTGGTAAGAACACTTAACATGAGACAGACCCCCCTTAACAAATTTTCATGTGCACAATACAGGACTTGTTAGCCATATGCAAAATGTTGCAGGGCAGATCTCTAAAATATCTTGCCTAACTGGAACTTCATAGCTTTACATGTTAATGTGCTGTGCTATTAAACAAATATGAATAAGATGTAGATGCTCTCTTCAAGGAATAGAATCTAGTAGAAAAGTTAAGGCATGTGTAGAGTACCCAGACCCCCATTTTGGTGTCTAACTATCATTTTGAACTAAGAGAAAGAAACCCAGGCTTCTTAGAGAAAGACCAAAATTATTTCATTTGAAAATGTCACTGTCTACAACATGAGAGAAATAAGTCCTTTGTAACAACTGAAACTTAGCATGGAAAATGGTTTTTACAATATTAAAGCTTGCCTGACCTGTGGTGGCACAGTGGATAAAGCATCGACCTGGAACGCTGAGGTTGCCAATTCAAAACCCTGGGCTTGCCTGGTCAAGGCACATATGGGCGTTGATGCTTCCTACTCCTCCTCCTTCTCTCTCTCTTTCCCCTGTCTAAAATGAATAAAATTTGTTTAAAACGACAAATAAAAATAAATAAAAGACAAATTGGAGAACACAGTTCTTTCAAAATCCTTCAAGGATGTAGGTGAACAAAAACACTCATTCACCGGCGTAATCAAGTAGGTTTGGTGAAGTGGTTTTGGAAATCTACAAGGTGGCAAATGTAACAGGAAAGGGTGGCCCTGTTCCACACTAGTATTCCCGTACATGTTCACTGACATCCTGTTGGGAAATCAGTCTATGTTAGTCAGGATCGTTTCACTGTGAGTAACCAAAATCTGACTCACACTGGATTAAGCAGAAAAGAGAATTAATTGGCCTAAAGACTAAAAGGCCAGGGTGGCTGGACCCATGGGGGTGCTGAGCTGGTAACATCAGGATCCCGTTTCTGTGCAGCTGTCCTAGCTCTGACGGATGGTTCACTCCGGGGCAGGCTTTCCCTTGTGGCAGCAAGATGGCAGCTGCTATAGCCCTGGGCTCCCCCCCCCCCCCCCCCCCCCGCTAATTCTGCAACCCTGGTGAGAGGAAAACCTCGCTTTCCCAACAGGCTCAGTGATTTTACAGGGCGTGATTTCACTGGCCTGGCTTGGATCATGTGCCTATCCCTGAGGCAAGGACGGTGGCCATAGAAATGTAATGCACTGATTAGCTAGGTCTGGGTCCTGTGCCTGCCCTGGCCCCCGGAATGAATCAACCCCACTCCAACTAAAGGAACTGAGAGTGAAGCATTAGAGCAGTGGTTCTCAAAGTGTGCGCCAGGGTGCACTGATGTACCCTACAAGATTTCCAGATGCACCTCATGGTATTCCAGAGAAATATGTGCCTGTTGGGGACCAAAAAAACCAACAGGGTTTTTGAAGTTTAGATTTTGGGGGGACAGAGGTTGGGGAATTGGTGGTAAGCTGACAGTCTGCCCAACCCCCCACCTCACTTGCCTGATTAGGTTGCAAAAGGCTGTTAAGCTGTGGTGCTGGATTGTTTACACTACCCCCCATGTTCCCCGGAAAGACCGGAGGCAAGTTTCTTCTATCCTTTGTTTGGTGTAAAGTTAAGATGATATGTATGGTGGGGGTTTTGGATTGATGATTAAACATAAGGAATTGTCTCTTGAAGCCTTTTGGATTTCTATAAAAGAAGAATATGTGGCAATATCTAAATAAGCTTTGAACATTTTACAACAATTTTCCACATCCTATTTATGTGAATTAGGATTTTCTACCCTCAACACAATTAAGAGTAAAAGAGAGGAATTCTTCAATGTATTAATGAGGAAATGAAAGTTTGTCTTTCAAATATATGCCCAAACATTGAAGAAATCGCTAGGACACATCAGGCTCATGTTTCTTATAAACACAAGAATGAATAAACACATTAGCACTGGGACCTGCCAAATTTACTAAATCTTACTAAGAATGTATCTATATATATAAAAAGATAACGTTTTTGTCATTTTTAAATTTTTAACCCCTCTTTTTAACAAATTCTAAAAAGCATAATTCAAAAAATGTAACATAAAAATGTTTTTTAATGTCAGAATAAACTTAATTTTGTTATATTTATTTTGTTTAATTACCATAAAAGCATGCTTGGACTTTATATATTTTTTCTTTAATATTTGATTTAATTATTATAACATATTTCTCAGAAATCTGTACGTAGTGCGCCTACAATTATTTGTAGGATTTTAAATGCACCCTGACTTCAAAAAGTTTAAGAACCACTGCATTAGAGAAAGATCCAGTGTCCTTCCTATCAGAAGAGAGAATGGGTAACGGATGAGCCCAAGAGAGAGCAGGGCCTGGGATGGAGGGGCTTTTGTTCTGGGGTTTGCTGAGGGGTGGCTCTCAGGGGAAGGGGCATTAACTGAAGGTGTGGGTTTTGCTGGAGACTGCCTTCAGGTAGATCTCACAGGGACCTCTGGTACAGAACTGCCCAGCCAGTATGGTAATAAATGACATTTTTAAGCCCCTACATACAGTGGGATGGGTTTGCAGCAATAAACAATTAATACAGAAACATTATTGATCACGGTTTTACCTTAAAAATCAGTGATATGGCGGCAAAATGACAACACAAACACGTATGGTGCTTGTTCCTGGGGTTCATAATTGACAGTTCGCTCACTTTTACTCTCTAGTTGTCTTAGTGCCCAGACACATTTCCAGGTTTTTTGTTTGTTTGTTTGTTGTTTTTTTACAGAGTCAGAGAGAGGGATAGATAGGGACAGACAGACAGGAATGGAGAGAGGTGAGAAGCATCAATCATCAGTTTTTCATTGTGACACCTTAGTTGTTCATTGATTGCTTTCTCACATGTGCCTTCAGCAGACCAAGCCACCCCTTGCTTGAGCCAGTGACCTTGGGTCCAAGCTGGTGAGCTTTTGCTCAAGCCAGATGGGCTCGCGCTCAAGCTGGCGACCTCAGGGTCTCGAACCTGGGTCTTCCGCATCCCAGTCCGACGCGCTATCCACTGCACCACCGCCTGGTCAGGCACATTTCCAGGTTTTGAAAATAGAACATAATCATTGCAGTGTTCAGTCTGTGATCCAGAAAGAATAACTTTTTTTTTTTTTTTTTTTTTTAAATTTTTACAGGGACTGAGAGAGAGTCAGAGAGGAGGATAGATAGGAACAGACAGACAGGAACGGAGAGAGGTGAGAAGCATCAATCATTAGTTTTTTGTTGCCGTTGCAACACCTTAGTTGTTCATTGATTGTTTTCTCACATGTGCCTTGACCGCGGGCCTTCAGCAGACTGAGCAACCCCTTGCTGGAGCCAGCGACCTTGGGTTCAAGCTGACGAGCTTTTACTCAAGCCAGATGGGCCCGTGCTCACGCTGGAGACCTCGGAGTCTCGAACCTGGGTCTTCCGCATCCCAGTCCAACGCTCTATCCACTGTGCCACCGCCTGGTCAGGCGAAAGAAGAACTTTCTTAAAACCTAAAGAAGTACAGCCTGACCTGTGGTGGTGCAGTGGAGAGGGCGTCAACCTGGGAGCACTGAGGTCGCCAGTTCAAAACCATGCACTGGTCTGGTCAAGGCACATATGGGAGTTGATGCTTCCAGCTCCTCCCCCCTTTCTCTCTCTCTCTCACTCTGTGTCTCCTCTCTAAAATGAATAAATTAAAAAAAAAAAAAAAAGAAAACCTAAAGAAGTACAAATTGATTCCATACCCTCTGTGGGTAAGGTGCTGTGCTGTTTAACAAACGTGAATAAGATGTGGCTGCTCTCTGCAAGGAACAGAATCTAGTAGAAAAGTTAAAGTAGTACAAAGACTCACAATTTGGTGTCTGAATACTATTTCAAACTTACAGAAACCCAGGCTTCTTGGAGAAAGACCAAACTGCAGGTCTCTGGCAGGAGAATGTGTGAAGTGAGTGAACATTTCTGCCACAGAAAATGAAATGGAGGAGCAGCGATGTCCTGTTGCAGAAACTCAGAACCAACTTGAAAGGTCCTCCCTGGTCCACATTGAGAAAACTTGAGCATTAAAAACAACAATAAACAGCCTGACCTGGGGTGGCATAGTGGATAGAAGGTTGACCTGGAATGCTGAGGTCGCTGGTTTGAAACTCTGGGCTTGCCTGGTCAAGGTGCATACAGGAAGCAGCTACTATGAGTTGATGCTTCTCGCTTCTTCCCATCCTTTCTCTCTCTCTCCTCTCTTTAAAATCAATAAATAAATTCTTTAAAAAAAAGAATAAAGGCCTGACCAGGCGGTGGCGCAGTGGATAGAGTGTCGGACTGGGATGTGGAAGACCCAGGTTCGAGACCCAAAGGTCGCCAGCTTGAGCACGGGCCCATCTAGCTTGAGCAAAAGCTCATCAGCTTGGACCCAAGGTCCCTGGCTCCAGTAAGGGGTGGCTCGGTCTGCTGAAGGCCCACAGTCAAGGCACATGTGAGAAAGCAATCAATGAACAACTAAGGTGTCGCGACGGCAATGAAAAACTAATGATTGATACTTCTCACCTCTCTCTATTCCTGTCTGTCTGTCCCTATCTCTCTCTCTCTCTCTCTCTGACTCTCTCTCTCTGTCTCTGTAAAAAAGAAAGAAAGAAAGAAAGAAAGAAAGAAAGAAAGAAAGAAAGAAAGAAAGAAAGAAAGAAAGGAAGGAAAAAGAGCAACCTAAGTATCCATTGATGAATGACTGGATAAACAAAAAATATTATTCAGCCTCAGAGAGGAAGGAGATTTTGACACAGGCTACAATGTGGGTGAAACTTACGCTAAGTGAAAAAAGCCAGTCAAAAAGGACAAATACTAGATGAATCTGCTTCTATGACCTACCCAGAGTAGTCCAATTCGTAGAGACAGAAAGGAGACAGGGAACTGCAAGGGCCAGGAAGAGGGGAACGGGGAGTGGCTTAATTGGGACAGTTTCAGTTTGGAATGAGAAAGTTCTGGAGATGATGGTTACAAAATAATGTGAATGTGCTTAATGTCACTGAACTAGACATTTAAACTGGTAAATTTATGTATATTCGACCACAATTTAAAAAAAGAATCTTGCCTGACCAGGTGGTGGCGCAGTGGATAGAGAGCGTAGGACTGGGATGTGGAAGACCCAGGTTCGAGACCCCGAGGTCGCCAACTTGAGCGTGGGCCCATCTGGCTTGAGCAGAAAAGCTCACCAGCTTGGACCCAAGGTCGCTGGCTCCAGCAAGGGGGTGCTCAGTCTTCTGAAGGCCCCCGGTCAAGGCACATGTGAGAAAGCAATCAATGAACAACTAAGGTGTTGCAACGGCAACGAAAAACTAATGACTGATGCTTCTCACCTCTCTCCGTTCCTGTCTGTCTGTTCCTATCTATCCCTCTGACTCTCTCTCTGTCCCTGTTAAAAAAAAAAAGAATCTCGCTTGACCCAGTGGTGGTGCAGTAGATAGAATGTTGATCTGGGATGCTGAAGATCCAGGCTTGAAACCCAGAGGTTGCTGGCTTGAGTGTAGGATCACAGACATAACTCATGGTTGCTGGCTTGATCCCAAAGGTCACTTGGCTTGAAGCCTGAGGTCACTGGCTTGAGACCAAGGTCACTGGCTTGAAGTCTCAGGTCTCTGGCTTGAACCCAAAGGTTGCTGGCTTGAAGCTCAAGGACGCTGGCTTGAGCAAGGGGTCACTGGCTCTGCTGAAGCCTCCCCAACCCCCCAGTCAAGGCACATGTGAGAAAGCAATCAATGGACAACTAAGATGCCGGAATGAAGAACTGATGCTTCTCATCTCTCTCCCTTCCTATCTGTCTGTCCCTATCTGTCACTCTCTCTGTTTGTCAAAATAAATAAATAAATAAAAGGGGATCACTGGCTTTACTGGAGCCCACAGGTGCTGCAACTATGAGTTGATGTTTCTCATCACTCTCCCTTCCTGTCTTTGTCTGTTTTTCCCTCTCTCTCTCTTTTGCTAAAAATATATATATATATATATATATATATATATATATATTAAAAAATGAAAAAAACAAAAGAACCCCTGGAAATGAAATGATTATAATCAGGGAAGATGTTTTTGTAATCTAATAAATACACTGTGAGGGGGAGAAAAAGAATAATGACTGCTATAGATGGAAACAGGTGGATTATATAAAAAGCTGTGAGCAGAAGAAGGTGAGTGGATAAAAGTTACATGAACTGATGCTCACTTCCACCAGAGGCAAAGAGAACAGAGTGATATTCCAACGTGCTTTTCCTCACACCACTGACCAGTCAACTCAATTCTGACACTCTCCACCTGGAGAGAGTGTCAGCTCAGTACAAGGGGTTTATTATAAATGTTCAGACACCTTCTAGCTCTCACAACTTAGGAAATTCAAGGGATTTAGGAGCTCTGTGCCAGGGCTGGGGACAAAGACCAAATATCTGTTTCTTTTCCTTTTTTAAAACATTTTTTATTTATTATTTATTCATTTTAGAGAGGGGGTAGAAGAGAGACAGACAGAGAAAGAAGGGGTAGGAGCAGGAAGCATCAACTCCCACATGTGCCTTGACCAGGCAAGCCTGGGGTTTTGAACTGGTGACCTCAGTGTTCCAGATCGATGCTTAATCCACTCCACCACCACAGGTCAGGCCTGTTTCTTTTTCTTTCTTTTTTTAAGCAAGAGAGACAGGGACAAAGAAAGGGACAGACAGGCAGGAAGGGAGAGAGATGAGAAGCATCAATTCTTTGTTGCAGCACCTTAGTTGTTCATCGATTGCTTTCTCATATGTGCCTTGATGGGGAGAGGCTCTAGCCAAGCCAGTGACCCGTTGCTCAAGCCAGTGACCTTGGGCTCAAGCCAGAGACCTTGGGCTCAAGCCAGCGACCATGGGGTCATGTCTATATTCCCATGCTCAAGCTGGCGAGCTCAGTGTTTCAACCTGAGTCCTCAGCATCTCATGCCAATGCTCTATCCACTGTGCCACCTCATGGTCAGGCCAAATATATGTTTCTTATTGTAAATCATAACATCACAGAAATCTTCAAGAAGTTGTGGAGTGAGGCTCAGTTGGTTAGAGCATCATCCCAGAGCTCAAAGGTTACTGGTTCAATCCCCAGTCAGGGCATATACAGGAACAGATCGATGCTCCTCTCTCTCTCTCTCTCTCCCTTCCTTTCTCACTAAAATCAATCAATAAATTTTTTTTTTAAATGGTGATTTGATTTTCAACATGTATTAGTTGGCGTTCTACTTTCTCCTATAATGAAAAGAGAGCTTTCCTTATTCCTCTTACTTGTTATCATTCCAATTCATGGATTCTTCTTTTTACTTTATGAGTCATTAGATTTTATTATTTTAATGTTGTTATGGTTGTTTTCATGTAAAAATATATCTGGATATCACTCTTTCTCAGTGAGAATATAGAATTCCTTTCTGTTGGTTTTGACAGCAACACAGTATCCCATTGCATGGACATCCTATAAGGCAGTAGAACGATTTCTTACATGTGGACATTTAAATTGTTTTTAATAATTTGAAATTACAAATTATGTTGCAATAAATAACCACATATCAAATATTTTTGTATTGTTAAGGGAAATTCAGGATATTACTCAGAGGTGACATTTCTTTTTTTCACAGAGAGGGAGTCAGAGAGAGGGATAGATAGGGACAGACAGACAGGAAGGAGAGAGATGAGAAGCATTAATCATCAGTTTCTCATGGTGGCACTTTAATTGTTCACTGATTGATTTCTCATATGTGCCTTGACCGGGGGGCTACAGCAGACTGACCCTTGCTTAAGGTAGCGACCTTGGGTCCAAGCTGGTGAGCCTTGCTCAAACCAGATGAGCCTGCGCTCAAGCTGGGCGAGCTCGGGGTCTTGAACCTGGGTCCTCCACATCCCAGTCCAACGCTCTATCCACTGTACCACCGCCTGCTCAGGCCCCAGAGGTGACATTTCTAAGTCAAAGGTTTAATGCTATAAAATTTTGTCAGGTCTCGCTCAATACAAAATGTACCATTCTGTATTCTCACCATCATGTTACGTGAGTGCCCCTGACCTCTTGGCCTTGTGAAAACCAGGTCTCTCCTTGGGCAAGGTTAAACTGTTTATATCACAGTGCCCTTATCTTGTGGGGTACCTGCTCACTGTCACAGAGGAAGAGCTCAGCCTCCGCCCCCACGTGGCTGTCATCAAGTCACCCCACATGGCCAGACAGCCAGAAATGGTAACCGACCATCACAGGATGGATGAGAGAGGCAAACGTGATCTCCATGGCAGCAAATGTGCAGGGAAAGGGACAATCCATTCTGGTTACTGGCGGTTGGCATGGGATATTTCCCCCCACCTCACCAGATTGGGAAGATGGTGGGAACCCACCTGCTGGTCATTGGAGCCCAACAAGCAACCTCCCACTGCCTGCATCCAGGACCCCTAGGTGGCGCCCGTTTTCAGTTTGGGCAGGAAAAATAAAAGGAATTGGAAAAAGGAACAGATCTCATTGTCTATCAAATTACAGTTCCAGGTGCGGCAATATCGCAGTGGGAACTGGCTTGTAACTGTGTGCCAAAGGTGTAAGTTCACCTGTTAATTCGCTTTTTTTATCTTGGCGGTGGAACTGTGGTTAACAGTTGAAAAAATACTCCACTCCCCAATAGGACAAAGTCCAATGGGAAGGAGTCCAACCGTCCTATGAGGGGTTGGGGGGAGCAGGCTGATTTGGGCCTGAGGGGGCAGGGGCAGGAGAAGTGGGGGAAGGTGTGGTCCGGGAGCTGGGAGGGGGTGGGAAAATCTTTTCCACTTTCCCACAGAGCTCTCTCCCCCACAGCTGTCCTAAAGGAGAAGGGGAGAGGGCTCTCTTCTCTCTCCTCCCCCAAGACCACCTCCCAAGACACTTCAGGATTTCCATTGTCCCCCAGCTTCCCTTTGGTAGGTGGGGTGGGGGTATGGGGGGCACAGGCATCCGTTTTATTTCTTCATGACACGGACAAAAGCTAAACAAGCCCCAGACCCATCACTTGGGCTACCCAAACCTTGGAGGGTGTTTATTCTGTGCACAAAAGTAAAATCATGAGAGGCCTTATAGCTGGCGATTTCGCTCCTTCTCTGGAAGGCTCCTCCCAGGGACATTTTAATGATTTCTTAACAAAGAGTTACTTACACCTATAGAGGCCAAGCACTGGTGGGAGGGATGAGGGGGAGACATGGACAATTACAATAATCCAGAAAAATATCAGATGGGGCCATTATTTATAGAGGTAAGGTGACTAACTTTTTTACAATGAAAAGGACAAAAATAAATTGAAGAAAATAATATCGTAAATAAAAGAAACATTTTATTCATTGCAAGAATAATACACTATAATATGATAAATGCACAATAAAAACATTTGTAATATTTTATATTGTAACTATGCTTACATGCCTATTAATTTTTAATAACAATTGTAAGAAAAAAATACTCATTTAGATATAAATACGTCACATCACACTCAATGGATCAACTCTGCATCGATCGAATACGGACATTTACAGTGTTCGTATCACTATATATTACAGTGTAATGTATATTACAGTGTCTTCCAATATCAAAAAGGAGGACACTTTTCGAGGGAGGACAGAACTTACAAAAGAAGGACTGTCCTCCCTAAAGGAGGACGATTTGTCACCTTAATAGAGGAGGAATATGGAGAAGGATGGGGTGGGGGAAGTGGTGGATTCCTGTGTCAGGAATGGTCTCTAAAAAGGTGGCATGAGGCCTGACTAAGACGTAGTGTAGTGGATAGAGCATCAACCTGGGACACTGAGGTCCCAGGTTCAAAATCCTGGGGTCACCGGCTTGAGCACGGGGGTTGCTGGCTTGAGTGTGGGATAATTGACATGACCCCCATGGTTGCTGGCTTGAGCCCAAGGTCACAGGCTTGAAGCCCAAGGTTGCTTCAATGAACACCTAAGGTGCTGCAACTCTGAGTGGATGGTTCTCATCTCTCTCCCTTCCTGTCTGTTTCAGGAGAAAAAAAAAAAAGGTGACAGGAAATAAGGCTTGAAAGGTAAGAAAACATCAAAAATGTTAAGAGCTTCTGACTGAAGACAAGGGGGAAAACCTCAACTTGATAGGAAGGCTCTAACTTGCGCTAGAAAATGTGGGCTCAACTCAGAGGAACTGTAGACCAGTGACAAGCAGAGACTCTGGCTTCAGAGGAACAAAGCTTTGAATTCTAGATGTGTGACCATAAACACTTAATGAGTAGAGCCTCACTTTTATCATCTGTAAAAGGAGTGTGACGAGCCTTCCCACTCAGGGAGGTCAGAAGGGTACGACGCAGTGACTTGGCACCAAGAACCCCACAGGGTCATGCACAGACACACATGCAGGCTCTTGGGGTGTCCCAGGGGCCAGCCCAGTGGGACAAGCAGGCGGCCCCACCCCTCAGTGGGGAGTTTACTGTATGGAAAGCTCTTTCCCAGTAGACTCCATCCTGGCCAAGGACAAACGGGCAGCACCTTACACACTGTTGCATAACTGCTTATATAACTACTGAAGGCTGAGATGCAACAGAATCCTCTGTAATTGTTTAAAAATAAACCATTTCCCACACCCACGTGAAACTAGCCAGCATTGCAGGCAATGCAGGTGGCCTGTTGCTGTCTGTGAGGGTAGGCCTGACTTCTGGTGGTCAGGGTGAACAGTGGGGCAACAGTCATCCCAGCCTGTTTCAGGGTTGTTGGCTGGAAATGCAGGCTCTCTGGCCACACCTCTGGTTACCAGAGTGACCACATCTCCAGCGGTATTTCTATAGGTTAAAGTTTGATAAGTATTGATTGAAATTTCCAAGCCTTTCTCGCCTAAATGAGGGGCTAACGCAGCTTTTAAACAAGTTGAATATAACTAGTTATTTTTAAAAAATAAATATAAAAGTACAACATATTTATAAAGAAACATCAATGCCCACGCTGATCTGGCTGACCACAGGAGACCTTGAGTCCACATATCCCATCTCCATTTGGGGTAGAGAAGGCAGTCATTCACTCTCAAATGCTTTTTGGTCGCCAGACACTGATCTAGACATTTGGGATACATCAGCGAGGAAAACAGACGGAAGTCTCTGGCCTCAGGAGAGCTTCCATTCTAATATGGGGACACAGAGTGAAAAATAAAGAGGACAAGTAAGTCACAGGCATTAGCAACTCTTCGTTCTTAAAGATGGAAGGCCTGGCAGATGGGAGCCTGGCACGAGAACCCCCCACTCTCACTATTCTTTTTTTTTAAAAGTGAGAGAGAAAGAGACAGAGAGAGGGGACAAACAGGAAGAGCGATGAGAAGCATCAACTTATAGTTGTGACACCTTAAACAATTACAGAGGATTCTGTTGAATCTCAGCCTTCAGTAGAGTTCTGCTTCCCCTTAAGCAGTTATGTAAGCAGTTATGCAACAGCGTGTAAGATGGTGCCTGTTTGTCCTTGGCCAGGACAGAGACTACAGGGAAAGAGCCTTCCACACAGTAAACTCCCCACTGAGGGGTGGGGCCACCTGCTTGTCCCACTGCGCTGTCCCCTGGGACACCCCAAGAGCCTGCGTGTGTGTCTGTGCATTGACTGCTTTCTCATATGTGCCTTGATGGGGGGTTTCAGCTGAGCCAGTGACCCTTTGCTCAAGCCAGCGACCTTGGGCTCAAGCCAGCAACCAGAGGTTCATATCTATGATTGCATGCTCAAACTGGCAACCCTGTGCGCAAGCTGGTGAGCCTGAGCTCAAGCTGGCGACCTCGGGGTTTCAAACCTGGGTCCTCAGCATCCCAGGCCAAAGCTCTATCCACTGTGCCACCATCTGCTCAGGCTTCCCTCACTATTCTTAACTGCAAACTGAACAGCTTCATGTTGGGGCTCTTCCCTCAGTCATCCACAATGCAAGGGACTTGCGGTCACCATTGATGCCTCTTCTATGAACAAAGGGTCCCTAATCGATGTGATGCTACACTTCTTCAACAAAAACATAAAACAGACCTCACAACACAATAATATGTGAACAGCCAAGTTTTTACAGCCGAGCAGCCCTCGGCACCACTGGCTCTAGACAAGGGCTCATCTGGCTTCCAGTCAGACTTCCTTTGGCCCAGCCATAGAGCCCAGGATGAAAGGAGTAATGGTACCATTCAGGGATAGAACCCACTCTCTGGAGACACCCTTGTGGGGAAAGACCAGGTGTGACATGCGGCAAAAACAACCTTCTTCCTCTTCACTTGTCATTTCTTTATTTCTTCCTTATTGTGGTAAAATATACATAACATAAAATTGACCGTCTTTTTTTTTTTTACAGGGACAGAGAGAGAGTCAGAGAGAGGGATAGATAGGGACAGACAGACAGGAACGGAGAGAGGTGAAAAGCATCAATCATTAGTTTTTTGTTGCCATTGCGACACCATAGTTGTTCATTGATTGCTTTCTCACATGTGCCTTGACCGCGGGCCTTCAGCAGACCGAGCAACCCCTTGCTGGAGCCAGCAACCTTGGGTCCAAGCTGACAAGCTTTTGCTCAAGCCAGATGGGCCTGCACTCAAGCTGACGACCTCGGGGTCTTGAACCTGGGTCCTCTGCATCCCAGTCCGACACTCTATCCACTGCGCCACTGCCTGATCAGGCAAAATTGACCATCTTAACCATTTTTAAATGCACAGAGCGGTGGCATTAAACACTGTTGTATTATTATGCACCCATCACCACCATTCATCCCCAGAACTCTTTATCTTGCAAAACTGAAATTCTGCCCATTGAACACTAACTCCCCCTACCCCACGCCCAGTCCCTGGCAAACACCCTTCTACTTTCTGTCTCCCTGGCTCAGGTTGCTTTAGGTCCCTCATATAAGTGGAGTCATCCAGTATGTATTCTTTTGTGGCTGGCTCATTTCATTTGGCATAATTTTCTCAAAGTTCACATGCTGTAGAATGTATCAGCATTTCTTTCCTTTTTAAGGCTTAATAGCATTTGATTATATGTATAGTATATGCTCATCAATTCATCTGCCTGTGGACGCCTAGGTTGCGTCCACCTTTTGGCTACAGTGAACAACGCTGCCATGAACATGGGCGTGCGAACATCCGATCTCAGCCTGCTTTCTATTCTTCTGGGTGTGCACCCAGCACTGGAGTTCCCGCCTCACATTTCTTAGTTACAAACTCAACAACTCTCTGTTGGGAAGAGAGAGTCAGGAGGGACAAGCACTCTGCTGAATGCTGACTGCCAGTTTGAGAACCAGAAACCCTCTCATCTACAAAGAGACAGGGATTCTTCCCTTCTCACAGATTCACACAAAGCCCACTCACTCCCTGTTGTACTTTCAAATGTACCCCACCTCCAGCGTAGCTGTTTTCTGTGTGGTGTGGTACATGTGCGTGCATGTGCGCGTGTGTGTGCGTCTCTGGAACGGCACCCACCACGACGCCATAATCTTCTTAGGCACCTCCCCACTCACCTCACCTGTGCATCATAGAATTTCAACACTGAGAAGCTGACACCCCTTCATTGCAGATAAATACTTTCACACAATCTCTAGTCTTAGGTTTATGTAAAAGATCAAGTTCTGCCTGACCAGGCGGTGGCGCAGTGGATAAAGTGTCGGACTAGGATGCGGAAGACCCAGGTTCGAGACCTCGAGGTCGCCAGCTTGAGCACGAGCCCATCTGACTTGAGCAAAAGCTCGCCAGCTTGGACCCAAGGTCGCTGGCTCCAGCAAGGGGTTGCTTGGTCTGCTGAAGGCCCACGGTCAAGGCATGTGTGAGAAAGCAATCAATGAACAACTAAGGTGTTGCAACGGCAACGAAAAACTAATGATTGATGCTTCTCACCTCTCTCCGTTCCTGTCTGTCTGTCCCTGTCTATCCCTCTCTGACTCTCTCTCTGTCCCTGTAAAAAACTAAATAAAAAAAAAATCAAGTTCCACTTATGTGAGAAAACACAAACATGACAGTGAACTAAAAAAATAAGCACTAAAGTGTCTGGAATGTGTTAAATAAAAAACTGACAGTAGGACCTAGCCAGGTAGCTCAGTTGGTTGTGTCGTCTTGATAATATCAAGGTTATGGGTTTGATCCCTTATCAGGGCACATACAAGAACCAACTAGTGAGTGCATAAGTAAGTGGAACAACAGATTAATATTTCCCTCTCTCTCCCTTTCACTCTCTCTCTCAAATATCTATGAAAACAAACAAACAAACAAAAAACCAAGCAAACAAAAACACAGTAGCTCAGAAGGGAATAGGAAACAACTCAGAAGTTGCAGATCCACACCGTGTCAACAAACACGGGAAAGCGGCTCATTCTCAGGGATAGGTGGGGACTCAGAAACTGAAAATGAGATCTTATTTCCACTTCTCCGGCTGCTGGGTGGAGAGACCAGTTGCGGGAAGCGCTGGTGAGGCTGCAGGGAAACAAACACTGAGGGGAGGAGTAAAGCACAATCTGGCAAGACTTCCTCAATGTGTCCACTCTTGGGGATTTGTACTTCAGATGCATTCACAAATTCACAAGAAAACACACAGCATCTGGTCTAGTGGCAAATAATTGAAAACACCCATATTTCTATCCACAGCCGTAATGGGTTGAATTATGTCCTCCAAAAACGGGTAAGTTCAAGTCTTAATGCTTAGTACCTCTGAATGTGACCTTACCGGGCAATAGGCTCTTTGTAGATGTGATTAGTCAAGATGAGGTCATATTGGTTGGGGGGGGGGTGACTGGTGTCCCCCTAAGAAGAGGAGAGGACACTGAGAGACACACAGGGAAGAAGACCCCCTGACGATGGAGGCAGAGATTGGAGTGACGCAGCTATGGACCAAAGAATGCCTGAAGCCACCAGAAGCTGGGAGAGACAGGGAAGGACCCTCCCTGAGAGCCTTTGTAAAGATCACAACTGTTGCCACCTTGATTCTGGACGTCTGTCCTCCACAACCATGAGGGAACAAGTTTCTATTGTTTTCCCCGACTCAGTTCGTTAAAATTTGTTATGGCAGCCCTAGGAAATTAACACAATCAGGGTTGGTTCAATAAATAAAGGTACCTTCACATGACTAGAAATGAGTGTTTTGGTTTTTGAACTATGTGACTTACAGTTTCTTATATAAAATAAAATAAAATTTAGACAATAAGTAAACATTCTATTTCTTTCCCTGTTACCTAGTTGTTTGGGCTTTATTTGCTGCATGTTAAAGGCAAAATAACAGAGGACAATTGGATTGATTCTTTCTCACAAAAGTTTTGAGATGAATTAGAGAGATCTAACAGATTGCCTGGTATGGTAGGTAGCATAATGACTCCCATAGAGGTCCACCTGAGCAGAACCTGTGAATATGGGGAACAAAGGGGAGTTAAAGTTGCTGGTACAATTAAGGTTGCTCATCAGTTGATCTTAAAGCAGAGAGGTGATTCTGGATGAGCTGTATTTTTTTTTTTTATTACAGGGACAGAGAGAGGGATAGATAGGGACAGACAGACAGAAATGGGGAGAGATGAGAAGCATCAATCATTATTAGTTTTTCGTTGCCATTGCGACACCATAGTTGTTCATTGATTGCTTTCTCACATGTGCCTTGACCATGGGCCTTCAGCAGACTAAGCCATCCCTTGCTGGAGCCAGCGACCTTGGGTCCAAGCTGATGAGCTTTTTGCTCAAGCCAGATGAGCCCTCGCTCAAGCTGGCGAGCTCGGGGTCTCAAACCTGGGTCTTCCGTATCCCAGTCTGACGCTCTATCCACTGCACCATCGCCTGGTCAGGTGAGGATGAGCTGTATTAATGTAATCACAAGGGATCTCAACAGCGGTGGAGGGAGGCAGGGAAGTCAGCGTCAGAGGGATGCAATGTGAGAATGACTCAGCTCATTGTTCCTGGTTCTGGCTTTGGAGATGGAGGAAGTGGCCAGGAGCCAAGGAATGCAGGCCAATTTTAACTACTGGAAAAGGCAAAGCAGTGGATTCACTGCAAGAGAAAAGAAATATGGATCTGTAGACACCTTCGTCTTAGCCCAGGGAGACCCCCCAACAGACTTCTGACCTCCAAAAATGTAAAACATGCTTGCTGTTTTTAAACCACTACTTTTGTGGTCACTTGTGATAGCAGTACCAAGAAACTCAGACATCTCATTGACCCCACATTCTGTACGGGAAGGAACTGAGGTCCAAGAACACCAAAGAAAAGAATTAACCCTCGAACCCAGACCTCCTGGTTAATCAGGGCGTTTTCACTGGAGGACAAACATACTTTTACCTGAAACACCTTTTGTCATAACCAAGTCTCTCTGGGACACTTAAAAAAAATAATTTGCTCTTTAAAAACATTCAGCTTTATTAACATTTCTGGAACACTTTTTATCTTAAAGATAAAAGTAAACAGTAAGGACATTCCAAGCCAATTTTTAAAGAAATCCACTTTTTTTTCCCAAGCCAGCTTTTAAAGAAAACCACTTTTTTTTTTTACCTAGTTGAACTAGTTTAACTTGTCTTCCTTTGTAAACCTAGATTAGATTTCTCACCTTGCCCATTCCACAGACAATTAACGCATAGCTAATGAGATTGCTATAAGTTTAAATACCCATTCATTGCCCAGAGTGATAAAAAGATTACTTCTAGAATGATTGTGATCCCGAAGTCTGTTCTATAAGGCACATGTTGGAAGAAAACTATGAGTGTGAATGAAGTGCACAGGAAGAAAAACTATTGTTATGTTTATAACCAAAACCAAATGTACCCTGGAGGCCTTAGGTACTCAGTGTGCATTCCATTAGAATCAAGACACATGGGACGTGGTGATCACATTGTAAAGTCCATAAATACAGAGTGGCAATGTTGTATGCTTAAAACTAACTTAATATCGCATGTCTCTATACTTGAATAAAGTATACACGACACCTGGGAGTCTTATTTAGTTATCTTAATCATGCTTGATGTACAATATTAGAAGCATCAAGTAAGCACAGTGAAAGGCGTCCCTGTCGACTTCAGAACCCATCCCACAGCGCTGCTGGAGCGCTCGCCTAGAACACAACCAGTCCAGGGTCTGGTCTACGTGTTGCCGTTCCAGGCTGTGATCTCCTCCCTGAGTCTCAACTCGTGATTTATAAAACGGGGATCGTGGTACCTGCCTGCTGCCTTCCTAACAAGAGTACAAAGTGAAATAAGGGGCCTAAAAGCAATTCATCTACTTGACACTCGGTGTCAAGGACAAGTCTGTGTGGGAGGGAGGACCTAGGCACGGGGTCCCCCTAGTGTGGAACTCCTGCCCTCTCTGGTAAAGGAAAAGGACAGATCTGTGACAAAACAAGCAGTTTCTCATTCAAGTTCATCACCCGGTCAGTTCCTCACACTGGAAGGTGTCCTGCCGCTGGCACTGGCCTGGCCTGTCCAGTAATATGATGGACACCTCAATCTTCTGCCCTGAACCTCCTGTGGTCCCCCTCAGGTTGCTTTAGGATGTGTGAATACGTGAAGAAAACCCTTCCTGAAATGAAGAGGTGTATGACCACAGAAGAAGGCCTCCAGAGAGAGAGAGTGTGGCTCCAGTTAGCTACACCATGGGCTGGAAGGTGACATCTATCAGCCTGACCCCCCAAGGCTGAATTTCCTCAGTGCAACTCAGTCAAGCTTGCCCAGGACACCCGGGAGAGGAAGCCAGACTCATTCTTCTTCTTGCATATCTATTTTAAAGAAAGGGGATGTTTCTTAGAGGCCTCTAAAATGACTGCCCTTCATATCTCGCTGACCAGAAAGAGCTGGGTGTCAGGTTTACCTCTAACTTCATCACTGACAGGTGACGGACAGGGTGACCCTGGCTGGTTTAGAGAACCAGGGTTTCCTGCAGTCACTGGGAATAAAATCAGAGTCCTGCTAGTGGAGAGGAAAGGAAACAGGGCTTTAGGCAGCCACTCAACGGCATGGGCTGGGACTGGAAAATAATCTCTAAAGTTCCATTCTCTGTCTATGGCAATGATGTTGATTTGAAAAAGGGGGTCCATTATTACCATTCTCATTTTAGATATTTATGAGACATCACAACCAAACCATTGTTTTTCCCCCAAAACCTGCTCTACCCACAGTCTTCCTGATAATCTTTTTTTTTTTTTCCTGAAGTGAGAAGCAGAGAGGCAGAGATGGACTCCTGCATGCACCCAACCGGGATCCACCCAACAAGCCCACTAGGGGGCAATGCTCTGCCTATCTGGGGCATTGCTCCATTGCAACTGGAACCATTCTAGCACCTGAGGCAGAGGCCATGGAGCCATCCTCAGCGCCCAGGCCAACTTAGCTCCAATGGAGCCTTGGCTGAAGGAGGGGAAGAGAGAGACAGAAAGTAGAGAGAGAAGGATAAAGAAGCAGATGGGCGCTCCTTCTATGTGCCCTGGCCGGGAATCGAACTTGGGACTTCTACACACAGGGCCGTCACTCTACCACTGAGCCAACTGGCCAGGGCTTCCTGACAATCTTAATCAATAACAACTTCATGCATTAAGTAAAAAACCTGGAATCATCCTGGAGCTCCCTCTTCTTGCATCCAAATATACCCAGCTGGAGTCAAGGAAACACCCCCTCCTCGGCAGTACGTGCTGCCATGCCCCAGCAGCAGGCACTGGGGCCGGGGGCGGGGGGCCGGAGGCCGGGGGAAGGGAGCAGTCAGAGGCAGCAGCCTTGGCATGGAATTGAAGGTCCTCCGGAGAGGAAGAAGGAAGCTGCATGCAGCTAAATCACTGGTTTGTGGGCACACGTGAGATGCTGCTTTGGGTATGCCCAGAAATAACTAAAGACACCTGGGGATGGGGAAGCGGCCAATTTCCAGTATTGCTGGTGGGGGCTCATGCCACAGGGGATGGTGGGCGGGGGAGTAAACGGCCTTTATATTGTGGCCACAGGTTGCTCAGGCTTTTTGAGTTACAGGTGGACAACTCCAAATATATATAAAGGGGATGATGTTCTGAGAATATCAAACCACTGTTACTTTTGTTTCCTTCTTAAATCACATTCCCTGGCCAGCTCCCCCGACCCACACTCCAAACCGTTACAAGAAATTGAGGAGCAGAGATGCTTCTCAACTCACCCAATGAGGCCAACAGTATCCTGACACCGAATAGAGACATCGCAAGAAAATAAAATTACAGAACACTATACTCTATTCAAGTGGGATTTATTATAGGAACACAAGGTTGTTTAAACATCTGAGACTCAATCAATGTAATAAACCATATAAATAAACAAAGGCAGAACCAGATGATCATCTCAACAGATGCAGGAACAGTATCTGACTATCATATCAAAAACTCGGAACAAACTAGGACTAGACAGGACGCTCCTCAAGCTGGAGGAAGGGCATCCACCCATGGAAACCTAGAGCTAACAACATGTTAATGGTAAAAGGCTGAATGCCTCTCCTGACCACTCGGTACAATGGCAGGATGTCAGCTTCTACCACTTTGATTCTGGAGACTCCAGTCAGTGTTTGAGGCCAAAACAGCGGGAAAATGTTTGAATAGGTGTTTCTTTAAGGAAGACACATAAGACACACAGCCATGCTGACCGGAGCTCTGGCTGGAAACTGGCCACCTGTCCCCTGCTGCTGGGGGCGGGCCACGGCCACACAGAGAAGGGACAGAGAGGCTCAAAATGACAGATTCCAACTGGGGCTGGGGGCAGTGAACTCATGGGTGGTGGGTGGTGCCTTCTCTGCTGCCATGAATCTAGAACACACTGGCCACATGGCCCCCCCCATGTATGAAACTACAGCCTCGCATGTTTTCTGCCCACATACCCTCCAATCACGTGCCTTCCATAGTGGGGCCACAGATCAGAGCCCAGTCCCAGCCGTACGTGACTGGTGTGGTGCCCACCGCAGTGCACACTAGAGCAAGAGCACGCTGCCTTCTCAGCCGGCCACCACAGCCGTCAGCACCTCTGCACCCACCCCCCTGTCCATGCCTGCCTTACCAGCCGGCTGTCATCTTCCCAGGGAGCACCAGGCACATTGCGGTCACGTGGCAAGCAGCACTTCTGTCTGGGGAAGTCCTTGGTGGGCCATGTAACCTGTTGCATCAAAGCACCGTGAGCCTTCCTGATACCTACCCCAAACATGGCTCAAGTGTAAATGTGAGGAGATTGGGAACACGAGCAGCGTGAGATCATCGAAGAGCAGGCACCCACGATTGAGAACAATGCAAGCGGGTTCACCACATTGATTGCCACCTCCAACAACAGCGGCTCCAACAGTGTAAGGCATTGTCAGCTTGTCCAGGATGACCAGCTATGCTCCATGACCAACACTTACAAAGTTTTAAGAATTCTTGGGCTGAGGAATATTTGCGTAAGTGGTCAAGCGTTGGAAAAGTGGCCATCAAGATCCTGAAGAACCACCTGACCAGGGGGTGGCGAAGTGGATAGAGCGTTGGACTGGTATGTGGAGGACCCGGGTTTGAAACCCCATGGTCACCAGCTTGAGCGCAGGCTCATCTGGTTTGAGCAAGACTCACCAGCTAGAGCCCAAGGTCATTGCAAAAGGTCACTCAGTCTGCTGTAGCCCCCCGGTCAAGGCACATGTGAGAAAGCAATCAATGAACAGCTAAGGTGCTGCAATGAAGAGTTGATGCTTCTTTTCTCTCTTCCTTCCGTCTGTCCCTGTCTGTCCCTCTCTCTGTCTCTGTCACAAAAAAAAACACCCCAAAACACAACGATCCTGAAGAACCACCTAAGAAGCTCCTGTCTTATGGCTGACAAGGTCAGATTGAAGTGAGTGTCCTGTCCTGCTTCAGCACAGAGTGCTGATGACTACAGGACTACAAGGGCTTGGTCTTTGAGATGCTGGGGCAGAGTCTCTATGACTTTCTGAAGCAGAACAAGGTTGGCCTCTTGCCCCTCAGGTACATTTGCCCAGTCCCCCAGCAGGCTGCCACAGCCCTGATGAAACCAGAAAGCACTGTGCTGGTGAATTCATCTAGACAACCATCCAAAGCGAAGGTCAGCTACTGCGGTTCATCCAGTCACATGTCCAGGGCTGCGTGTTCCACCTACTTGCAGTTCAGATATTCCAGGGCCCCTGTGGTCACCCTTGGTTTACTGTGTTGGGGTAGCAATGGGTAACAGGTCCCTGGGCTGTCCCTGGGCTGGCTGCTTTAGCCACAAGCTTCAGAGTACATCGGATTCGGTATATTTCACAAACACAGCAAAATATTCAACGCAGGAACAAAGTCAGCTAGGTTTTTCAATGTGGACGCAGACTCACCAGATCCTTTGTGAAGGATGAACATACCAGGTGACCATGACATGAAAATGAGAATTGAGTCAAAAGAAGCAAGGAAATACATTTTCCCTCATTTTTAGATGTTACGGCCCGGATGAACATGACAACGGACTTGGAAGTGACATGTTGGTGGAGCTCACAGACATGTTCAGGAACATGCTGACTGTAGGCGCAGGTAGAAGGTCACTCCCATGAAAGCCTGAGCCACCCTTTGTCACGTGACACACAGTTTTCCCCTTAGGACACACATCAAATCCTGCTTCCAGAACGTGAAGACTTGCAAGCGCTGGTGAACGTGAATGTGTACAATGACATGAAACAGGACAAAACCCCTTCCATCACGCATGTGGCCCCCAGCACATCCAGCAACCTGACCGTGACCTTCAACAAGCAGCTGAACTCTGTGCGCAGCCAGCCTCAGCGGCACCCATGGCTGCAGTGTGGAGGGTGCCCCTGCAGAGGAAACAGCCCTGACTTGTGCCCGGCCTGCCAGCTCTCATGCCATGGCTTCCAGGAATGGTGGGCCTCTCCCTCTAAGCTTGCTGCCTATTTTGCCCGAGTGGGAAATACAGTTCCCAACGCCACTTGAGCTGTAGGAGCTCAGCCTCTTCAGGTTCGTCCAGGCTGGGTTGCCTAGCAGGCCTGGCCAAAGGGACCAAGCAGACCTGCTTGGAGTGGCACCCAGGCTGCAGTGTGTGCCCCTGTGGTTACTGGGACCACAGCAGTCACCCAGCAAGTGGTGGGCTGGATGAGCCATGACTAACCCATGTCATAGCCAGAGGCTACCGACAGGTCACGTGACCCCCTCAGCCCTTGAAGGTGGGCATGGACCACGTGGAACAGCAGCCAACCAGCAGCAGGAAGTGAGCAGCACTGTGCTTGGGAGAAATGGCCCCACCTGGCGGTGGCCTGCTCTCAGGCCATCAGCACCCCTGTGCAGTCCCATTGCCAGGAGAGAATAGGTGCCACACCATGCCCTGGGGCACAGCAGCCAGGCTGTGGTGACAGCCTCCAGCTCCACCAGGGAGCTGCAGATGACTGTCACTCCTGACACCCCTGGCCTCACATTAGTAGTGTTAGCATCATCAGTGACATGAAGAGGTGCAGAGAAGCTCGCGCCCATCAGCACTGTCTCCAAGCAGCAGTAAATGTCGCCAGCTACGTCAGCCCACGACCATCACTCTTCCAGCTCCTGCAGCAACCCCAGACCCAACTCCGTGCAGCACTGCACGGGGCCAACAGCCTTGATTCCCGGTAGAGTCTGGACAACCACTGCACTGGGAGCCCCAAACCACCATGTGCCAGCCCTGAGCACCTAGGCCAGTGGGATGACAACTTGGTCCCAGTCGATACCAGTCACCTTTCCTCCTGCAGTCCAAGTCTGCCAGCGAGGTGACCTCCACCAGTGGTCACTCCTCAGGGAGCTCATCTGGAGCCATAGCCTCTCAACTTCAGCCAGGCGCAGCAGTTCCCGTGGGAGCCACCAAGGACAGCACCACTCCCACAATGGCCACAGCACTGTGCCCCGCACCTGCTGCAGCTGCTGCCCACCGTCCACCCAGCTTCACCTCTGTGTCTACATAGCACCCGGTCCTGGGCTCCATGGCACATGGCCCAGGTGGCCTTACAAGGTTCAGCATGACATACCCTGCAGGACCCGTGGTTGTAGCCTCCAGGGTCCTGTCCTTGCCCATCATCCACCTGAGCCAATAACCAGCCCAGTTTGCCCAACAGACTGACCTCAGCGCCTCTCCAACCCCGGCCGTCTGCACTGCGTACACACTGAGCCCACAAAGGTCAACTAGCGCCCCCACACAGACACACTGGGTGGAGCGGGGCACTGAAGGAACCAAAGACACCATGCAGATGGAGTGGGACAGGGGAGGGGCTTGGGGACTGGGACAGGGTACAAATAAAGAACTAGGAAGTGGGAGGGCTTAGAGCAGAAAGAACATTTTCAAAAGGAAGGGATTGAGGGTGGAATCTATGCTTTTTATTTTGAAAGAGGAAAAGGAAAAAGAAACACCAGTAACAAAAAACACAGCTCACGAACCCATTCGCCCCAAATTGGAAAGGAGGAGAGAGAGCAAGGGAAGATTCCAGAGGTGGATGGGGGGAAGTTAAAAAATTTTATAAACTTTTCAAAGATTATTTTCAAATGACAGCACATGACATTTAAGGATTTATGCCCTAGCCTGACAGCTCAGTTGTTTAGAGCATCAGCCCAAAGAGCATAGGTTGCTGGTTCGATCCCTGGTCAGGGCACATACAGGAATAAATTGATACTCCTGTCTGTCTGTCTTTCTCTCTCCCTTCTTCTTCTCTGGTTTAAAGAAATAAACAAACAAATAAATCTAAAAGAATTTGCGCTAAGGGGACATGTTATATGAAAATTCGATGGGTTTTAAATTATTGAGCATAAGAATTAGGGAGTTTTCCAGAACTCTTAACGCACCAACATTTACAAAACCTTATTTCCAAACAAGGTCACATTCTGGGGTACTAGGGTCTAGGACTTCAACGTATAAATTTTGGAGAGGACATAATTCAATGCATAGCAAATCCAAATGTCCATCAACCTGTGAGTAGAAAGACAATTTGTGTTCTATCTATGCAATGGAATACTACTCAGATGTAAGAAGAAACGAATACAGATACATGCTACACCATAGATTAGGCTCGAAAATGTTATGTGAAATGAAGGAAGCCAGGTGCAAAAGGCTACACATCATATGATCTCATTTAAAAGAAATGGCTGGCACTGGCCAGTTGGTTCAGTGGTAGAGCATCAGCCCAGCATGTGGATATTCCAGGTTTGATTCCAGCTCAGGGCACACAGGAGAAGTGCCCATCTGCTTCTCTATCCCTCCCCCTCTCACTACCCCCCCCTCACTTCTCCTCTCCTCCTGCAGCCATGGCTCAGTTGGAGTGAGTTGGCCACAGTCACTAAGGTTGGCTCCATGGCCTCTGCCTCAGGAGCTAAAAAATGGCTCCAGTTGCAATAGAGCAAGGGCCCCAGATGGGCAGAGCATCACCCCCTAGTGGACTTGCCAGGTGGATCCCCATCGGGGTGCATGAGGGGAGTCTGTCTCTGCCTCCTCTCCTCTCACTAAATTAAAAAAATAAAAGAGAAAAGAAAAAAATGGCCAGAGGCCCTGGCCAATTGTCTCAGTAGATAGAGCGTTGGCCGGCTTGTGGAAGTCCTGGGTTTGATCCCTGGTCAGGGCACACAGGAGAAGAGACCATCCACATCTCCTCCATACCCCACCCCTCCCCCTTCTCTCTTTCTTTCCCTCTCACAGCCAGTGGTTCGGTTGATCTGAACATCAGCCCCAGACAGGGTTGCCAGGTGGAGCCTGGTCAGGGCATAATGCAGGAGTCTATCTCCCCTCCTCTCACATAAAAAAAAAAAAAAAGTCCAGAAAAGGCAAATTTGCAAAGAAGCAGATTGATGGTTGCCTAAGATTTGGGATGGAAGAAGGGATTAAAGAAAAACCAGTATGAGGAAATTTAGGCTGATGGAAATGGTCTAAAACTGCATTTTGGACCTGACCTGTGGTGGCACAGTGGAATAAAGCCTCGACCTGGAACACTGATGTCACCAGTTTGAAACCCTGGGCTTGCCTGGTCAAGGTACATATGGGAGTTGATGCTTCCAGCTTCACCCCCTTCTCTCTCTCTCTCTCCCTCTTCCCCCCCCTTCTCTGAAAAAAAAAATTGAATAAAGTCTTTTAAAAAAATAAAAATATTTAAAAAACAACAAATAAAAACTGCATTTTGGTGATGGTTGACAATTACATCAATGTACGACCCGTTGAAGTATACTGTATAATGGATGAATAGTATATTATATGTTAATAAAACTGGGTTAAAAAAAGCGCCCTGGCCAGTTGGCTCAGTTGGTTGGAGCATCGTCCCGGTATGCTGGAGTTGCAGGTTCAATTCCTGATCAGGGCACATGAAGGGAGCAACAGATGAATTCATGAATGGGTGGTACAGCAGATTATGTTTCTCTCTCTCTCAAATCAATTTAAAAAATAAAGGAGAAACTTCTGGGGTGGGGACCTGCAGTTTTCAAGAAGCCTTCCAGCTGGCTCTAATGTATATGAAGATTTGGAAATCATTCCTCGAGACTTTAACGCAGACGAACTTGAGACCTCATGGGCACACCTGATTCCTGTCCACCCAGAGTGGGAGAGAATCATGAAGACAATTACAGGATGTCCTCAGGTTATAATAGTCTTATCATATGATGTTTCGAGTTCACAATGTTCACTCCGATAAAAACTTTGAAAAACTGAGACCTGAGTGTCATGGACGATGTGGGGGAACTAGTTTGGTTGCATGCAGCGGAAGAATACGCAGTACAGTGTACAGTGCAGTGTATGTATGTCCTTGTCCTTCTTCTGTGGTTTGGTTGTGTTCTTTTTTATGTTCTAGATCAGTGGTTCTTAACCTGGGGTCTCAAGGGTTCAGAGAAGCCTCTGCTGCGGAGGCCAGAATAAAGTAATACCGTAATTTGTTGTGAGTTCATGCACTTTGTTGGTTTTGTTCTTTGAGCAAGGTGATGTTCATGCACGGCTCATTTTGTGCACCAGTAAAAAAACATATACCTATGTCTTGAATTTGGAAAAAAAATCATATTTTATTTATCACTAAAGAAGAGTTTGGTGAATGCGCATATGAAACTGGTGGATTCGGTACCTCAAAAAAGGTTCAGAACCACTGTTCTAGATGATGATTTTACAACTGTGTTAGCATAGGTAAATGACTTAGGCTAGGGTGTGTTTCAACTTACACCAAAAATTGGGTTACATCACTGTCATAGGAATGGAACTGTGTTGTAACCCAAGAACTCCCTATATATCCCCTGAAGGGAACAAATGCCTACATTTTCCTTACCAATCTGATTAGCATGTGTGTTAAATTTGATGTAAAGCCCAGAGCTAAAAGTGACCCTGAAGTTCAGACCCATCTTCAATTGGACACTTCCAACTTGACATTTTTTTTTTAGGTGAGAGGAGGGGAGATAGTGAGGCAGACTCCCACATGCAACCTGACTAGGATCCACCTGGCAACCCCTCAGGGTCTGATGCTTGAGTACCAAGCTATTTTTTTGTGCCCAAGGCTGATGCAGTCCAACTGAGCTTTCCTCAGCACCCAGGGCCAGGGTCAAACCAATTGAGCCCCTGGCTGCGGGAAGAGAAGAGGGAGAGAGAGGGAAGAGGGAGGGGGAAACACATGGTCGCTTCTCCTGTGCACCCTGACTGAGAATTGAACCTGGGATGTCCATATGCCAGGTCTATCCACTGAGCCACCGGCCAGGGCCCAGCTGACATTTCAAGGTTCCTTAGGCACCCTATTCTGAATCAAGCTCTTTTTTTTTTAATTTTTATTTTATTTTATTTTATTCATTTTAGAGAGGAGACACAGAGTGAGGGAGAGAGAGAGAAAGGGGGGGAGGAGCTGGAAGCATCAACTCCCATAGGTGCCTTGACCAGACCAGTACAGGGTTTTGAACTGGCGACCTCAGTGTTCCCAGGTCGACGCTTTATCCACTGCACTACCACAGGTCAGGCATGAATCAAACTCTTTATTCCACACCTTGCTTTCCTGTGTAAATGGGACCACTATCCACCCAATCACACAGCCTGAAACCTGGGAGCTCAGGTTTGTCTCCCCTTCCCCCTCCCGCATCCTGCACTCTACAGCGTTGCTGTAGCTTGAGGTTCCATCTCCATTCTCTCTCCCCTTTCTCACAGTAATGGCATTGGGCCAGGATCTGATCACGTCTCCAAAATCAACCCCCTGTCTCCAGTCTCACCGCACCCCATTCAGTTCCCCAACTCAGGTATCCTAGGGATCCTTCTGGCAAATGAGCATGACCACGCATGCACTCCTTCATAAAACTCCCTTGGTGGCTTCTCATCTCCATAAGTTAGAAATTGCTTCTGACTGCCTATAACAGAAACCTGGGGATGCTTGCTCAATCACATAAAGACCTGTTTTCCTCCTGGGATGAAAAGTGCCAAGGTAAGCAGTCCATTTCCAATGAAAAGCATTCTAATGTCTTACAGCAGTTCATTGGCATTTGCAGGTCATATATACAAAATTTGAAGATTTGAATGTAATTGGGCCCAAGCACAGCATTTTCAAAAGAGTTAGGGGCCTTTGATGTGCAGCTGTGCTCTGGAGACAAGGGGCCAAGATGGCACCGTGGGCGAGAGTCCAGGCTGGAGCTCCCGGACAGACAGCACATGGTATTTGCTATGGCCAGGATTATTCAAGACACAGCTAACTCCCAATTATAGTTTGCAAACTTAAAAAAAAAAAAAAAAGAGCCTGACCAGGCGGTGGCACAGTGGATAGAGCATCAGACTGGGATGTAGAGGACCCAGGTTTGAGACCCTGAGGTCGCCAGCTTGAGCGCGGGCCCATCTGGCTTGAGCAAAAAAGCTCACCAGCTTGGACCCAAGGTCGCTGGCTCCAGCAAGGGGTTACTCAGTCTGCTGAAGGCCCGCGGTCAAGGCACATGTGAGAAAGCAATCAATGAACAACTAAGGTGTCACAACGAAAAACTGATGATTGATCCTTCTCATCTCTCTCCATTCCTGTCTGTCCCCATCTATCCTCTCTGACTCTCTCTCTGTCCCTGTAAAAAGAAAAGAAAGAAAGAAAACCTTTTATTAGCATTTATATGATGCTGAATTTACTCCTGGGCCATTAGTTTGTATTTCTTCAGTTTCTTCTGGGACATCTTTTCCTTCCGTGTAGCCCTTTCTCCTGGTTGAGGAACAACTTTCTCTTTTTCAGTAAGGATCTTCTCAAGGTGGCAGGGAGAGCACGTGTATGGTCGATCCAACCATGAGCTCAGTAAGTTCTACGACGCATTTTGGGAGTTCTGCTCACCTGGATGTGCTTGGTGACCAGAGAACCTGCTTCTAAATCCTCAAATTCAGCATTACTCTCTACATGTTTAAGCACGTGCAGCAAAAATTCAGCTCTCTTCTTGGGCTACTGACCCTATGTCCAGCCCCACTGTTTGGTCTAGGCACACCTATCAATGCCACTATTGCTTCCGTAAAGTGACATCCTTTGGATAACTGATGGCTTTTCAGATAGGCATATCCTCAGTGGTTTCATGAGTGTTCTCAAAGTAAACACAAAGATTTGAGTACCTTGATTTGCATGATTCTGTGGGCTTTCCTGGGCCAAATGACTAGCAGACCATTTTCAGAGGTCCCCTCAGGCTGCTTACCAGAAGAGCTGTGAACTGCTAATCCCAGGCCCATCACTGCTGCTTACTAACAATTTAATTTTACACCTTTCCCTTTCCAACATTTGAAAATGCCTCAGATATTTCATGATTCTTTGGTATAAACTTCTCCTCCTTTTTTTTTTTTTTTTTTTTTTTAAGCAAGAGAGACAAGAAGAGAGATAAAAAGCATCTTAGTGCTTCCTGGGTAGCCACATTCTCTCAGATCCCAGCTCTGGGCCAGGGCTCAAGATGACCCATGCCACCCTCAGACCCTCCAGACCCTTGGAAAAACAGACTATCTATGGCAGAGGTCCCCAAACTATGGCCTGCAGGCCAAATGAGGCCATTTATCCCGCCCCCTGAGGCCATTTATCCGGCCCCCGCCGTACTTCCGGAAGGGGTACCTCTTTCATTGGTGGTCAGTGTATGGAGTACTGTATGTGGCGGCCCTCCAACGGTCTGAGGGACAGTGAACTGGCCCCCTGTGGAAAAAGTTTGGGGACCCCTGCTCTATGGGGTTGGCCTGGCACAACAGTGAACTCTTCTTTGTTACCTGTCCTGGCCACTGGTCACACCCCAGCCTGAAACACATGAACCCTGGAACTAGATTGTGGGGTGCACACACCCCAGTGCCTTTTCATCATGGAATTTCAGGGTCGACATACACAGGCCTGTGCTCCCCTTTACAGGACCAGGGCCGGAGCACCAGGGGGGCCCTAATACCACATGCTAACTATTTACATGTAAACCAAGATAACATAGCTACATAAAACACAACTGGGGCCCTGGCCAGTTGGCTCAGCGGTAGAGAGTTGGCCCCGTGTGTAGAAGTTCCGAGTTTGATTTCTAGTCAAGGCACACAGGAGAAGCAACCATATGCTTCTCCACCCCTCCCCTTCTCCTTTTTTTCTTTCTTTGTCTCTTCTCCTCCTGCAGCCATGGCTCAAATGGCTTGAGCAGTTGGGCCAGGTGCTGAGGATGGCTCCATGGCCTCTGCCTCAGGTGCTAAAATAGCTCAGTTGCTGAGCAATCGAGCAGCAGCCCCAGATGAGCAGAGCATTGCCCCATAGAGGGCTTGCAAGGTGGATCCTGGTCAGAGCACATGCCAGAGTCTGTCTCTCTGACTCTCCACCTCCCATGTAAACAAACAAACAAACAACAGACACACACACACACACAACTGGTCCTCCCGCCTGGGCATCTCTGAGTTCTGTAGCAGGAGAATGAGAGCCGTCCTCTATCCCTAGTCCTTTCCCCTTCTTCACCCCTGGCCCGCTGACCCCCTGAGAGGGGAGTATGGTCAAACTGAGGGATGTGCATGGCTGGAAATTCCAGGGTCATTGCACTCAGTGCATGTTCTACAATAGCAGTTGTCAACTGGGGGTGATTTTGCCCCCACCCTGGAAACATTTAGCAAAGTCTGTAGACATTTTGGTTGCCTCAGCTTAGAGGAGGGGATGCTATGGGTATGGAGTGGGTAGAGGCCAGGGATGCCGCTAATATCCCACAATGCACAACACAGAGCCCCCCACCACCCCAGCAATCTATGTGGCACAGAATGTCAAGAGTGGCAAGGCTGAGAGACCCTGCTGTAGGAGGACACAAAACTGTTCAAGATCCTTAAAGTTTAATTTTTATTTTCTCAAAAATATTAGAAATAGAACTAGCAATTCTACTTGGTATTTATTTAAAGAAAACAAATACAATAACCTGAAAAGATATATGTATCTCCATGTTCATAACAGTATTACTTACAAGACATGGAATAACTTAAAACCACAGATAAATGGGTAAAAATATGTGGTGCATATCTATCTATCTATATATCTATCTATATGTATACCTGTATGTATATCTATATACAATGATGCCTCGGTTTTTGTCGATAATCCGTCTGAAAACAAATCGGCGAAATCCGAAACTGATGAAAACCGAAGCAATTATTTCCATATGAATCAATGTAAATCCAATTAATTTGTTCTAGACACTCCAAAATACATACCAAAAACACATTTTATAGGGAATAAGTGTAGTGTTTAATACTAAAAACAATAAGAAATTAATATAAAATGAATATAAAAGAATAAATGAACATTTAACATGGGATTTTCCTTTCTGAAGACTCTTCTTGGCGTATGAAAGATGGTGAGGAGGGGAGAGAGAGGTGCAGATACTGCATATGCTGTAATCACTTACATGTAATATTTTAGTATTAGCATTTGCAATCAATTTAAAAAAGCACAAAAACACCGGAAAGAATGGAATTGTTCGGCTAGATGCGCGGGTTGATGCTCACACAATGAGAAACAACACCATGCTGAACAGGAGAACGTGTGGGTCGCCCTTTGTTTTCACAAAATTAGCAGCGAGGTCATGTGGGCACGCCGACGAAATCTGTGGCAACCGACGAAAATTGAGACAAATTTTTCACAGAAAATATCTATAACCGAAGTCAACAAAAACTGAGGCATTACTGTGTATCTACATAGATATAGATAGAGATATATATTATGGGATATAAGTCAGCCATAAAAAATAAGGAAATACTGCCGGCTGTGACAACGTAGAAGGGCCCAGAGGGCATCACACTCAGGGAAATAAGCCAGACAAAGACAAATACTGTATGATATCTCTTATATATGGAATCTAAAAAGGAAAAAGGATTTATAGGAACAGAGAACAGGTTGGTGTTACAAGGCAATAAAAAAGTCTTGTAGGAGTTTATTTGAGCCAAATTTTGAGGACACTCCCCGAAGCAAAATGTCAACAAACTGAGAAAATATTTGTAAAGGAGGCAGTTTTGCAGCTTACCCTTTTTTATTTATTTGGAGGGGCATGGGGTGGGTTGAACAGACAGGAAGGGAGAGAAAGAGAAGCTTTAACTCATATTTGCAGCACTTTAGTTGTTCATTGATTGCTTTCTTTCTTATTTTTTTTACAGGGACAGAGAGAGAGTCAGAGAGAGGGATACATAGGGACAGACAGACAGGAACGAAGAGAGGTGAGAAGCATCAATCATTAGTTTTTCATTGCCGTTGCAACACCTTAGTTGTTCATTGATTGCTTTCTCACATGTGCCTTGACTGCGGGCCTTCAGCAGACCAAGCAACCCCTTGCTGGAGCCAGAGACCTTGGGTCCAAGCTGGTGAGCTTTTGCTCAAGCCAGATGGGCCTGCACTCAAGCTGGCGAGCTCGGGGTCTCGAACCTGGGTCTTCTGCATCCCAGTCCGATGCTCTATCCACTACGCCACTGGCTGGTCAGGCCATTGATTGCTTTCTCATACGTGCCTTGATCAGGAAGTTTGTGACCTCTTGCTCAAGTTAGCAACCTTGGGCTCAAGCCAGCAACCATGGGGTCATGTCTATGATCCCACACTCAAGCTGGTGACTCCGTGCTCAAGTCAGTGAGGCCACACTCAAACCAGATGAGCCCGCATTCAAACTGGTGACCTTGGGGTTTTGAACCTGGGTCCTCCGTGTCCCAGGTTGATGCTCTATCTACTGTGTTACCACCTGGTCAGGCAATTTTGCAGCTTATTTTATATATTAAACTCAAAGGAGGAGATGTAAGGAGGAGGTTTACATAAAATCCATGGGTGCTAGATTAAGGGGGAGGCAAAAAGCAAAGTGGGGAGAAATCTCTGGATTGAATAAGACATAAAATGGAGAGACACATACTTCTTTCACAGTGGCGGGCACAGGCCAGTTAACATTTGCAGCACATGGAGATGGTATGCAGGGCACAAGGTAATAAAGAGGGGCTCTGTGGTCTCTGCTCTGGTGGGAGGTTGTGCCCTGAGAGATTCGGAAAAGGAAATTATGCTGACATTTCAAAGGTATGTTATCTTTTTTATTTATTTATTTATCTATTTAGAGAGAAAATAGGGAAAGAAAGAGAGAAACATCTATCTGTTCCACTCATTCATGCTGTCACTGGCTGATTCTTGCATGTGCCCTGACCAGGGACTAGAACCACAACCTCGGCATGTTGGGAGGATGCTCCAACCAACTGTGCTACCCAGCCAGGGCTTTATTTTAAAATTAATTTTAGAGAGAAAAAGAAGAGATAGAGAAAGAGACAGAAACATGATTTACAGTTCCACTTATTTATGCATTCATTGGTTGACTCTTGTACATGCTCCGACCTGGGCAGAGGTGGATTAAGGTGAGTTGAGACCCCGAGCGCAGAAAAAAAATATTGGGCCCCTTAAAAAAACAGATAGAGACAGGGAAAATAAAAATACATGTTGCCTGACCAGGCGGTGGCTCAGTGGATAGAGCGTCGAACTGGGATGCGGAAGACCCAAGTTCGAGACCCTGAGGTCGCCAGCTTGAGCGCGGGCCCATCTGGCTTGAGCAAAAGCTCTTCAGCTTGGACCCAAGGTCGCTGGCTCCAGCAAGGGGCTGCTCGGTCTGCTGAAGGCCCGCGGTCAAGGCACATGTGAGAAAGCAATCAATGAACAACTAAGGTGTCGCAATGGCAACGAAAAACTAATGATTGATGCTTCTCACCTCTCTATTCCTGTCTGTCTGTCCCTATCTATCCCTCTCTCTGACTCTCTCTCTATCCCTGTAAAATAAATAAATAAATAAATAAATAAATAAATAAAATAAAAAATATATGTTAACCATATTTTTAAATAAATAAAAAATAGTATGTACTATTACTGTTAAAATTGCACATATGAAACCAAACTTGGTATCATTAGAAAAAAGTATACAGTTGGGGTTTTGTAGGGCCCTTCAGAAGTTAGGGCCCAGGGCGCGTGCCCAGTGCGCCCGCTTTTAAATCCACCTCTGGACCCAGGATAGAACCTACAACGTTGGCATATTGGGATGACACTCCAACAGGCTTGGCTCCAAAGGTATGTTATCTTAGTTGTAAAAAGACAATAGGCAGGTTCAGTTAAGGAAAACATTGACCTCTGTCAAGGAAGATACTGGGTTAGGACATGACAACCTGCCATGACTTATTTAAGTTAGAAAACTTCATGTTCAGTCCATCTTGTGTGGTGACTTTAGGTCTCTGAGTTTGTAAGACGTGCCATGCATGCCCCCCACCCCCGAGCTTGTCAGGTTCAGTATGTGGCCCCCTTTTCATTAACAAGTCATGAATCCTTCTCTAGGACAGGAAGGGTCCTCAGTGAAAGCACCTTCTTGGCTCCACACATTCTTTCCCCCATGGGTCCTCTGAAGTGTTGGGCCCAGGCCAGGGATGCCCTTGCCAAGGTGTGAAGGCAACTCTAGGCAGGAACCTCAGGGGTCTTCTAATCCTGCAAGATACAAGCCCTTCCTTGGACTCAAACCAGGGTCTCTCCAGGTTTAGTCTGAATGCCCTAAAGAGGGGTGACCCCCAGCCAGGGACAGTTTTTGCACATGGGCTGCTTCCTTGGCAAGCTCTAACAGTGAACAGAAATCTGACTCCAACTTCCTGAAACCCAAAGAAACTCTGGCCTTGGGCAAAGGCCCTCTGGCTGGCACTAGCCCATTTATGCAACAGTCCAGGAGAGGCCAGACTGGCAGATGCCAGTGAGTACAAAGGCCATGCCACAGATAGGTGCCTTTTCAGGAGGAAGATAAAAAGTGTGGGCTGTGTGTCTCCAACAGAGAGGAGCCTACAGTACAAAGATCTAAACAAATCAACAACAAATAAACTGTAGCCCAGACGTGGCTTAGACAGCTTCTGGCCTTGATTTAGGCTTCAGTATTTCGCCAGCCTCACAACTCAACCCTCTCTACTGAGCGCTGGGTGGGGGAAGAGTGTGGGTTGTGTTGCGGGGCTCAGGAAGAGGGGAGGGATTTAAATCCCCCACAGCAGAGCTCGTCTCCCTCAGGTCCATCTCCATCTTGGTGTCCTGTCTCCACTTTCCCCTTTTCCTCTTTCGAGTCAAGTGGCCACAGCTCTGGTCCCCAACCTGCATGTGTCCCTGAGCAGGAGAAACACTTGCAGGTCAAAGGTACTCATTGTGAGATCCCAGAGCAGTAGCATCACGGCAGCTTGGAAATAAGTTAGGACTGCAAACTCTGGGTTCCCATCCCAGACCCACTGAGTCAGAAACAGCCACCTATGGCTAATGATCCCTCGACGTATGTCCCATGCAGCTTCCAGGTGACTGTAACCTCACCTCTGAAAACAGTGCAGCCACCCTTTTCAGGCATACCCTGTGGGGACAGCAGGTGAAGATTCTTCTCTCCTTCCCCTCTCCCCATAATTTATCAACTATTCTCCCAATAAAAGTCAGTGTATGGGGGGGGGGTGGAAAGATTCTCGTTCTAAGTCATATTTTACAAATGCTTATCATTGTGAAAAAGTTCTAAGAGAAGGACATTAAAGTTTGATTTACACTCCCCAAAGGTACCCACCGTCTCTTGTAAATCTTTCTAGAGCTTTCTGAGCATACAATATATGTCTATATTTAAAAAAATAAATTCCACAAAAGTAGTTTGTACCATTTACTCGTTTCATAATATGTTTTTGGACAATCTTCCTTGGAGAAGTAATGTTCTGTGTACGGAGGTGTCAACTGAGTGTAAATGAAACTGGGAGGCTTTGGCTAGAAATCATGCTAAGGATTTTGGGGGAGAGGGGTCTTAAGAATTTTCAAATGGAAAAACACAACTAGGTGACAGGCAGAGTGCTCCAAAGAAGAGAGAGAAGCAAGGGGTTCTGGCAGGATAAAAGGGTGTTCTTGAGAAGCCTCAGTCCTGCTTTCTCAGCCTCTGGACTGGTCTGAGATGACGATCGTCTAGATAAGTAATTTTTCACGGCTATGATGCAATCAATAATTTTAAGAACATGAAATACCTGACTATTTAGCCAGGGGCACTAACCTCTTTTCCCTTAGATTGTAAAATTAAAAAAAATGACAATAGGGCACTCTACCAAGTCCAGGAGATATAGCAACTCCACCTAATACACAGAAACAAACACAGGGAAACAGCCAAAACGCAGAGACAAAGAAACAGGTCCCATATGAATGAACAGGAGAAATCTCCAGAAAAAGTACTAATGAAATGGAAGCAAGCAAGCTACCAGATACAGAGTCCAGAAACAATGGTTATAAGGATGCTCAAGGAGCTTAGTGCGGACTTCAACAACATGACAAAGGACACAAAAACCATAAAAAAGGACCAGTCAGAAACGAAGGATACACTAACTGAAATGAAGTCTAACTTACAGGGAATTAACAACAGAAGAGATGAAGCTGATAAACAAATCAGCGATTTGGAAGATAAGGAAGCAAAAAACATTTAATCAGAACAACAAAAAGAAATAGAATCCAAAAAATGAAGACAATGTAAGGAGCCTCTGGGACAACTTCAAGCACACCAACATTCGTATCCTGGGGTGCCCAAAGGAGAAGAGAGAGAGCAAGAAATTGAAAGCCTATTTGAAAAATAATGACAAAAAATTCCCTAACCTAGTGAAGAAAATAGACATACAAGTCCAGGAAGCACAGAGAGCCCCAAACAAGATGAATGCAAAGAGGCCCACACCAAGACACAGCATAATTAAAATACAAAAGGTTAAAGACAAGGAGAATCTTCAAAGCAGCAAGAGAAAAGCTGTTACTTACAAGGGAGCCCCCATAAGACTGTTAGCTGATTTCGCAACAGAAACTCTGCAGGCCAGAAGGGAATAGCAAGAAATACTCAAAGTGATGAAAAGCAAGGACCTGCAACCAAGATTACTCTACCCAGCAAAGCTATCATCTAGAATCAAAGGACATAGAAAGAGCTTCCCAGACAAGAAAAAGCTAAAAAAATTAATCACCATCAAAACAATATTATATAAAATGTTAAACGGTCTTCCTTAAAAAGAAGAATAAAGAGGCTCTGGCTGGTTGGCTCAGTGGTAGAACATCGGACTGGCATGTGGATGTCCTGGGTTTGATTCCCAGCCAGGGCACACAGAAGCGCCCATCTGCTTCTCCACCCCTCCTCCTCTTGCTTCTCTCTTCTCTTCCCCTCCCACAGCCATGGCTCATTGGAGCAAGTTAGCCCTGGGCACTGAGGATGGCTCCATGGCCTTGCCTCAGGCACTAAAAAATGGCTTTGGTTGCAATGAATCAAGGACCCTGATGGGCAGAGCACCACCCCCTTGCTGGGCACCTGTGGGAGTCTATCTCTGTCTCCCCTCCTCTCACTAAAATTAAAAAGAAAGAAAATAAAAAATATGAACAATAGGCCCTGCTGGATAGCTTAGTTGGATAGAGAGCATTGTCCCGACATGCCGAGGTTGCAGGCTTGATCCCTGGTCAGGGCACACATAAGAATCAACCAATGATGCATAAATGAGTGGAACAATGAAGTGATGTTTTTCTCTCTTTCTTTCTGTGTCTCTCTCCCTTCCTCTCTCTCTAAAAATCAATTTAAAATTAATAAAATGGCAATAAGTACATATCTACCAACAATTGAATCTAAAAAACAAAATAAACGAACAAGCAGAAACAGACAGATGGACACAGAGAACATTTTGACATTTATCAGATAGGAACAGGGTTGGTGGGACAAGTGAAAAAGGTGAAGGGATTAAGAAGTACAAATTGAGCCTGACTAGTTGGTGGCTCAGTGGATAGAGCATTGACCTGGGATGCTGAGGACCCAAGTTCGAAATCCCAAGGTCACTGACTTGAGCATGGGCTCATCTGGCTTGAGCATGGGCTCACCAGCTTAAGCGTGGGGTCTCCGGGTTCAGTGTGGGATCATAGACATACCCCCAGCCATGATTGCTGGCTTGAGCCCAAGGTCACTAGCTTGAGCAAGGGGTCACTGACTCAGCTGGATGGAGCCCATCCCAGTCAAGGCACATATGAGAATTCAATCAATGAACAACTAAAAATGTTGCAACTACAAGTTGCTGCTTCTCATCTCTCTCCCTTCCTGTCTCTCTAGCAAAAAATAAAACAACAAAAAACTACAAATTGATTGTTACAGAATAGTTATGGGGATGTGAAGTATAGCTTAAGGCCATGATGGCGAACCTATGACACGTGTCATCACTGACACGCATAGTCATTTTCGATGACACATGGCTGCACGCAGCCGCATACCAGAGAAGTATGGGGTCGCATGCCGAGAAGGATGTTTCATCTTCAGCTCCTGCATGGCCAGGCGCAGTAGCCGAGGATAAAACATTTGCTGTAGGGTAGACACTCTGTGCTGGAGGTCTGTAGGCCAAAACAACAGAACTCCAGCACAGAGTGTATAGTTCTGGGACTTCCGGTTAGGCCATTTTTCTTGAAGTGACACACCACCCGAGTTATGCTCGGTTTTTTGGTGAATTTTGACACACCAAGCTCAAAAGATTGCCCATCACTGGCTTAAGGAATATAGCCAATAATAATATTGTAATAACTATATATGGTGTCAGGTAGGTATGGGATGTATTCAGGTGATCACTTAGTAGGTTATGTATCTAATCACTGGGGTGTATACCTGAAACTAACATAAAATTGTACATCAATTGTAATTGAATAAAAAATGATTTTAAAAAATGACAACAGCTAACACAATAGTGGTTCTGTGTGAATGAAACAAGATTTTACGTTTTTGTTGTTAGATCATCAAAAATATATTTTTTGGTGTGCTGCAGAATTTTAGTAATCAGTTTATGTGTGCCACAAGATGAACAAGGTTGAAAACTGCTGCTACAGATGACCCGTGGTCTGGATGCATGAGCACCTTTCCTTAGTCCTTCGGGGTAACCGAGGGATTACCTGGAGGTCTAAGGTAGGTCCAGGCACCGAGCAGGACCGGGAAGTCCAGCAGTTTAAGTGCTGGCCATGGTTAACAGAAGAGCAGAACCCACTCCTCATGCCTCCACCTACTTGCTCTTTACTTGACTACAGTGGTCCCATTAATTTCTTCGCTCTGTTCCTCGGGGTTGTCCTAAGCTAGGTCACCCTGCTTTGTCCTTCGCTGGCCGGAGAGTCAGACCAGACAGAGCAGATGTGCAAGGCTCAATCATTTCACGTTTGGAGATTTTTAGGTTGTGGCCTTCCTTCTCGGATAGAAAAAAAAATGTGAGAATACATAGTGCTGACACCCAAGTCAGTCACTCCGTGTGCTCAGGACGGACATCGCAAGGAATACAGGTGAGGCCCAGGGTGGGAAAGCCAAGAACGAGAAAATGAAAAGAGAGAGATTCCAAAATCTCCCAGGTCCACGCGGCTCCATTTCTAAACAACAAATTTATGACCCAAGTCATTTACCACTGATGATACTTTCAGACCAAGTGACTTCGTATCCCGAAGGAGAGCCACTCCGGGCGCTGCGACCCGCTGGCTACACCGGCCCGCGCAGGCTCCCGGGCCCGCAGGCGCGGGAGTGAGCGCGGGGGGCGGGGCCCCCACGCGTTTTCCCCCGTTGGCCCCACCCCCGTCTATCCCGCTCAATTGTGTCTGTAGGTCTTCTCTGGAGTGAGAGCAGCGATTAGTCCCAGGCCGGGGGGCGGGGCTAAGAAGTCCAGCCTATAAGGGGGCGCCGGCGCAGTCTCTTCTGCGTCGGCGTATTTTGCGGCGTCCAGTGGGTCTTCGCAGCTATACGGAGCGCGGCCCGCGATCATGGCGACCAAGGCTGTGTGCGTGATGAAGGGCGACGGCCCGGTGCACGGCACCATCCACTTCGAGCAGAAGGCAAGGCCGTGGCGCCGCTGCCCGCCCACCCGGCCGCAGTGCTGAGTCACGGACGAGCGTGGCGGGACCGCGGGCTGGGCCTGGGCGGGACCGCAGGCCTGGGAGCAAGCGAGCGAGCGCGGGAGGGCGGGGCGGCTGCCCGTGGGCCTCGGCGGCCGGCGGGTCTGGGCCTGGCCGCTCGGAACGGTTCCGACGCTCCCTGCGGGGTCGCCTCTGCTCCTGCGGGGTCGAAACACGCAGTGGCGCAGCAGTTCCAGCCGCGGGAACTCGTCGTCTCCGTTATCCCCTTGGGGCTCGTTTGCGACCTGGGCTGTCTCTCTGGGTCTGCGTGTGCAGACCGCGGCCCGGCTGGTCCACCCGGGACCGCTGTTGGCACAGCCCTCGGGGTGAGGGCGATAGGACGCGTTTATGTTAAAAGGGTCGTGAAAAGCAGAAACATGCGACGGTCCGCGTGGCCTCACAGGAAAGCTTGTTCACACTGCCCCAGGTCACGGCCAGGTGCAAGGGCAAGAACGCACCCTGCACGAGCTCTTTCCCGAAGCCCGGAACCCCGGGGCTTTGCAGGGTGGCGGTTCTGCATCCAGGGCCCCCGGTCGCCCATACACTAGCCCAGCTGCAGACCGGTGCTGTCGGGTCTGTGTCCGAGGTCCCCGTGGCGGCTAGGTGCGCACAAGTGGACAGTTGGTGTTGGAGGCCACGGTGTTCGTACATGCAATTGTCACTCTGTCCTCCGTGCAGTGACTTTTAAGTTGCTCTACCAACAGACCTGTTACTGCCATGGTAGAAAACAAACTTTTGAACAAATCTTATAACGTGAAGTATACAGGAATGCTCGTTATAGATAATATTGCACAGCTCGTTTTGTAAGGAAGGTAGGTGCTTGTGATAAGAGTGTTCCCAAGTCTTAGTGAGGTTTCCAGCTGGTGGGAGTTATTGACCTGGTACTTGGCTTGTTACTCATGAGAGAGAATAATGTGTGAGCAAGTCAGTCTTTAAAGAGATTTACAGAAACGGGAGAGGGCAGAAGTGTACTAGGTAAGTGGCTCATCTATTTCATTTACACGGGGGATCTGAATTTTGTTCCTTGCGGTGGTTTCCAAAAGTTTCTGGAAAAGGCTCATTGGCATTTGACTACATTTGGCTGTTTTCACTTGCCAGACTTTGTTTTGACCCTCCTCCCTCCTGGCACAGAACTCACCACTGTCCTCCCTCCATAAACCAGGCTGTGAGTGCGCACACTCCCTAGGCTCGGCCCTCCTGATAGGCTTGACTAGCCACGTGTTTCAAGGCCCAAACTTCATTTGGGTGCTGCTGTTTGTACCCGATAAAGACCCTTGGACACTTCAGCGTTACAGTGCTACAGATAGGCAAGGGTGTTAAATTGGCCATACACTATATTTGCTTAGCCTGTTGAGTGCTTGAAACGTTGGATTATTTTCCATCTTTTTTTAAATCAGAAAATTTCACCTGTAAATCCAAATTCCTAGCTTCTCTGGAGACATTTGGATATCAGCATACAGTAAGCCTTCATTAGCCCAGGGCGACATGGGGCAGCACCTGCTGGCACCGCCTCTGCTTCCCAAGAAGAGTGCAGGCCCTGCTGGGCTACTGTGCCCCTCCTTCACTACCCAGCAGATTCGGGCTTGGGAGAGCCTGCCCTCTTTGTCTTTCTGTGTTTTTGATTAAGAGTGTTTTTGGGAAAAACATTCGCATTTGAAAATTTTCAAAATTAAAGGTTGTCCTTAGAAGAATCCTATTATATCTATTTTTAAAAAAATAAAAGAAAAAGCGAAGGGCAGCAGCTCCTTGATTTGAGCATTGTACTGTCCAGTGGGAAGTCAGATTCGAAGGCTGACTCCTCAGAGCAAAGACCCACACCTGCAACTCTGTGGTGTGGATGCTTGTGTGCATTTTTAGTTAAAATTTCTTCCTGGCTGTACCGGTGAGGTCCTTGGTTTCGGCCTGTACTCGGACCATATTCCTTCACCACTGCCTGAGCAAGGCTACTGTGTCGTCTTCACCTGCCCTCTGTTCTTATTGTGCTTTCTTTTTGGCCTCAGTGGTTATTGAGGTTTCAGTGCCCAAAACACTCATAAAACAGTACTTCTGGTTAGAGTAGAATCAGTCCCCCAGGGGCTGGAGGATAGGATGTTTTCTGGAACAAATCAAAACTAACTGCTGTAATCATAATGTGTTCCTCAAATGTACTTAATCTTGCGTAGCTGTATTACCACACAAGTCCATGTAGGACCCTGCAGTGGACAGTGGGGAACAGGGATCCCAGGGTAACCAGCTGGACATTAGCTGGGCGCCTTTTCCTTTTTTTAAAAAAAAAATCAAACCGCCTGACCTGTGGTGGCGCAGTGGATAAGGCGTCAACCTGGGAACACTGAGGTCGCCAGTTCAAAACCCTGCACTGGCCTGGTCAAGGCACATATGGGAGTTGATGCTTCCAGCTCCTCCCCCCTTTCTCTCTCTCTCTCTCTCTCTCACTCTGTGTCTCCTCTCTAAAATGAATAAAATTAAAAAAAAAAATCAAACCTGTATGTTTGCTATATGAAAAAATACCTGAAGAAAGCAAGGTGGTAAAAAGGGTGATGTGCTGCCATCTAGGCTACAACACTTGACATGTACACATGTTCCCACCATGTGTATGAATAACCAATTCAGAAGTATTTACAAAATAAACAACAACTTACACATATTTCTCGTGAGGGGGTCAAATTGCACCGAGTCTACGGTCCATACTTGCATGCCCATCCTGCCACTCTGCAGGGCACTGGCCCTGCTGTGTGTTTCATACTGATGGCCAGCTGCTCGCGGGCTCCTGGCCAGGTATCAGACCCAGGTCAGCATCTCCTTCCGGTTGGGTGTTCCTTGCTAGCAGGCGCTGGGCATGGGTTGTTTGACTCCCAAGCCCATGTTCTTTCCACTTCCTGTGAGAGGTAGAGGTGACTCAGCAGTTTCCTTCATCCAGAACACTTCTCATACTTCTTGTGCTTTTCTCTGAATAAAGGGAAGTGGGCCCGTCAAGGTCTCGGGCTCCATCTCAGGACTGACCAAAGGCGAGCATGGGTTCCATGTGCATCAGTTTGGAGACAATACGCAAGGTGGGTGACCTGTTGACCCTAGCAAGACAGCACCGACCAGTTACATTCAACAAAGTAATGTGACAACTAAGGTCAGCCTTAGGGAGGTTAGCCACAAAACTAGTTTTTTGATTCTGAAGTTTTTTGCAAAGGAAGGGAAAGGAGTTATTTTTTAAAATCGTGATTATGGCTTGATTATGTAAGAGCCTAGGGTATTTTTAAGGAAAAAACAAGTCAGCGACTGTCATCCTCATGTTCCCAGGTGTCTGGGGTGGGTGTGGTTGAGAGTGGATGCTTTAAGCACAGGGTTGGCATTCATTTGCATCACCTGTAAGAACAGGTCCACACCCCCAGCACAAGATGCGCAGTGAGACAGGAGTAAGGTACAGACTGAAGACAGTACGTGAACTATTAGGATTAGAAGCAAGTTAACAGAAGTTTACGGGTGGGAAATGCATTTAGCGATCTTTCCCCATTTTTGGTAATCTGACTTAGTGTTTAGACTGTGAGAATTTGATTCATTTTGCTGGAACTTGTTTTAATGTCCCATAATTTGATTCCTATAAATAGTAATTTAATAGCCAGATCTGATCGATTTCCACAGTTAGAAGTTTTTTTCTCAAGTTGCTTCTTGGGTTCACTGCATTTGCTTCCAGGGGGCCACTGCGCTGTGTCTTTGACTGGCCTGCTGCTTCCTGTAACCTGGTCTTCTCCCTGGTGGGGTGGAGGATGGGAAGAGCTGTAAACAGTGGAAACATCCCTTGGGCAGCTGAATGGAGGGGGCCTGGTCATGAGAGAGCTGCACTGTTGTGGTTGTGTTCTATGAATGATGGTCCTTGTAGCACTGAAACCGTTTTCAGAATGCAGCCCGAATGCTGCCCCTGGAGTTGTGAGGCCACAGCCTTGCCCTTGGACCTAAGATGCTGCTTTGTATTCTGCATGCACAGGTCGAGCCATGGACAGGACAGCTGTGTGCGGTGTGTTGCTGGGGAACTAAGTTTTCTGTAGTTAAGGTTTTCTACCTTCGTGCAAACCAGGATTGTTATGGGATCTTAGTAGTAGAAGAAGCGTTGAAGATCAATTCCTAGCCCTCTTATTTTATAGAGCAGTGGAGAAACCCAATCCCAGAGAAGGTATGAACTTGACCAGCATCACAGAGTCCTTAGACCTTGTGTGTACTCCCTGCCCATTCTGTGTCCACGGGCCTTGTTTCCTGTTGTTAGTGGCCTACGAGTCATGGCATAGGTCAGCACTTTCTCTTTGAAGTTTTAGCAGTGACCAGTTTCTTAGAATCTGTTTTGGAAATTTGATTCATAATTTAGCTTTCTTTTTTGGTAAATAGGCTGTACCAGTGCGGGCCCTCACTTTAATCCTCTGAACAAAACCCACGGTGGGCCACAGGATCAAGAGAGGTAAGTGATGAAATGCTCAACTCTTACTGGGGTGGCACAATGGCAGTGGCTTTCTGGGGTCCGTGTGGGTGTACTGCTCCCAGTGCATGCTGAAGGTGTGGTCTCCCCTGTTGCGGCCCTTTGCCTGGGCTAAGGAATTGACGACTGGGGTACATAGAGCGATTTGGTTTTGTAGCATTTATTGAACACAAAACTAATACAAGCGTCAACAGGAGCTAATACAGAAAATGAATAACAGTGCTGTCAGCCACAAACAAAGTAAACCATCATTGTGAAACATTGGAAGCTTTGCAGACAAAAACCTGATACTGAAAATTTAATGAGACCCCATTTGTGTATTTGTTTCCTGAGAGCCTTTCGGGAAAATACTAAGTTTATTTTGTAACAGAGGCTGAAGGCATAGCTTTCTTAGCCGTGCCAAGAGTGACAGGCAGCACCCGCTGAGAGCTGCACCCATGGGTACAACTCTGAGAGGTGTGCCCATGGCGTGACTCCTCCCAGGGCATCGCTTTGTAGACCAGAAGCCTCGTTTAAAGAGCTGTGTCCAGACTGTCTACTTACTTCTCAGTCTGGACAAGTGGTTCTTGTTTAATATGTGCTGTGCCCACATCTCAGCCGGCCTTATGCTTGACTCAGTGAGTTTATTTAGTTCATGAACCATTCTGCTGCTTTCCTACTATCAGGCATGTTGGAGACCTGGGCAATGTGACTGCAGGCGAAGATGGTGTGGCCAACGTGGCTATTGAGGATTCTGTGATCTCTCTCTCAGGAGACCATTCCGTCATTGGGCGCACCATGGTGGTAAGTGATCATGTAATAGGGATATGTGTAAAATTTCTTCTAGCACAGTCACGTGTCTTTTCATGACAATTAGTCCTGGTTTCTAAGGATTCCTGTAAGCTGTACCTTAGATTCTCTTATTGGGTGATTGCAGTGAAGATGAATTAATTATCTAGTTCAGTTAAGAACACTGTTCTGCTAAGATGCAGCCATAAATAGATTATATTGGACTATAGTAGGTCTGCATGGCAGAAACAGGAGTCCTTGTCTAGTTTTAAGACGGACAGATTTTCTTGCCACAACTGGGTTACCCCTTTATACTTAAACAGAATGTTTTGTTAAGTCTGAAGTCTTGGATGGCCTCAGGAAGAACATTTATTCATTCATTCATGTCTGCAGGCTATATCGCCTTGCCTGTGTAACAGTGGGAAGTGGTTGGCCCTTTGCCTGGAGCTGCGTCTGGTTCACACAGAACACCAAGTACAAGCAGTCAGGGCAGCAGATCTGCAGGAGTCCCTTCTGTCAGTGGATGCTTATCCTGAGGGTTATCTTCAGCCACAGTTGAGAAGCAGAGAAATTTATTCGTGGTTGATAAGAAAAATTTAAACTACTATTTTTAATTGTTTAAGATAGTTTAAGGATTACTCTTATAGACTAGGGTTATTCAGCACAATTTTGGTAATTGTTTCGAAGGGGCTTCATGTTCCTTTTTTTGAAGCAGTTGATACTAGGAACAGCCACTGTAACAGGTTCCTAGAATTTTCTGGGGGATCCAGACCAGTATGTGGTGCTCTGACAGAGTTGTTCAGGTTTAGCATTTCACTTTGAGGTAGGAGCACTTACCCAGTGTTTAAAGGTAGTTGATGTCTTTGCATCAAGAAAAAGCTGAGTAGTGGTTTCTACTTTTTGTTACTAGATTAACTGTTAGTCTATTTTTCTACTAAAATTAACATGATTTCCTGACATTAAGTGGTTCTTTTAGAAGTCTTTTTGGTATTGGGAAGAAGAGGTGGTAATTACTTGGCAGTCCTAACTTACATGTTCTTAACATTTTTTCAAGGTCCATGAGAAACGAGATGACCTGGGCAGAGGTGGAAATGATGAAAGCAAGAAGACGGGCAACGCTGGAGGCCGCCTGGCCTGTGGGGTGATCGGGATCGCCCAGTGACATTCCCCAGGACCACCTGCTGTACTAGTACTCTTGTTTTGCTAGTTGTAGGAATTTAAAACTTGGTAAACATTAAACATTGTAATCTTAAGAGTATAATATGTGTCTTTTTTTTTTTTTTTAGTTTGCTTTAAGTACCTGTAACAAGAGCTGATTTAGATCACTTAGAAGATTTGTGTAATTGTATCATCTCATTCAATTAAAATGTGTTTCAATGGTCTCTGTGTTTTGCCAGACTTACTCATATACAGGCATTAAAATAAACTGTTCCAACTTCTTCAGTTCTCTCTCAAGCCTGCAATAAACACACAGTGTGACGCTGTATGTTGAGCCTGTTCACACAGCCAAACTGAAATTCTAAATTAGCTCCAGGACCATACTTAGAGCTTGAATGGAACAGACTTAGTAGTATGTTGCCAGTGTTTTCAGTGAGATAATCACAGTGTTTACATTCACCACAGCTGGTCTCTGAAGTAAGACTGATGAACTTTAGACAGATCGGTTGTCCTGGGTCAGCTTTAGGGGAGTTATGGAGGTGTCCCTACTTACCACTTAGCATTTGATTCAAAAAGCATGTTTACTTTAAAGGGGGATGTGATGGTTTGAGAACCCTTGGATAGCTTAGTGACACTGAAGGTTAAGTAAGGCTAGTAAGATGACTTCACCTACCTGCCAGAAGGGGGCACACTGCACACCTGTGGACATCTGGTTCATCATAAAAGTATAGGTCCTCATGATCTGCTTTCAGAGAAGGGGCCAAGGCAGTGTCTGAGTGTCAGTGAATTCAGGTCTGTTTTCTCTTCATGCATGTAAATATTTATGTGCCTATAAGAGGATGCTTTTAAATGAAATGTTAATCCAACTTGGGTTTGACTGTGAATTAGCTGTCTACTAATGGAAAATTTAAAAAATATTTCTGGTAGCAAAATCAGAAATAAGTTACAATTCTGATCGACCATAAATACATGAAGTACTTTATCAAATGTAGATCATTTAGGAGGAAAAACTAATTTTGGAAAAGACACTTTGTAGTGTTTTCAAAGTTAAAGTAGGTGATAAAGCACAGAAAGTTCACAAGCAGTTAAAATCAGGTACAGAATGAAAAAGAAACAGCAGTTGACAAGATGTCACTAACACAATTTTACCTAAGGAGGTAAGACCCCCGCTACCCTTGTAGGGTACTCACTACCACTTTCACTGCTGGGGCGGTTTTGTCAGGTGTGAATAAGGGGGTCTCAAAACGTTTCAACTGACTGCAAGTCCCTGAATCTGAATACCAAGTAACCAGATATTTCCTTCCAGAAGCAGTTTGTTAGCACTTGTAAATGTCAGTGGGCCAATATAAAACTAAGGAAAAGTTTTATAATTTGAGCCTGAACCTAGGAAACGGTGCTTTCTAAAGGCAGGAACACAAGAGTGTTGCCCTGGGTACCTGCTTCCTGTCAAAACAATGAGCCTGCTGCTGAGTCCTGTCAAAACCCAGGACCACAGCGGTGCCTTGGGACGAGGGCAAAGAAAAAGCACTCAGCACACTGAACCAGGACAGATGTCACAGTATAAACTCCTACAGAGGCCACAGGTACTTGGGCTTGTCACGGCAGGTCCTTGCCTCGGCACTGGGCAATCAGCTGTACGTGGATGCTTTTCTGAACTGCTTAAGGTAGTTTGATTTGGCTTTGGATGTCTTCATGTTATAGTTCTTGGATACCTTACAACTATTTCCCCTAGTTGACAATTTTAAACAGATAAAATACTCTATAGGTGGCAAAAAGTTCAGCCTACCTCTGCCCAGCAGGGGAGTTTACAGAACTAGAAGAGGTTACAGGCAAGGCTTATAGGAAACAACAGGCTGCACTTAAATCCTTAAACAAAACTAAGACAAAAGCTTTTAGAACGCAAATGTTAATCTTGATTTCTCCTACCCTTTTGAAAAACTTAACGGGAGCCTAAACAAAACACCCAACTCTGTACATAAGTAATATCCAGGCAATCAAGATAATTTTCCTCCCAGCAAAATTTCTTTACAAATTAGGGCAACATTTACCACAAAGACAATGGCAAAAGAAGAAAACCAAAAACCTTGACTGAACTGCAAAACATTAAAACCACTAACTTTTACCTTATGATTAAAACGCTAAAAATCAAAAGTATTACAAACCAAGTTTTCCGTAAACTACATAAAGATGTCTATTTCCATTAGAGAAGTCTAATTTAGACTCCAGTACAGTATTTAACAGCTCAAACTTTGATGGTGAACAATCCTTTTCCACCTTATTGCAGTGTACGAAGAATAGCACACATTAAAGTTTGTTACGAAAATAGAGTTTATTAAAAACATCCCTATTGTTTGAGGAGCTTTCACTGTTACCTTGTCTTAAATTAAAAAAAAAAAAAAATAGAGAGCACTTCTAATTACGATTTGTAAACTTTTTAAAGTCAAAACTTTTAAAAAGTTACAGCAAAAAGGGTAATATTTATTCATATGTTCAGTATTTTTTGTTATTTTGTGGCTATTTTTAAATAGAAGGGAAGCAATCAAATTGCTTACAACGCCCCACAACTACCATGGGGGACAGAGCGGGAGCAAATATAATACAGCATCTGTACACCTCAAGCTCTCCCCGCGCCAAGGTCACTGTCAGTCCCGACACGCCCCGCCCCTAGCGAGCCTCTGCCGCTGAGCCAGAGTCCTGGTCGGGTTCCGATGAGGTAGCCTCAGCAGGCGGCTCGTCAGCAGGCTTCACAGACTCGGGCTCCCCCTTGGCAAGTTCTGAGACTGTGTCTGCGTTCCCCGCTTGGCTAAGGGGAGGGTCGGCGGCGGCCCTGTCTGTCACCTCAGGCTTCTCCTTCCCTCGGTTTTCCTCCTTCTCTCTGCGAGACTCTCTATCCCTAGAATCTCTCTCTCTGTCTCGGTGCCCACCAGACCGTCGGTTTCTGTCCTCCAAGTCTCTGTGTCTGTCCCGGTCAGGGCTCCTCCTTCCCCACTCTCTCCTTTCACGGCCACTATTCTCTCTCTCATCGTTCCGGCTCCCATACCGGTCCCGGTCGTTTTCCACCCTATTTCCGAAAGATCTTCTTCCAAACCTTTCTTGGTCTCTACCTGAATTGAACTGCTGCCTGTTATCATTTCTAAACGGCTGCGGCTGCTGCTGTGTTGGTGGTGGCTGCTGCTGCGTTGGTGGAGGCTGCTGTGGCTGCGGCTGTGCCTGTGGAGGTGGCTGCTGCTGCTGCTGTCTCGCGTCTCTGTCTTCAGGACCCCCTGGGCCTGGTCCCGGGCCCCCAAGCCCTGGCATCCCCCCAGGCCTCACAAAAGGGCCATGTGGTGGGAAGGGCCCTTTCATTCCATGAGGCGGTGGCATGGCGAAGCCCCCAGGCCCCGGCGGTGGGCCCCTGTGCATCATGTGCGGTGGCATGGGCCGGGGTGGCATCAAAGGGAAGCGCTGCAGGTGGGGCGGAGGCAACCCTGGAGGCCGCTGCAACGGGATCAGGCCTGGTCGGGCCCCCAGGAGACCAGTGGACGGTGCCTGGAGCCCAATCACAGGGCCAGGTGCAACGCCTTGAGTACCTAAAACGCAATAAAAACAAAAATGTGAATAAAATAACGTATGATGATACGGTATTTTCAATCATCTCCTGTGGAGCTTCAAGTAAAATGAAATATAATACCCAATCTTCAAATTCAGTCCTTTTTGCTGGTCTACTCATAATAAACTCAATGTGCAGGCCCAATAACAGCCACTTGAGAGTAGTCTTCAAGATACTCAACATGTTACAGTAGGATATAGATCTAAATTAGTACACTGTCTCTATCAGCATCTGAGCAGATGTCAAAACAAGCTGGAGAAGGAAACTAATATACCCATTTCTGGAAAGAGGACGTAAGAATCTCTTGGAGCCTCAGGACACATAACACATTTAAGGAACATAATGTGCTAAGTCCTAAAGAGACAGACCAAAGCCAAGTGGAGGTTGTATCAGGTGCACCCTTAGAACAGTTTATACTCCAAGTCTTCATTTGACTTGCAATTAGAAAAAAAAGGTGCCACGGACCAGAAAACCCAGTGGAGAGGTCTCCGACCACGTGTCACCACACTGCCTCATGCAGTCATGGTGCAGTGAGCATCACTCAAACACTAGCTAGCGCTCATGAAATAAAGATACATACACAAACAGAGTTTATTTTTACGGACCCCTCTCCAAAGCACAGCATAACGTGTGACTTGATAGGCTGAGATGACCGCTGAGCAATGCCGATGTTCCGCTTTTTACCTTCTGTCTGTCCTTCAAAACATTGTGAGACTGAACATGTTGGTGTGTTGAAAATGACAAAGCCTGGTTTACTTTCCACTTGCACGAAAACTGTGTCTTAGCTTAAGAATTGTATTAATGTGGCCCTGGCTGGTTGGCTCAATGGTAGAGCATTGGCCCAGTGTGTGGAAGTCCCAGGTTTGATTCCCGGCCAGGGCACATAGGAGAAGCGCCCATCTGCTTCTCCACCTCTCCCGTCTCTTTTCTCTCTTCCCCTCCCACAGCCAAGGCTCCATTGGAGCAAAGTTGGCCCGAGCGCTGAGGACGGCTCCAGCCGCAATGGAGCAAAGGCCCAGATGGGCAGAGCATCACCCCTGGTAGCATGCTGGGTGGATCCCGGTTGGGTGCATGTGGGAGTCTGACTGCCTTCTTGCTTCTCACTTTGAAAAAATTAAAAAAAAAAAAAAAAGGATTGTAGCAACGTGACAACCCATCATTTATGACACCAGAAAGAACACTGTGGTTCACCACGTATGTAACAGAAAGGCACTGTTGCCACTCTTTCAATTTATTTCTCCATAAACATCAACATCAGAGGAAAATACTATGCCCAATAGTTCCTCTCATGGACAACGTTCTAGTGACTGTCAGAAAGTGCTCTTTACCCATGTGCTGCAGAAATGTCTCTGAACAAAATATTGGTGGTGACTCTTCCTGTGCAACACTGATGGCCAACAACCTGAAAGCAAACCCAGTACTTTCACACTCAGTCTCTGCACACCGCCCAACATCATCTTGTTTTGTTTATGTCTCGAATCACTTCCTTCCACTCGCTTTTACAAACATTCAAACATTGAACAAGTTCTGCCTCCTCCCAGGTTTTCTGTATAAATGACTAATACTAATAAGTAAACAGAAATTTCTGCTTCAGTTTTTGCCCCCTACAAGTGGTCCAGTACTGTTCTGTGGGACTTAAGCACTAATAGAGTGAACCTGAAAATACATGGATACCAGTCTGTAACTCTTTGAGCATGAACACTCACAATTTTGGTGGTTAAACAAAATACCTTCTTTTAAATGCTTAAAGAGAAATACATTTGGTGAAATACAAGCTTACACAGGAGTGACCCTGGGCATTGTGCCTAGGAAATGGGGACAATTATACTGGCCTGAACTGACACAAAATGCACAGTTAAGTGCTGGCCCAGAGTTAAGTGCTAAAATCACCATACCACACATCTATTCTGACAGTGATAAACAACCTAATGCTAAATATCTGATGCAAAAACAACAGTTTTCATTTCTGATGATTAAGATCACCTAAGTCCTAGCTGAATAGCTCAGTTGGTTAGAGCACTGTCCCAATATGCTAAAGTTGTGGGTTTGATCCTGGACAGGGCAGATACAAGAATCAAACAATCAATGAATGCATGGATAGGTGAAACAACAAACTAAAGGTTCTATCTCTTATGTTAAAAAACAACAACAAAATAAACCCAAGCCTGACCAGGTGGTGGCGCAGTGGATAGAGCGTCGGACTGGGATACGGAAGAACCCAGGTTCGAGACCCCGATCGCACCAGCTTGAGCGCGGGCCCATCTGGCTTGAGCAAAAGCTCGTCAGCTTGGACCCAAGGTCGCTGGCTCCAGCAAGGGGTTGCTTGGTCTGCTGAAGGCCCACGGTCAAGGCACATGTGAGAAAGCAATCAATGAACAACTAAGGTGTTGCGACGGCAACAAAAAACTGATTGATGCTTCTCACCTCTCTCCGTTCCTGTCTGTCTGTCCCTATCTATCCCTCTCTCTCTCTGTCCCTGTAAAACAAACAAACAAAAAAACACCAAAAAAGAAATAAGCCTAACCTGTGGTGGTGCAGTGGATAAAGCATCAACCAGAAGTGCTGATATTCCTGGTTTGAAGCCCCTAGCATGCCATGACAGGGCACATGTGAGAAGCAACTAAGAGTTGATACTTTCCACTCCTACATTCCTCCTCCACTCTGCCTTTCCCTCTTTTTCTCCTCTCTCTAAACATCAATAAATAAACCTTTTTAAAAAATCACTTAAATTGAACTTTACTTCCCATTTTTACTGTTAAAGAGGCCAGTGTGGAACGTTCTACTATCTGTAGGCCCAGGGGCCAATGGCAAATTATTTATTTTATCTTTTTGGAGAGAGAGAGATAGAAGGAGAGACGGAGACAGAAGGGAGAAAGATGAGAAGCATTAGCTCGTTGTGGCACTTCAGTTCACTGATTCTCATACATGCCTTGACTGGAGGGCTCCAGCCAGCGACCATGAGATCATGTTTATGATACCACACTCAAGCTGGTGACACTATGTTCAAGCTGGTAAGCCTGTGCTCAAGTTGGTGTCCTCAGCATCCAAGATTGACACTCTATCACTGTGCCAATACCTGGTCGGGCCCAATGGCAAATTTTAAAATAATAGAGAAATGAAGGATGTCAAAGCATTTTATAATAAAATACGTTCAGACTGACTGGGAGTGGTGCAGTGGATTGAGAGTCAGCCTTGGACATTGAGGGCCCCAGTTTGAAACCCTGAGGTCACCTGGCTAGCATGTAGGCTCATCAATATGATCCCATCATTGCTGGCTTACAGCCGAAGATCGCTGGCTTAAGCAAGAGATCACTGGTTCATACTGAGCACCCCGTGCATTGGTGCCCTCTGGTCAAGGCACATATGAAAAGCAATCAATGAACAATTAGTGACACAACTAGAGAGTTGATGCTTATCTTTCTCCTCCCCCTTTCCCTTCCTGAGTGAGAGAGGGAGGGAGGAAAGGAGAAAGGAAGGATGGATGGATGGAGGGAGGGAGGAAGTTAGTTTAGATGAGTTTTAAGAGGAAACGAAGACTCCTGTAGGGAAATGGGAAGGCCCGGTCTCTGATTTCCCCATGACTGGAATCCTCAACCACCACTCTGACAACGGCAAAAGAATGGCACCTCCCCCTGGTATAGAAGAGAGAATTGAGCGGTGATTTTTTGGTAAAATATAAACCTGTCTCTTGAAACACATCTCTTAAGTCCTCTTTAACATGGCTTAAGGGTGCAGAGACGCATTTAAGAGGGTTAACATATTCATCATATACTTAAAACCACCAGAAAGCACAATATTTTTTTTTTTAAATTGCCTAATTAAAAAAAAATTGCCTAATTCATTTATTCTACACATGTAGGTATTTGTAAATAAGTGGATTTCCCTTTAACTCTTCCTGGACCAACAAAATTTAGATTACCAACAGAACACTCCCATGATCCCAAATATTAGTCTTCAGACCACAGAGATGGAGAAACTATGGATTTTTTTTTTGGCTTATCTGTAAAGTTATTATTATTACTTTGCAGTGAACATGTGTTGCTTTCATAATAAAGTTGTATTTAATTTAAAATGTATCAGGTGGGCCTGACCGGTGGTGGCACAGTGGACTGAGAGTTGACCTGGGATGTTGAGGTCCCAGGTTTGAAACCTCGAGGTTGCTGGCTTGAGCACAGGCTCAGCTGGAGTCCCCGGGTCAAGGCACATATGAGACAAAAAAAGTGAACAACATAAGTGCCACAACTACACTCTCCCTGTCGTTCTCTCGCTAAAATATCTATCTATCTCCATCCCTCCCTCTCTCACTTGGCATAAGCCCTTGGTAGGGATTCTATCTGAACTTCACTTTTACTTTTATTAGGAAAGGCGACAGTGCATATATACCAATGGAATATATACTGAGTTATCCACTTCTTAAGGGCATTCAAAGCAATTATTCATTTTATCTGGAAGCATGTGTAATACCAGTGACAAGTTTTCTAGTTACAAATTCATTCATTCACACATACATCCAATATCTGAGCTTACATCATTAACTTGTTTAATGTGCTGGGGATATAAAGATAAATAAAACATGGTACTTTGTCAAATGACACAGCCTAGCAGAAACAAACGTCAACAGCTGCAGGAGATGCACAGCTAGCATGGTGGCAAAACAGAACAGGTGTAGTTCCACGATCTCCGAGCCCCAGGGAATGTCTGACTGGGTCTCAAAGGACAGACACATATGAGGCAGACACGATAAGGACAAACATGACTGGTCAGGAGCAGCAAGCAGCCTCTGAAGAGGCTCAGGGAGGTGGGGCAGCTAAGTGTTGTTCTGAGAACTACAATACAGGGTCTTGATGAGAACCAAGAGCAGAACCTATGAAAGATGAGATTGCTGAAGACGGCAAGAGTGTGTGAATGCAAATCACTATGTTTAAAAAGGATGAGGTTGGCCTGACCCGTGGTGGCGCAGTGGATAAAGCATCGACCTGGGAATACTGAGGTCGCCAGTTCAAAACCCTGCACTGGTCTGGTCAAGGCACATATGGGAGTTGATGCTTCCAGCTCCTCCCCCCCCTTTCTCTCTCTCTCTCTCTCAAATTAAAAAAAAAAAAAAAAAAAGGATGAGGTTGATGAGGCTGAACAGGTGGGCTACGAATATAGGGGACAGACAGGATTTAAGAGATGGAGGAAAAGCTTGACCAGGCGGTGGATCAAGTGTCAGACTGGGACGTAGAGGACCCAGGTCTGAAACCTGACTTCGCCAGCTTGAGCCCAAGGTCGCTGACTTGAGCAAGGAGTCATTCTGTCTGCTGTAGCCCCAAGGTCAAGATACATATGGGAGGGAAATCAATGAGCAACCAAGGTGCCACAACGAAAAATTGATGCTTCTCATCTCTCTCCCTTCCTGTCTGTCCCTATCTGTCCCTCACAAAAAAAAAAAAAAAAAAGAGAGAGATGGAGGAACAGAGCTGCTTCGAATGGCTGAGTGTAAGGAGGCATTGATGCAATGCAGGAATTTAGGAAGAGAAGTCATGCTCTTTGGAGACAGATAACAAATTTCACATGGAGATACTGAGACATGGAGGGCATGGATTTCATCTGGGGAAAACGTGCTGGAGAAACTCATTACTATATGTACACCTAGAGCTCAGAAGAGAAGTCAGTTACCCAGAATAGAGATAAAACAAAAAAGAGAAGTTCAGTAGAAGACTAAAACTTCTAATATAGCAAGATATTAAGGTAAAGTAAGAACGTGACAGCCCAAAATGTCTTTATTCAAATTCAAGAAGTTTAAGAAATACATTGGAGTTTAACTCAAATTTACCAAGACTTAACTGGATATATCCTGATGAGTCATAAAACACCGGTTTCAAAACTAAAAATGAAAGTCAAGATTAAAGGGAAGGTTATCATCTATGGCAAAGATGTTCAGAATAACATGAAATAAGTAACAGGTATGTTAAAGGTCTAAAAGGTGCTGAGGGAGGGGGAGGTGGGTATCATAGTTGGCAGCCAGTGTAGATCTTGAAATCTCAGGAACATGTAAATAGGGATACAAAAGGTTATGTGACTGAACCAGAGTGTGTGCTGGGGAAGCACGTACAGGTGTTCCAGGCTTGACTTCATTCAACACCATGGGAGTGACCAATGGCACCAGTGAGCCACTTTCAGGGAGAATGTATATGTAACTGTGGTCTTTAAAGATAAACAAGGTTTGGTTGCGTGGAAAGGGGGAGGGGAGTAGAAGAAAGGGCAGAGGGAACATCCATCTAAACTGGGAAGTTGAAAGTGCAAGGCAGTACTGCTTGGCGGCCTCTAGGAGTCCTAGCTCTTTCATTACAAATGAATCGATCATTTCCAAATCCTCACCTTCAAGTTCCCCACTCTCTGACCCCTTCCCCAAAGCAATCTCCAGAGCCACTAGAGTCACCCCAATGTCTTTATGCCTCTTACCTGCCAGAGTCCCTAGTCTCCTTCACCACAGATGCCTCCATGTTGATTTCATGTGCAACTCTTTTGTCCAAGCTGCACTTGAACATGACTGGGGCTGTTCCAATCCCAATGTGCTAACTGGTTTGGTTGTAAATTTATAACCACAGCCACAAAGTGCCCCCTTAATTCTGGCCGGCAACCCTAACTGTCCTACTCATTCCCATTCTCATATCCCCATAAATCTACTTCATATGTGCATATTTATCCTTAATTCTGTCTATTCTCAACTGGTATGTACTGTTTTACAACCTCAGTGAGATGAAACTCAGAGCCAACTCACCCATGTAAAGTGTAAAGTTCAGTGGTTTCTAGTCTCCTCCCGGCTAGGCAACCCTCAACTTCTGAACATTTTCCTCACCTCCACAGAAACCCTGTACTCATGAACCATCATGTTCCATTCACAGACACTCCCCCACCCTGAGACGAACACAGGTTCTTTTCCCGTCTCAATGGACTTGCCTGTTCTGGGCACTTGGCATGAATGCAATCACACAGAACGTCATCCTTGCGACTGGCTTCTTCACCCAGCACAGCTTCCCTGGGTTCATCCATGTTGCTGTAGCGCCTGTCAGGACAGGCCCACCTTGCTTTACCGCACTTCACAGAGACTGCATTTTTTCTCTCTCACAAATTGAAAGTTTATCGCTACCCTGCGTTGATCAAGTCTATTGGTGCCATTTTCTCAACAGCATTTGCTTTGTGTCTCTGTCACTTTGGTAATTCTTGCAATACTTCAAACCGTTTTATTATTTTATTGACTTAAAGAGAGAGAGACAGGAAGGGGGTGAGAGAGAGAAGCATCAACTTATAGTTGTTTCACTTTAGTTGTTCATTGATTGCTTCTCATATGTGCCTGGACCAGGGGGGCTCCAGCCAAGCCAGTGCTCCCTGGCTCAAGCAGCAACCTTGGGGGTTTCAAAACTGGGATCTCACTCTGTGTTCCAGGTCAATGCTCTATCCACTGTGCCACCACTGGTAAGGCCCAAACCTTCTGTGATTTTTGATGTTGCTATTGTCCAAAACTGTGCCTATTGAGATGAACATGAAAATGTTAAGTGTTCTGACTGCCCCAATTGACCAGCTGTTCTGTGTCTCTCTCCCTCTGCCGTCAGGTTTCCCTATTCCCTGAGACACAATATTGGAACTACGCCAACACATAACCCTACACTGGCCTCTAGGTGGTCAAATGAAAGGGAAGAGTTACACATCTCAATGTACATCGAAAGCTAGAAGTGGTTACAAAGAGAGAAAAGCATGTTGAAAGCTTAGGCAGGCTGAAAGCTAGGCCTCTTACACCAAACGGCAGAGCTGTGAATGCAAAGGAAACATTTTTGAAGGAAATCAAAAGTGCTCCTCCAGTGAACACGAGTGATGAGGAAGCAAAAATAGCCTTATTGCTGCTACAAAGAGATCCTGAGTGGTCTGGATAGAAGATAAAACCAGCTACATACAGGGGTCCCCAAACTCTTTACACAGGGGGCCAGTTTACTGACCCTCAGACCTTTGGAGGGCAGCCACATACAGTACTCCATACACTGACCACCAATGAAACAGGTGCCCCTTCCAGAAGTGCGGAGGCGGCCGGGTAAATGGCTTCAGGGGGGCGCAATTTGGCCCGCAGGCCGTACTTTGGGGACCTCTGAGCTACAACGTTCTCTCAAGCCAAAGCAAGGCCCTAACTCCCTTTGGTTCTATGAAGGCTGAGAGGTGAGGACACCACAGAAGAGAAGTCTGAAGCTGGCTGAGGCAGGTTCCTGATGTTTGAGAAAACAGCTGACCCTGTAACATCAGTGCAAGTGCTTATGGGGGAGCTGCAGCAGGTTACCCCAAAGATCAGGCTAAGACAACGAGGGAGGCTACAGTACACGACACATTTTCACTGTAGACAAAAAGGCCTTCTATTGAAAGAAGACGCCACCGAGAACTTTCATAGCTGGAGAAAAGGCAATGCCTGGCTTCAAAGTTTCAAAGCACAGCTGATTCTCCTGTTCGGGGGCTAAGGCAGCTGTGACTTAAGTTGAAGCCAGTGCTGCTGTACCATCCTGAAAACTCTAGGGTACTTAAGAATCATGCTCAATACCCTCTGCCTGTGCTCTATAAATGAAAGAAAGCTAGTGACAGCATGTTTGTTTACTACATAGTTTACTGAGTATTTTAAGCCCACTGTTGAGACAACTGCTCAGAAAAAAAGATTCCTTTCAAAATACTGCTGCTCATTGACAGTGCACCTCACCACCCAAGAGCTCTGATGGGGATGTACGATAAGATCAATGTTGTTTTCATGCTGCCAACACAACACCCATTCTGTGAGCCATGGATAAAGGAGTAATTTCAGGACTCTTATTTTTTTTTACTTAGCGAGAGGAGGGGAGGCAGAGGCAGATTCCTACATGTGCACCGACCGGGATCCACTTGGCAAGCCCAGTGTGTGTGTGGGGGCAATGCTCTCTGCCCATCTCTGGCCCTTGCTCCGTTGCAAATGGAGCCACTTTTTAGCACCTGAGGCGGAGGCCATGGAGCCATCCTCAGCGTCTGGGACCAACTCCCTCCAATCGAGCCACAGCTGCAGGAGGAGAGGAGAAAAGAGAGAGAAAAAAGCACGAGGGGACATCCACATGCCAGGTCAATGTTCTATCCCTGAGCCAACCAACCAGGGCCAAGCACTCATATTTAAAAAATACATTTCAAGAAGCTAAAGCTGCCAGAGCTAGTGACTTCTCTGCACAAAGTCAACTGAAAACAATCCATCATTCTAGACGCCATTAAGGACATTTGTAATCCGTGCAAAGAGTTCAAAATACCAACATTCGGGGCGCCTGGAAGTTGATTCTAGCCCTCATGGATGACCTAAGACCTCAGTAAGGAAGAAACTGCAGATGTGGAAACAGCAAGAGAAGCGGATTAGAAGTGGAGCCTGAAGGTGTGACTGAATTGCTGCAGCCTCATAGTAGCACAGAGGAGGATGAGGTGTTATTCTATATAGGACAGTGGTCTTAATCTAGGTTCTATCGAACCCTAGGGGTTCGATGAGTTGGTCTCAGGGGTTCGGAGAAGCCTCTGCCGCGGAGGCCAGAATAAAGTAATACCGTAATTGGTTGTGAGTTCATGCACTTTGTTGGTTTTGTTCTTTGAGCAAGGTAATGTTCATGCATGGCTCATTTTGTGCACCAGTAAAAAAACATGTACCTATATCTTAAATTTGGGGGAAAAAATCGTATTTTATTTATCACTAAAGAAGGGTTCGGTGAATGCACATATAAAACTGGTGAGTTCGGTACCTCAAAAAAGGTTAAGAACCATTGATATAGGAGCAAGGGAAGTACTTTCCTGAGATGGAATTGGCTCTGGTGGAGATGCTATTAAGACTGTTAGAATGACAACAAAGGATTTAGAATATCAACTCAGTTGACAAAGCAGTGGCAGTGCTGGAGAGAACTGATTCCAACTTTGAAAAGCTTGTCAGCTGATGAGACAAACTTCACTGCTGTCTTACCTACAGAAATTGCCACCCTGACCCACCAGCAGCCATCAACTCTGAGGGCCAGATCCTCCACCAACAAAAAGGATTCTGACTCACTGAAGCCTCAAATGAAGGTTAGCATTTTCTCAGTAACAAATTTTAGTTAAGGTATGTACATTTTTTTAGACATAACAACACTGCACATTTAATGGACTGCAGTATAGTATATATATATATTTTTAGTATAATAATTTTTATATGCAATGGATAGCCAAACAACTTGTGACTCACTTTACAGTGGTATGGACTTTATTGCAGTGTTTTGAAACCAAACCCATAATAGCTGAGGTATGCCTGTACTTTTCGTTACCTAGTAATATTCCAGTCTATGGATATAGCACATTTTATTAACCCTAGTTGGTTTAAAATTAACTAATGCCCGTAGGAAAAGTTTCATCCCCCCACTCACCCCCAAATCTACCAATTCACCTGCACAGTCTATTATACCTTCTGAGAACATGTTTTAATCTTTATTCAAAACCTGAATCCAAGCCCTCTCACCTATGTAAGGCCATCAACCTAGCAAAAATTTATTTCTTGCACTAAAAATATCCCCTATACTGGGAATATTTCACCCATCTTTTAGAAACAAAGAAAATAATCTCCCTCACTTTGCATCTCCTTTCAGCGATCGCCCCATTTACTATTCGCCTGCAGAGAAAATCTGAGATGTTCAAAATTGTATGTATTCATCTCTCATCCTCTCCTGAACCCATATAATTGGGCTTTTGGACCCACCATTCCAATGAAACCACTCTTTATTTTTGTGACAGAAACAGAGAGACTGAGCCAGAGAGAGGAACAGATAGGAACAGACAGGGAGAAAGATGAGAAGCATCAATCCTTCATTGTGGTGCCTTAGTTGTTCTTTGATTGCTTTCTCATAAATGCCTTGACTGGGGGGCGCGGGGCTACAGCAGAGCGAGTGACCCCTTGCTCAAGCCAGCGACCATGGGATCATGTCTATGATCCCACGCTCAAGCTGGTGAGCCCGTGCTCAAGCCAGATGAGCCTGGCTCAAGCTGGCAACCTTGGGGTTTCGAACCTGGGTCCTCCACATCCCAGTCTTCAAGCTGGCAACCTTGGGGTTTCGAACCTGGGTCCTCCACATTCCAGTCTAACACTCTATCCACTGTGCCACTGCCTGGTCAGGCGAAACCATTCCTTAAGGTCATCCAGAAGCCTTCATTTTGCTAAATGCATTGTCAAATCCCTTCCTTGACTGATGAATAGCATCTGATAGCTGATTTCTCCCTCCAACCTAGAAACTGTTTGGTTCCAGAATACCCATACTTGGCCTGCTAGCCCGCTTCTGAGCCTTCTCAGTATTCTCTGCTGGACAGAACATTACAGGGTAGTTCAAATGCACAGGTATTGGAGTAATTGCTACCTCAAGTTCTAGCTCTGCCACTGGTAGCTGTGACCTAGGGCAGGTTACTTTATCTGATTTGGCTTCCCCATATGTAAAATGGGGATAACTGTTCTAACACACAAGGCTGTAAGGCTTGGACATGGGACTCCCAGGACATAAAACCATGCATGCATTAGTTCAGTGTTCTCAACTCTCAATGTTGAAATACTCTTGAGGCTCATCCCCCTCTCTACGTCCTCACTTACAGTCCCTCCTTAGGTCATCACCTCACCGGCCCCAGGATCTATACTAAGGACATTAGAATTTATACCACCAGACTTTACCAGGTATTTACTTAATAAGGATGAAACACCCAATGCCGTTATCTCCCACTCATAAATCCAATCCTCCTTGATGTCTGCCCATCTCAAGAATGGCAATTACATTCCACCAACTGCTCAGATCAAAGTCACCTTACCCCCTTCTCTCACACCCCATATTTAAATTATAAGGAAATCCTGAAGTCTCTGTCTTCAAAATAAGTTCAGAACCCAACACTCACCACCTGCACTGCACTGTACTGGCCCAATGTATGCTTCATCTAATCTACTGCTGCAGCATTCAAACTAGTCTTCTCTTCCCACTCGGGCCACTTCCTTAGTCTGTTCTCTATGGAACAGCCATAGCATGTATATCAGATTATACCCCTCTGTTCAAACCCCACACTTCCTGCAGCACCCTCCACTGGGTCCTAGGCAACTTCTCTAAACTCACTGCCTCCCACTCTCCCCCCTTCACATCCCCTGTCCAGCCATCCAGCCCACTGTGGCCCCTCAAACAAGCCAAGTTCATTCTCCATCCAGGCCCCTCTTCTGCTCTACCTAAAATGTCTTTGCTGTGGTCATGGGGCTCTTGATCATTTCTCTGCACATTTCCCCCTCACTCTGCTTGGCCATCCCACATGACACTCCAACCCCAAACTGTTTTCTGCTTTATATTCTTCATAAAAGTATCTCACATGAAATTATTAACTCACTTATTATCCAAGTCCCTACCAGAACATGCGTCCAGGAAGACAGGCCTTGTCTTGTGCATCCAGGTTATCTCTAGCTCCCAGAAGAATGAGTGCCTGGCACCCAACAGGTACTGAACAAAATATATGTTGGGTGTGTAAGTGAACAGTGGTACAGGTGATGACCAGACACATCAGGAGAAGACACCTCTTGGCGGCAAAGAGGCTCCAAGACCCAGACCTCTGAGTGGGCTGCAAGGGCCTTTCCACTGTAACCTTGAAAGACCGTTTGCTGTGCCTAGCTGCAGTTTTAGTTTGACCCCAACAAAATGTCACTGTAGCATTTTGCATAAACCTAACACAAAATATCCCTTCCAAGATATCAACCACTCTCCTTCTCCCCAAGATCCCAACATCCCTAGGTGTGTTGATGTATTCATCAAGTGATCTTTGTTACTCCAGACCTTCAGAAAGTGGAAACAGTACCACCCACGTTTTTTTTTCTTTTTTTTTTTTTTTGCCTAGATTCACCACTTAATGGCATTTAAGGTATAATTATTTTGACTCTCAGGTGATTCTTACAGGAGTTGGAAGCTGGAGAGAATGAAAGAATAAGGAGCTGATTTTCAAAGAATTGTAGTACATTTTAGATTACATTATACATTAAGATTGCTTTTTAAATCGTGGTTAGAAACAACAGATTTTTAAGAGAAATTTGAGTTTCGTAATTATTAATGCAGGTTTACTGACATGTTTTTAGCATAAGGCACACTTTTGATAAAATCTAATACATGAGAACCAGAACTGCAGATAAAGAGAAATCATAGATTGATAATTATCACTTTGAAATGATTCCTTGTTTTTTAAACAAAATAACATACCATAGGCTTTGTCTGATCATTTCCCAAGTCACTTACAGCTGCTTTTAAGGATTCCAGTTTGTATACTAAAAGCTATTCTACTATAATTGGCAAAGTATAACAACTATGATTTAGGCTCAAGCGCTGTACTATTATAATCAAGAAGTTAAAATACACAGGTGGAACCTATCATGGAATGAGATTATCCACAGAGAATTTTGTTTTTTCACTGTTAGTGGGCAAAAAACCTTACCTGAAATTCTTCACCGCAATATGTCTACAAAATCGCCCAGAGTTCCTGTCCCCCACCTTCCTCAAACCCCCAAAGGCATCTGTTCCAGAGATTTAGAATAAGAGACTCTGGGTGGGACCCTGCAGCCTGGGAAGCACAGTGAGATGGAGACAACATGATGAGCGGTTTTCAAGGTTTGCCCAAGATCTTCCCCGTGCTTTGTCTGAAGTGCTTCACTCTCTGAGAAAATATAGCGCATTCGTGCATAAATTCACATCCAAGGCAAACATCTGTGTGGGTTAATTGCTATTCACTATCTACTGAACAATGTTATATACTTAGTTGAAGGCACTGTGGTATTTGTAAACACTAACGGAACAGCATAATGCGTATGTTATAGCTTTCCAAAGGAAAATACTTTTACAGGATAGTCAATGGGCTTATTTTTGTACCATATCGAACCCCTGGTATAGCCTCTAGCTTATAACTTAACAGGACCAAACATCATAGCAAAGTTTACAAGACAAAAAATTAAAATACAAAAAATTTTTTTTCCCTTGAATGTTATCCACACTAGTGCACTGGTACTCTAATGTTGTAATTTAAATGTTGCTAAAAATTACTAACAATAAAAAGAAATTCTGACCCTAGCCAGTTCGATAAGAGTGTCAGCCTGGCATGTGCATGGCCTGGGTTCAATCCTTGGTCAGGGCACACAGGAGAAGCAACCATCTGCTTCTCTCCCCCTGCCCCTCCCACTTCTGTCTCTCATTCCCTCCCGCAGCCAGTGGCTCAATTGGTTCAAGTATCAGCCCCATGCGTTGAGTGTAGACCGGTGGGTTCAAGCATCAGCCCCAGACAGGGGTTGCTCAGTGGATCCCAGTTGCAGTGCATGTGGAGTCTATCTTCCTTCCTCTCACTTAAAAAAAAAATTCTGGGCACATAAATCTAAGTAAAATCACCACAAAGTAAATACTAATTTTAAAGTAATTATAAAAATCAACGGTAAAATGATTTAAGGATTATAAAATATTACATAAAAGCAAACAGCTGTTTAAGTATAATAATTCACAAACCAAGTCTGTCCACACAATATCTTACAATGTCCAGATTAGGCAGCATCAATTCACATGGCGACTGAGGCCATGCAAGGATAGATGAAAACCAACCTGAAGTGCATCGAGTCATTCAGGCTGGAGGCCTATCTGGAAATTTTGCTTTAAATCTTTGGTAATAAAAATTATCAATAGGTCGGAAGCTGTCTTACAAACACCCAATTCTTATTTATAAATTTCACCATCATCTACAGCAGTGTAATTAAACTGGGCAGATGTTCTGCATATTAATAATTATGATAAATGTACTTGGCAAGAAAAGAGGCTTTAATTTTCCACAAAAGGAGTGAGTCCAACTCAGAATAATTTTTCCTTGAAAATACATTTTGGATAATCTGGTAACAGAGTAGAGACATGTAACACAAACAAACCATTTTTTGCATATTTTTTTATTGTTTAGAATACCAAAGTGACCCAAACTTCACATCACAACGAACTTTTAATAAAAATATGCTGTACAAAATATGATAGATACATGTCATACAAAAGTAAACATTACATTATACAGTGGAGTGAACTAAACTGCTATTCTCTTTAACACTCCTCTCTCTTACATGACCAACTCTGGCAGACTCATTATCAGTTTTTATTAAGCCAGAGCTGTTGTATGAGCTATTATGAAGTATAAAGTATTAAGAATGGATTTCTTTAAAATCAGTAATAATTATTACTGTGTAGCAAACAATTTTATATTTTTAATTATCAATTACTAAAATCAGACTCTAAAAGATGGAGGTTCTGTTTGCTACAAATTAGGTAGCGTAGGCTACCTGAGCCCAGTTCCAGAAACAGGTAGTCACGATTCCCAAACTAATACCCACATTTAAATCTGATGATTAGAAAATTCTTTAATCTGAACCATCCTTCAAGCACCCGACTGCCTCCTGCCAGTATAATCAGGCCTCACTTCAGACTTTTGGGAGATCTGCTGAACATCTGTTTGGCCCCTGCTACTTAAAAATATCACTGCCATCTTTCAGAAATTAAGATACAAACTAGTTAAATCTCTCAAAGATACATTCACCTTCCAATGTAAACTATCTGAGCATCATCAATGAGAAGAATGTAGACATTATGTTGTGCTATTTAAATGAAATACCACTATGACCAACACCCATTTTCTTAGTAAGCCACTTGATAGAACTTTAATATGTGTGAACTTGTGATCTTGTCTAATGTTCATGAAAACACCTGAGCTAACTATGTCAAGATACATTCCCCTGGCCTGTCCCCAAAAACTTTGCTTCCTTTGTCTGCCAAAAAATCTAACATTTGAAAACAAATCATAGCTAAAGTATACCTTGTAGAACTGCAGAGTATAGGCACTCTTGTTGAGGTAGCCTACACGCTGTTTGACCCTCCGTACCGTTTGCTGAGGGCCTCCCGTGCAGGCCCATGTCAGCTACTCCACATGTGTTCACCCACTGAATCATCACACCCTGCATGTCGTTATTCTTCCCCCTTTTATTTAGGTGAAGAAACTAAAGTTTAGCATCATACTTTACTTACTTCTAGGCTTAAAGTTCCATGGTATAGCATGCTGTTTCTTTTATAACCAGAAAAGAGAACATTAGCGTGCCAAGAAGAAGCTTGAAAGCACCTCAGCTCAGTGTTCCATTACATGGTCAAGAGCAACAGCATCCCAGCCTGACCAATGTCCTTCAACAGTGATCACCACATTCCTTGATCAAAACGATGAAACCGGGGTTCATCGTTTAGATAAATCGTCCCTCCATTGTATACACATTAAAAAGTCCCATTTCTATGAAAGGTCAAAATTCACGGGATAGTCTTTTTAGTATTTCCAATTGAAAAAACATAGAATGCTTTTCTTCTGATTGAAACTGCATGTTAGTTAAAATTGCTTATTTTAACAAGTTTTCATTTTTTAAAAAGGATTTTTTTTATTGATTTCGGGGTGGAAGGAGTGAAAAGTATTCGTATGTGCCTTGACCGGGCAAGCCTGGGGTTTCAAACAGGGGATTTCAGCGTTCCAGGTCAATATTCTATCCACTTCACCACCAGAGGTCAGGCTAACAAGCTTTCATTTTTATGTTATGTCAAGTTTTAACCTTTCCAGATTTGTAACAAACTTCGATTTCTAAATTGTGTTTTAAAAGTTAGGAAAAAGTGAAGTACAATGGCCCAGCACTGAAACCCAGCCATCCATTCATTTACTCAACGTAGCAAGCAAGCATCCCTTGCTCATGGAGCTTAAGTTCTAGTGGGAAATGCTGCTTGGGGGGTGGGGGAGGAGAGGACAAATGGATGGACATCCAAACAAGGTGTATCAGGTAACATTAAATGATAAGAAATTAATTTTCCTAGCAGTGCTTAGCTTACTAAGTTTATTTTCAAGCTCACCAACTTTTGATCTGTTTTATTTTGTTCCACATGTTGGAAGCAGAGTTTAAATTATACATTTCAGCAATGACCAGATATAAAGGGAAGAATCTTCAAGACCTGAATATTAAATCAGAGACAGGCTACTTATTCTTCAAGGTTGTTTGAAAGTGTTGGGTATTAAACTCTTGGAGAAAATGAAAGCTTCTCACTTATTCAATGGATTTATTAAGCCAAGAAAAAGAGCATATATGCACACAATTTTGTGAATGATCTCATCAGGTGGCCCAACATCCATGGACACTAGACCAGAAAAATTTCATCTCCAACAGAATTCATGATCAGGGGCTGGGGTGGAAGAAGATTCTATCCAACTCAGGTTCTGTGATTCTTGTGAAACCATCTTATTACAAAAATAAGTTAATAAAACACAACAAAACTGAGATACAAAGATGTTAAAGTGTGCCAGCTGCTAGTCCAACATTCCTCTTTACTATATGATTTCCATGGTGTAGGTATCTTAAGCAACCTCCTCATTAAAGAAATCATTTGCTATCAGTATGAATGGCTACTACTACATTATTTGTGAACTTTTCATCTCAAATCCTCTTTTACTATTGTCTGTGTTTTAAGGGAAATAAAAATGTTTACTATCAACCTAAAAACTCAAATCTCGGAGAGGCCAGAAGACAGCATACCATTTAAAAACAAATTCATTTATTATTATAAATGTAGTACAGGCACAAAGTAAAAATTACAATAGTCCTGAAAGGTGCAGGTGCAAAGTAAAAGTCCTGTGTCACAAACCTATGTTCCACAGTCCTACATCTCAGAGGTAACCAATGTGATCTTTCCAAAAAAAAATCTACAGCAATGAAAGCAAACATGTGCACACATGTACACCTCTGAAAGCACAGGGCCACAGCACCGTGACATGAAGGATGAATTAGGAAGCCATTGGGAAAATCAAGTGTTAATTATACTTGGCAATTCCACTTCTAGTACAGCAATTTGATTTATTAATTAAAAGGATTTGATATAATGGTTTATAACTCAAGCAAGCAAGGTAAGGCCTCTCAAGTTGTAAACACTAAATCACACTTCCCTTAATCACGGTGGTCAAGCTGCAGGTCGAGTACAAAGAACCTCTAGCAGGGAGACTGAGGGTCTATCACTCAGGTAACAAAACTACGCATCAGAGGTCGTTTTCTCTGCTAGCCCACAGAGAATGCTACCAAAGTCTGGGGGTCTCAGATACATAAAATCTGGTCCAGACAAAAACAAAAACAAAAACTATGTTGTCAAATGTTAGCACTTTTAAAGCTGGGACATTTGGGATTATGTCAATCTTGGACTTTGTACCAATTCCTTTTCAGAATTTAAACGCTTTTCTAAATCAAATTAAGATATGCGAACCCAAACTCTTATTTAAGACAAACAATTTCATCATGGAGGCCATCTCTAGAGCAACTCTTAGTAATGACCAAGAGCACACATTTAACTTAAGAGGAAGATCTTCCTTAGAGAAAAACAGCCTCAAAGAACATTTTACCAAAATTACCATTTAAAAAAAACCCCAAAAAACAAAAAGCCTAACTTGGGCAAAGGAAAGAAAACTGAGGATAGAAAATGCACTTACCCAGAAGTGAAACCGGCTGGGTGACAGGAGGAGTAGGCAGACTTGTGGGCGCGGCAGGCGGCACAGCGGAGCCATACATTTTCACACTGTCACCAGATTCAGCGCTTCCTCTAGCCCCAGACACCACTGTTGGAATGGGATTTCCAATAGATAAGTCTTTTGTGGTGTCTTCATTTATACCAGCGATAGTGGCTAGGAATATAATCACATCAACATGTGAAGCTGAATAATTAACTAGCCCCCCGGCCACACTCCGCCACGTTCTAGACCCTATTATTAACCCTCTCTCCCTCCACTCCCAACTCCACCAGGAGAATGAAATAAAGGAAGCTGTGCTTACAGTTTGGGATGCTTATTGGCGGAGTGTGAGGAGGAGGAATGGACACTGGTGGAGTGATAGGAGGTGGGGGTCCAGGAGGAAGAAAACCTAGAACGAGAGAAATTATGTCACTTGCACGGCATCCTTTTATCTCAGACCTGAAAACAATGTCCTCTCCAACAAGCTGGTGTACCTGGTGGTAAATGCATGGGGTTGAATCCTGGGCGTAGAAATGGTGGAGGAGGAGGAGGGGGAGGAACACCAGGACCGAAGCCTGGGGGAGGAATTCCCAGAGGAGGTGTGAAAGCAGGTGGCTGGAGAGCACCAACGACAGGGGGGCCTGGCTGATGTGGTGGGACCTAGGAAGAAAGGAACAAAAATGAAACCATACACCTAGAACCCTCCCACCAACAGTGAGTAGACACACAGAAAGTATCTTGTTGAAAGAAAACACAGGTATTTCTAAATTTGTTCTCAGTATGTGAATAAATGAGAAAACTGGGGGTAATCCGCACCCACCCCAAATGACAGAAATCAGAGCTTTGCTCTACTTTATGACAGCAAACCCATTCTGTACCTCACCAGCATCTGTTGGTGACCTGAAACAACACGACACGCTAAATAAAAGAATGTTCCATAATCAGGTATAAGTTTGAGAAATAGAACTCTAAGAAAAGCTACCTGACAAACTTCACAATTAAGATCACAGGTCCTAGGGTCCAACTGCCCAGCCAGGCTACTCTTTTGCCTTGCTTTGTGACCTTGAACAAAGTTATACTCTCCAGACCTCAGTTCCTTCATCTGTAAAATGGAAAAGTGCCACCCTCACATAATTATGGGGACTAAAGAGTTAAGTGCCTATGCCTAGCACTTAACAAATACCCAACAAATAAATATTAGCTATTGTTTTAAAAAAGCATAATCAATTTTAACAGATTAGTCAGGTTTCTCTTGAGTGCTGATATATCTTATTTAAAGTCTATACTAAAGGGCAAATTCAAAAGGTCAACTATAGAGTGACAAATTAAGAAGTCCTTTTATTTTATTTTATTATTGTAGTATTTTTCAGTTTATTTGAGAGAGGAAGAGACAGGACGGGAGGAGAAAAATGAGAAGCATCAATTTGTAGTTGCCTCACTTAAGTTGTTCATTGTTTACTTCTCATACATGCCTTGATTAGGGGTCTCAAGCTGAGCCACTGACCCCTTTGCTCAAGCCAGCAACCTTGGGATGTTGATGATCCTGCACTCACACTGGCAAGCCTGTACTCAAACCTGCAACCTGGGGCTCCAAAACAGGATCCTCAGCATCCTAAGTCAATGATCTATCCACTGCAACACCACCAGTCAGCTAAATCAAGAGACTAACCGATCCACTTTTGTGTTAGCACAGATTTACCTGGTCAGATTTAATGCGAGCAAGTGAAAAAGGAAGGTTTGAAAAGATAAAAAAAAATCTAAATAATGAAAAGACAAGAAAAATCTAGTAGATCATATGGAAACTATGGGTCAACTATTTCAAGTTTTAACAAAAAGCTGTTAGCTCATTCTGTAACAGGAAACCTGCCGAGTATGTAACATCAGCAACCTCATTCAATCTCAAACAACTCTGACATAAGAACACCAGAACCAAAGCAAGAAAAGGAAATTTACATATTAACAGACAAAAAACAAAAGCTTAGACATTGATGTGCTCAAGGTCACACTGCTCAATGAACAATAAAGTTGTGATTCAAACCCTTTCTGGCAGAACCCAGATCCTTCCTTCTGAAGTAACAGGAGAGCCAAGACTCCCTAACACTATCCCTTCAGGTCCTGGCCAGTTGGCTCAGTGGTAGAGCATCATATGGATGTCCCCAGTTTGATTCCCAGTCAGGGCACACAGGAGAAGCAACCATCTACTTCTACCTCTCCCTTCTCTTCTCCTCCCATGGCCATGGCTCAATTTGGTTTGAGCACATCAGCCGTGGGCACTGAGGATGGCTCCCTGGAGCCTCCGCCCCAGGCACTAAAAATAGCTTGGTTGCATGAATGACCCCAGATGGGCAGAGCATCGGCCCCAACGGGGGCTAGTGGGTAGATCCTAGTCGGGTTGCATATGGGAGTCTGTCTCTCGGACTCTCCTACTCTCACTTGGAAAAGAATATATATAACTTCATGGTAAACAGCACTCAGTTTACTAAAAAAATCCATGATAGCCCTCTTTCCCTCCAAACAGCTGCTTATTGGGTATAAATCCAACCTCCCTCAGAACATAAAGAATAAAAGACCAGGTAAGAAAACACGGTAAGAGTAAAGAGGGTAGAAGAAATTCTATCAAGTTTGCACCTCAAGTTTGAACCATCATACTGTAAGAGTCATCTGGACAGACGTAAGGCAGTATGAGTACATTCTGGTTTTATTAACATTTAAAGATTTGTTAAAGAGCTTATAAACAATAGGTTGGACATACCAAAACATGACAAAGTAGCAATGCATATTTTTGGACACATCTTTGACTGTGAATCTAGACATACAGCTATAGTAAGATTTAGAAAGGTATCTTTCAGACACTTGAAAGTTGAAATAATGCCCCAAATGGTCTTACCTGTGGAGGAGGTACGGTGATAGGTGCAGGCACAGGAATAGGTGGGACGGGCACAGGTAAAGGTTTAGGTATGGGCGACACTGGTTCTGTGTGTGAACTTTCAGCCCCTCCATTTTGAGCAACTTCATTTTCATGCTTCTTGGGAATTCCTTTCCACTCTGTAAGTTAAATACAAAAATTTTATAATAAAGGGCTTACTGTGTGCCAGCCACAGTTGTATTTTATATATACTATTTAATTTTAACCATCTCTAAGTAGTTCCTATTATTATCATCAGTATTTCGATGTTATAAATGAGGAAAACAAAGATTTGTCCAAGGTCACATTGCTTATGAGCGGCAGAGATGCGATTCAACCCAGACAAACCTGGCTCTAGTCTATGTTCTTGTTGAACAAAGGATCCACAGAGGAAGGAGCAGGAGCTCCCATGGACAGAGCTCCCAGAACGCCCAGCACACAGCAGACCCCGATCCCTGCCGACCTGTGCAGACACCTAGCTCTCGGTGTAAGTGAAGACATCATCCACCGTGGAGAAAGGAGGGCTATGGGAGAAGTCCGTCCAGCATTTTAAACAGACACTGCTCCTGCTGGAAGCTCCCTCTGTGTGCCATGCTCTCCTGTGCTCCTCCCATGCCAGGCTACCTGCCCACCTCCAGGCCACACCCACACATGCTGCCACTTCAGCTCTGCTACCACTGCCCTCCAGCATGGCATTGCTCATCTTCCTGATGACAAATAACTATACCTGCTCACCTTACATATTTCCACTGCTTCTCTGGACATTTAAACATTCTTCAAAGAAACTATTATGAAACACTGATTAAATCAAAGAATCAATGATAATCAGTGTAAACTCATTTAGTCTGTTTAGTTGCATGCTCAGTAATTATTTTGATTAAATCTGTATCTCCCCACTTAAGTACTGTTTTACCTGGATTAAGTGTATCACTGTCCAACATTCCTCCTTCACAGAAACTCTCCAGTTCTTCAGGCTTGACTTTGTCCCATGGAATATAAGTAACACCAAGTTCTACATCCCAATACTGCTTATAATCTGCCTTTATTCCTTTGTTTAAGGCCCAGGCAATCTATCGCACCATTCATCAAAATATAAGAGGAAAGAAAGGAAAAGAATGTCATAAATGTTCAGAGTTCACTGCTCCCTACCATTCTAACCACTCAGCCCAAGTAAGCGGGCAGCAAGGGAGCAATCTGGCATAGCTTTCCCTGGACATTATTTGGCACCAAGAACTTGGTTATCCATTCATTTCACTTTGTTCTAGAATGGAACTGGACTGGCATCACCTCCTTACCCACTCCTCCAACCATCCATCCCAACCCAGCCAGCATAAGGTTTAGAAGGAAAAAAGGTTTATCAGGGGAAGTGCAGGCTTCCCTTGATTCCCAGCATACTAAGGACCACTTTCGAAAGTCTGAGGAACCTCAAATTATTCAGCGTTAGACACAACCCTTCTGTGGCATAATCCAAGGGAGAAAAATACCCATGTATCTCTCTACTCTTGTTGAAAATTCTCATAGTTAATTATAAAATAAGATGACAAAATTTTTTAAATGACAAGATTAAATATTTTACTAAATAACATTACATTTAAAGCATCAATTAATTAAATACCTTGATGACTATATCTACATTAGAAAAATTTTTAAGTGTTGTTAGCTTTTAGCAAATAACCTCTTTTTAAAAAGATACACATAAAAAGCCTGTGTCCAAAATTACAGTTTAAGAAAATGAGCAAGCTGTCCAAGTGTACCTTTATGGATTTCTGGTTCACTTTATAGTTTCCTCGGCTCAGCTTCTGCAGAGCACGGTAAGCATCTTGCCTATGAACCATAACAATATAGGCACAGCCTCTGGGAGGAATCATCTGCTCCAAAACATTCCAACAGCATAAAATATGTTAACAAAATTAAAGAGCAACACGATATAATACTAAGTAATCAGTTCTAATAACTCCCACCACAACTCACTGCCCAATCAAGCCAGTGTTCTATCGTATGAGTTTAAATCACTTGTAAATTGGCAATTTAAGTCTCTTCTCAATGGCCAATTATTAAAGAGCATACATTCCCCTAAACTTTATTACATAAAGACTTTTCTAGAAAAAACGTTTTATATTAAACTTAATTACCAGAGACTTGTTGTTAATGCAGAGAATGCTAAACACAGATTCAGAACCCCTCCCCTCTAGCTCCACTGTCTACAAACCTGGGCTGATTTTAACCTACGTCCTAATCCTAAATTTTATAAAATTATAATCACATCTGTCAGTCATAAAATAATTTAATAAACTCACATTAATTGATTCAATTGGCCCAAACTCTTCTAAGAGACTGGCGACATCCTGCTGAGTAGTCCTTTTGTCCAGCTGTCCCACCCAGAGTGTGGTGCTACAAACTGAGAATAAAATCATCATCACAAATATGACCACTTGATAATGAACAGCACTGTACCTTGCATGAATAAGTCATTACAGAAATATGTGTGAGTTACATCACCAATACCTCAACTCGAAGTGGTGAATCCCATATATACCGGAAAACTGTGGATCTACTCCCAGAACTGAAACCAGGACAGCAAGCACATGAGTGGGAAAGAATTGGCCTTGTGGAGTGATCTAAGCCTCGACACTAGCAACAATTTGGTACTCCTGTCACGGTGTGCACCTGACTTGTCCCTCCCACCTGTGAGTGCACATGCTGTGTCTCTTACATTGTGCTCTAGGTAATGAGCTTTACAGCATCAGATTTACATATGCCCTAGTCATGCAAATTAAGATTTCAATAACAGCTATGAACATAGAGCATATCTTATTCAACACATGAGATTCAGAAAACAATGCAAGGTAATACAGTCTGTAAATTATAAATCTTTATAAAAGAATTAGTTATTATGGAAAATAAAAACACCTTTCCATTGTGTATGAGAGCTAACTAGACTACATTCCTCATGCTCACTCCGTACTGCTTACTTGCTTTACAACTGACCTAACGTACAGAGAAGAAAGCCCATACACACTGAACAAGTAAGACATAACAGCCCGGTACTCTGCTAATGGTTAGAAAACATTGTAACCCATGACATGAAAAAATAATGCAGGAAGTTTGAATATAAAGGTTAATTTACCACTCGCAGTTTCTGATTTGATGGAAGGAAGGCCTTTCTGTCGGCGTTCTCTTTCTTTTTCTCGATCCCGTCTTTCTTGGGATCGAGACCTAGGAGAATGTCGGCGTCTATCTCTGGACCGAGACCTAGAACGTCGGTGACGAGACCTTCGAGATCTAGAACCAGATCGAGATCGCCTCCTTTTTGGTGACCTAATATTTTCATGAGGGAGAATGATTAGCACATGAAGAAAACTTTTTAAAATGTAAGCATGTATTAATTAGAAAAAGAAAAAACACAAGTGGGTAATTTAATTGAATATGAAAGAAATCCACAGCAGGGCAATACTCTGTTTTAAATGAGATTATGGAGGTACTTCTCGTCTCCAACCCCTGCGGTCCTACACTAAATTACAGCCTGCCATGTGAGAAACTGTCATCACTAAAACACACTGCTGCAGCTGTTACCTGTCTTCTCAGAAAAGTCTTCTCCTCAGCCATTAAAATGTAATTTGATTACAGTACTACTACTATATTTCCATATTGCTGGTCAATAAACTTGTAGAGGAATCATGACTATTATTGTAAGAATTATTACTATGTAATTCTGGTAATTCGATGTATACTGTGTAAGCAAGCGTCACAGCAACTCAGAGGAGCAGAAACTGGATTAAGATGACTGACCTTAGAATTTATTTATTTATTCATTTTTAGAGAGAGAGAGAGTGATAAGGGGGAGGAGCAGGAAGCATCAACTCCCATATGTGCCTTGACCAGGTAAGCCCAGGGTTTTGAGCCAACGACCTCAGAGTTCCAGGTCAACGCTTTATTTACTGCACCACCACAGAGCAGGCCTGACCTTAGAATTTTTAAAGAACTCCAGCCCCCATTCCATACAAACACACAAATTACCCCAAGTGTTATTTTATTCATTCAACTTGAAACCAATCCAACTGGATTTTAACTCTATGTCTTCTAAGACATAGGATTTGGAAAACATTTTCTATAAATTACCTGGATGCTGACCTAGATCTTGACTTTCTGTTATCAGACATGTGCCGCTTAACCTCTTGAATACAAGGCTGTTCCACTTTCATTTCCTTTAAAAACAAACAAACAAACAAGCAGCCATCATTAAATGAGAAAAGTGGAAATTATAAATAAGGCAAGAGAACATCTAAAAAATACTAAATTACACACCTCTTGTCCTGAAGCTGTTTTTTTTTTGTTTACTTGAGACCAAATTACTAGTTTAATAATGACTGGCTTTCAGTAGGGGGGAAAAAAATTATACAGTTTATGAAATGAGAAGAAATACTCTACTTTTGGAAGTTACTCTGTGTAGGTTACATACTGCTTTATAAATATCAGTAGGCACTGGTTACACATGCTATACTCAATCTCAATTATCAAAAACCTTATGGAAATTGGTAGTATTATGTCCATTTTCCAGATGAAAAACTTGGGCATAGAGAGGGTTAATACGTGCCCAAGGTAAGGCTTTCTTCATATGAAAAAATGCAGATGACAAGCAAATAGACAGGGACCTGCATGTAAGTCCAGACAGCCAAAGTTGATCGACAACCGAGAATAAGTCTTACCTGATGTGCCTTCTGCGTAACTGGCTCACTCGGGGCCTGGAAAGGGGCCTGGAACGGCTGCTGCACAGGGGCAGCTGGAGGAATCACGGGCTGAGCCATGGGTGGAAATGCCGGGGGGGGAAGAAGGCCAAACCCTGGCATCTGTCCATTAGGAGGAAGGGGAACCTATGTTTTTAAAGAAAAGGTATGTGCAGATAAGTAATAGCTAACAAAAATAATTTTTAAAAACCCTTACATTAATATAAAACAAACATACCTTCAATATATTTTGATCAAGAAAAATGATAAACACAGGTTTGGGTTTCATATATGTAAACATATAATTTGT